>BQKN01000500.1:193942-221861 GCA_022839385.1 Asparagus kiusianus | reverse complement strand
CCAACCCAACTTGATTACAAGGGCTTACTTAAGCACTTGTGAGGGCTCAGGTTTCATTATGATGAGAGAGCAAAAGTGTAGCCGCTATTTTTATTTTCCACTTTCACTTAGGCCTGTCCTTTCTAGGTTTTCAACTCCAGTAATGGGTTAAATTCAGCTCTAAGTTATCTTCTTTTAGCAAGTTTGCAACGTGTAAAGATGTAGTATAGGTACAATTACTTTTTTTATTTATGTAATAGCTATATATTTGAGATTCTTGCTTGCTGTAGCAGTCAATCCATGGCTTTTCTTATAGATAGATATTAGATGATAGTAAGTTGTATTTTTCTATAATGGGTTTGATTCGAGGAATTGAATGATTGATGTAGTAGAGTTCATTGTTGTTGCTTTCATTTGTAAATTTTGCTACAAATCATGAAGAGAAATGTTGTAGTTAGATCACTTAAGAGCTGTAGTAAGATTTTGGTTAGGACAAATTATTGTCACCTGCTTGTCAACCGGTCGTGCAAGATAGAATTGTTAGTCTGGAGGACCACCACAAGGTCAAACCAACACTCAGGGAAGAAATCACATCCGTGATAGTCTACAATGATACCTCCCCCTACCATTATGTCTTCCAACTCATCACATACCTAAAAAAAGGAAAAAAGAAAAAATTAGCAACAAGATATAAAGTCGTGAATATATTAGTCATTTTTTGGACAATAGAAGATCACAATAAAACACATATAAAGGTGTTGGCATGTCTTGGAATGGAGCTTCAGTTTAATAATGATACAGCTAGTAATTACCAGAATTACTAGTGCAATAATTCACACAACGGACAATCAGGCTGCATATGAGGACCTTTATAAATATAACAAATACATACTAAAACTGAAAGAGAAACCCTTTAGGATTTGAGTTGTTCAAACAGTAGGTTAAATGGTTGAGAAACATAGACTGCAGTAGACTCCAGCAGAATGGAATTCATAACATGACGCAAATCAGTAGAAGCTAAAATAGAAAACTACCCAGGCACACTATCAATTCAAGCAATAATTTATTAAAATCAAAGAAGGACCTCAAAATAAGCTAGCCTTATATGATAACAACGGTCGGAATTGCTTGTTAAAGCAAGCTCTCAAGAGGTGCTGATTAGTTATTGTTACGTACCAGTTAATGGGAAGACTAATCACTATCCCACTACTAAGGTTGGAATTTGAACAGAAAAATGCTTGGGCATTCTAATGTTGACTCAGATTACTACTGAGGATCAATACCTTTCCTCTTCTTCCTTAGTGATTGGCCCAAATGCCTGCAATGAGCACATACACATGAGTGGAAATTGGTCCACGCAGATTGGATTGACTGAAGATTATCCTTTTGAGTAGATATACATAATGCTAACTGGAACCACATCTGTTTATCAAATAGGTTAGTAAGACTTAGCTGAACCTAACCTCTTATCTAGGTAACCCAACCTGAACCCAACCTGAAGCCCGATAAATGTTGCCTATTTATCAAGCAGAACAAGTCCGAAGTATGTTAAGTAGAATAGGTTTAGATTTGAATTGGACGGATGTAACGTATTTTAATAAAAGACAAAATAACAAATAGTGTTAAGGTCAAAGTGACAGTTAGGGTAATGCAACATGCACACAACAAAAAACAACTACATATAACATGTTGTTTCTAATGCATAATACAATAGCACCAGGGCTAATTAAGATATGGATATGGATAGGACATAGTACAAATTTTCATATATGGTATATCCTAAAAAATAAGGTTATCACCTATCTACCTCTCATATTTAGTATACTGCTAAAATTAGCCCTATTATCATATTTGTCAAAAAAAAAATCTCAAAACCCATATGTCTACCAGAAACTTAATTTTTGTTAAATTTCTAACGAAATTAGGGTACCTCATTTTCCTAAAATCGAAAAGCCAGAGAGAGGCGATAGGAGGGAGGGCCTCCCTCCCTTCACTTGAGAGAGATTAAGGCTAATTCGTGGGTTAATTAATTCAACATGTTAAAAGGTTATGTTCCATATACCCTAGGTAGCATGGTATGGGTGCGGACATGGGACACAATAAATCTAATATCTAATCTAATACTATTATAAAAGTGTGTTGGTATGTTAAAATATTTCTTCCAAAAATGCCCTCCAAACCACATACATGCATCCATAAAACACATACTTGCATACATATAAACATAAACACATACATATACATGCATACATTCTTAATAACTCTCCTATTAATTGTCCACTAATATTAACTTCTATTTTTTTAACCCCTCCACTAATTCAATATTAATGTTATCATAAAAAATTTGCACACATATAAACACATACATATACATGCATACATTCTTAATAATGGTATAACTCTCCTATTAATTGTCCACTAATATTAACTTCTATTTCTTGTAACCCCTCCACTAATCTAATATTAATGTTATCATAAAAAAATTAAGATTGTAAGTTGTATTTGACATAATAGCTGAGAATCGAATGCACACACATATGACCAACTAATAATACACGTTTCAATTTGCAAACAAAGTGTCAACTTAAAATGCTTACATGCATACATTCTTAATAATGACATAACTCTCTTATTAATTGTTCACTAATATTAACTTCTATTTTTTGTAACCCCTCCACTTAAAACGCACATATGACAAACTAATAATATACGTTTTAATTTGCAAACAAAGTGTCAACTTAAAATGTCATTAGTGCATGCATTCATGCATACTTGAAATGAGAGTTACATTTTCAATTGTAGTTTTTATTTAAATGGTAATTACATTTGACTGTTACGGAATCCAAAGAGCCTGCTTTTTTTTTTATCATAATAGCCCTTACTTGCAACCTATATAAACTCATTCATTTCATAATTTAGATTTACACTCACCTCTTAGTCTCTTACAACCCTAACAGAATCCTATACTCACCCCATGGCTTTACTATTATATTATTTGGATGATACAAGCTCGCCAGTGAAAACATTATCCCTTCAGAAGAGATAACGACAAAGGGGGTGAAGACGATTGGAGTTGTGCTGAGAAAGTACTGAGCTTTACTCGGATTATACTTTATACTGATGTGATTGTTAGACTAATGGCTATATGTAGATTGAGGATACGATTGATACAAGGAAATATGAAGAATTCGGATTGAGGCTAAAGTTTGAGGTCTAATTTTGGGGGGGGGGGGGGGGGGTTAATCAACTTTTTTTCTATTTCTATAATTATTACTATATACTTAATTGTGATTTAAGAGAAATATTGTATTATCCATGAACTTAGTAGATATATTTTTTGTAGCATGTTACTAATTATATGATAATAGAAGAGAGAGAAGGTGAAAGTAAGAATTTTATTTTGTTATAATGGATTAACAAAAATAAAGATAATTAATATAAACTGGAATAGCATGACACACTTAACATAAAAGCAAAGAACAAACTTAGAATTTTTGTCTTTTGGAAATTTTTTATATAATAAGTATATTATAACCTCCCTATTGTTAAAACTATATTCTAAATTTGCATATAAAACTACCAGTAGTTATTAAATGCCATTCATTATCTTAAATTATAAAGTAAATAGAACTGTCTTTTAAGATTAAAAAATTATATCTTTTAGGTATTCCATGATTTGCCAATGTTCACAAAATAACCCTGAATTTTTTCACAAACCATGGATCTTCATAATTTTCACAAAGACCATTGAAATTTCATATATTTATAGAAAAATACTGAAACTTCATAATTTTTTACAGATAAACCCCTATATAGTTCAAAACTTAAATCTTAAGAAGATTGAAAGAAGTATATGATCTAAATTGTAAGAAAATTACAAATAAGTCCTCAAATGTTGTTATAATTACATTCAAAATGAAACTCTTTCATTAATTAAATAATGAATTGTGTAAAGTATTAGAACATAAAACAAATATGTCCACGTGCAACGCACGTGTACTATACTAGTTTGTAAAATGTAGGATACAAGACATAAAAAATTTGCAAAAATAAACTCTTATTCATAGCACAAACATGATTAAATGAAGGGGAAAAAGCATTACCTAATACTATTCTAAAAGTGTAAAAGGTGTCAAAACCTTTTCCCCATAATGCCCTCCAATTTATGTTTGTAGGTACAATTATATTATAAAAATGCTTTTATTTATTATGGATATAGATGTAATTTTGTGTTAATTGATGACATACATATTAAATATTAAATGATTAAAACACATGCATACATGTGGTTACAAAATGAGTAGTACATAGTTACAAAAATGATCATTTCATGATCCATTCAACTTCTAACGCTTAAACGGATTATATCAATGCCATCACATCATTTTTCTCCCTAAAATTCTCAATTACAATTAACTTTCTCCTTAAAATTTTTTATTTACAATTAATTTTCTCCTCTTACAGTTACAATAACTATGTCATGTAGTATTTATAAAATAGTCCTCCCGAAAATGCCCTCAAAATTGAATGTAAAATGACCAAATACTCATCATTTAAATTCTCATCCATTCAATTATAATAAAAGTTGAATTTATTCATTTAATCATTTTTATACATAACCTACATGCATATCTTTTTGTATTAGATAAGGTTAGTGTAGTAAACTTTTCTCATAGTCCTTTAGACTCCCACGGTTAAGCATTTTCTTCGATTAATGTCATATAATTACTAATAAAGTGTGCTCTTAATTCAAATCTTTTCCTCTCCTCCATCTCATAACTGTCAAAAAATCAATCTAAAATACAGCTTTTCACTCTTGCCCCCTCACCAATCTCTTGCCTACCATGAAAAAAAATTCTAACTTGCACCGCAACGGCATGACTGCTAATGGGTTGTTAGTATTATATATTTATGCATTAGGGTTCGACCGTTGATGTTCTATTCGATTTACAGATGTGCATGGGGATATTCTCATGGGTTTTTGTGATGTTAAGACGACGTTGGAGGTAACGGCTCAACCGGCAGATGTTGGTAATCTAGCCAGTGAGAAATTAGTGGTGGAAGAGATTGAGATTTAGATAATTTGAGTGTTTTTGCTTTGCTTCAGGTAGAGAGAAAAGTTAATGGAATGATGTTAATAAAATATTGAGTTTTTTTTGTCTTGAAACCCAAAATTTATGGATGAGTTATGCTTAAAAGCACATAGTGTATGTATACTATAATTTTATGTTTTGAAACTAAAATATCAAATATGAGTTATGCTTAAGAGCAAATAGTGTATGTAAACTGTAATTATATGTTTTGAAATATCAAATCTACGATCTATCTTCTATTCATTCCTCTCTCAGAAGAGCAAGATAATTATTTCTTAATTGAAATGTTGCTATAAGTATAATGGCAAGCAAGCTTGAGCAACCTAAGAGCACTTTTTTCCCCTACGAATATCAAAGTTATCAATGTTAGAAATAAAGATTCTAGAGATTCACGTTTCTGTAAGCAAATCCCAATTCGTATATCAACAAGCACCTAACTAATTAGAAACAAATTCTCAATTATAACGACAGATGTAAATGAAGGGAGGTTCTTTAATCAGAAGAAATAAAATTTACTTCAGATGCACAATAAAACTTTTGCAATATTGACACTGGAAAATTCAAGTTGACATACATACAGTTTCTGTTGGGCTCAATATTTAGCTTAATTTTGGCTCAGTCAAACTTACAAATGAGCTAAACTCGAGCATGGTTTTCTCGCAAATGCTCAGTTCAAATAGGTTTTGTGTATATTAATTCATAATATATATTAAAGTAACTAATATGGAAATTATTGCTTGACATCTTTGAAAAACATTTTGATCCTTTATACAACTATATATATTGTCAGTATTATATAAGTTATAGGCAATACTTACAGTGAAATTAAGAAATACCAAAAAAGATAAGGGCATTCTCCAAATGAGAGTTAAAATACTTCTTCCTTCTATAATTAAGTGAAAAAATATTTTCAGAATTTTATTAATTAAAATACTTCTTCCTTCTAATAATTAAGCGAAAAAATATTTTTAGAATTTTATTAATCAAGGATCTTAAACAAGTTCACAAAAGTAAAGTGAGCAACGGGTCAACTGCACTCTTCCAAGTTTTACTAAGCAGGACTTGAGAATTCGAACTAGAAATTAAAAACTAATTAAATTTGAGTAAGTTTAAAACATAACAAGAAAAATCGAGGTAGCCTTAACCGAGCTAAAAAACGAATCGAGATGTAACTATAAGGTTTCAAAAGAAATACTCTAATACCAATTTAAATCTTCCGATTAAGTTTAACATATAATGAGAAAAATCAAGACAGCCCAAGCTGAACTCAAAAAAGAATTGAGATGTTACCATAATCTTTCAAAAGAAATACCCTAATACTGATTTAAATGTGTTTGATCTTTATACTATATATATTTAGCAAAGGCACACTACTTATATATTTAGCAAAGGTACACTGCTTATTTTACCACATTATTAAATATTACTATATATATTTAGCAAAGGTACTCTACTTATATATTTAGCAAAGGTACTCTACTTATATATTTAGCAAAGGCACACTACTTATTTTACCACATTATTAAATATTTGCTTATTGCTACATTAAGTTTTTTCATTAACTATCTCTATAAAGTTATTGTCTCGCCTAAATTTTTATATGTTACGAATATGTCTAAGACCATCATTTATTAAAAAAAACTTCATAAGTTTATGTTTAAACATCTTAAATTTAGAAAGCAATG
This sequence comes from Asparagus kiusianus, assembly GCA_022839385.1. Taxonomy (NCBI): domain Eukaryota; kingdom Viridiplantae; phylum Streptophyta; class Magnoliopsida; order Asparagales; family Asparagaceae; genus Asparagus; species Asparagus kiusianus. The sequence continues at coordinate 215,104 of BQKN01000500.1, read as the reverse complement.
CTTTTGCTATCATTTTTATAACTCAAACAAATTATAAGATTATAAGATAAACTTTGCAATGTCATGTATTCCACATATTTTACATTCTAATTCTAAGTCAATGCCAGAAATCAAGTTCAAGTATTGCTCATTGGTTCAATAAATTTTTTGGGCCCTTTCACTTTGTATTTACATGCTTTTGTATGTAAATATTCAAGACTTCTTTTAAATACTTAACAATCGATGTTTTTTTTTTGGCAATCATGTCTCAAATTTTCAAACAACAAATGGACAGATGGATGATGAAACAAAAAAGAAAATGTCGTGATTTAACTACAATTCTATTTCATGCTCGGCCTTTGAAATAATGAATTAGGTTACCATTCATCCATTCTCATTCAAGGTGGGGAATCAACACACAAAACAAGTACGTCATTGTGCAACGCACGTGCTATATACTGGTAAAAGATAAAAGGATGGGGACAATAAGAGAGCAGGAAGCAAAATTGCTCAGCTTTTGTCATTTAATGCCAGTCTTGAATCCTATGTCTTCAAGCTGGGAATAGTTAAATAAGGACTTCACAATTAACCCCTTGAAAGAAAATTCAGCAATGCCCGTATCACATTCTTCACCTTTCTATAGAAATATAGTGCAAAAGCTCAATTTTCTTTGAGTCACACAGCATTCTAGCACGCATTTTCCCTTTTAATTGTTTTGAGCTAACCGACGGTTAGGGTTAATGAATATAACTGAAATTTGACTGCTTTACTACAGTGACAGGTTAGGGTTAATGAATTTATCCCCAAGAACACCCCCTTCAACCTTCAATTTCTCCACAAACAAACCCAAAAAATAAAAAGCAAAGCAAAACCAGGGCTTGAGAATTAGGGTTTAGGGGTTAAAGCTAAGAGAGAACAGAAGACTAACCAAATCCTCGTTGATGACGTGGCACTCGAACTCCTCGTCCCATCCATCGTGGAGTCCCTTGGTCCTGACGAGATCGCCGACGTTGATGTGGCGGAGCTCGGTGGCGTCGGCCAGCAGAGAGCACGTGGTCGTCTTCCCTGTCCCCGGCGTCCCCGTCACTAGAAGGTTCGGCCTCAACCGCCCTCGGCCCGCCATCGCTGCAAACTTGTAGTTGTTAAGAGGTGGTTAACTGCAAAATTAAAAGAATTTTTTAAAAGGTGCGTGGGAGAGGGGTTATTACTTGGTAGGGGGTCCAAGTATTCATACTCCCAAACAATAACTTTGGGGGTGTGTGAGGACTAAATTGTCATTCTCCTACCGGACAGTTAATCCGGTGAGTAATTAATTTTTCTGTCAACAAAAGAGCATTTTCAGCAATCCAACTCCCAAAATTACTGTTTGGGAGTGGATATAGCAAACGTGCTTGTTAGGGTTGTGATGTATGAAGTCGGTAGCTGATGCAGCCACGTCGGACATGAACTGTGAGTAACTGGATTTCCAAAACTAACCTGCCTATTAATCCCAAAACCCAAATCAGGTGGCCCTAATTAAGCTCGGAAACGAAACCAAAACAAGACTCGATGCTCATTGTGTTGGGACAAACCCGGAGCCAATAGAGCAAGATCGCAGCAATAGTAGTGAAAATAGATATAAAAAGATGGACACACAGATTTACGTGGTTCGACACAAAATTTGCCTACATCCACGGGCAAGGATAGAAGAATCTACTATGAGGAGAAAACTCTGGAGTTACAATCTCTCTCTCTTTACAAGGAGAAACTCTCTCTATTTTTCCTCTCTCACTCTTCTATATAAGAAGTTGTTTCTAGGATGAGTTTTTCCTTAAGAGTTTAGGACTTATTTATATAGTGTTTGGAAAAATACTATGCACAATAAAATAATAATATGTTTACTGTGCAACTTTAACAATTTCAAACACTACCAAACTTTCGTTAAATAAAATGTTGTGGGGCCCATTCTTTTGATTTTTCGGCACCGTCTTCTTTCATTTTCAAAGAAGGCTGCTGACAATCTCCCTCTTGAAGATTTGATTGAGCATCAATCATATTTTCACACCATTCTGCTTACGTCTCCGACAGACCACAGGAGGATCGACACCAAATAAATTATTGGTATGGACTGCTTTTGTCAAAAAGTCTACTAGGTTGTCTTTTGTGTGAATTTTCTGCATATCCATTGTTCATTCTTCCACTTTCTCACGAACGAAGTGGAACTGAACTCGAATGTGTTTGGTCTTTGAATGAAATACTGGAATTCTTGTCAAATGCAAAGTACTCTGACTGTCACAAAATAAAGATATCTTCTTTTGTTCATAACTGAGTTCCTCCAGCACCATTTTCAACCACAACGCTTCTTTACTGGCTTGTGTAGCTGCTACATATTATGCTTCTGTTATTGAAGTAGTCACTGTTTGCGGAAAAAATTGATTGTTTCATTACGGGATTCATTACAAACTTCAGACGTTTACAACGAAAATAAAAATTAGTCTTTTTATAAGACCTTTACACAATGAAAACAAAACAAAAGTATAATTCTCTTCAAACAGCGCAGAGATCGTTTATCGGTCTTCTGCTTGCGTGGGATCTTGGCCTGTGACGGGGATGTTGATATCCGTAGACCACCGTCGATCAGATCCGATTGCTGAAAAATCGGGCAGAGCTTCGTTGATTCGCGAAGGAATCAAGAAACCGTAGCGCTTATCTCGGCAACGGCGAGATAATTGCTCTTCTTAAGATTATCGCAACGGGATAATCTTAAGGAACGGACCCGGGGACTGCAGATCTGACGAGCTCCTCTTCTTTATGCCGACGAGCTCGATCCGATCTCTCCTCCTCCTCTCTGAAATTTGTGTACTTTTGATCTTCAATCCGGCAGGGCTTCGCCAAAGCTCGAGAATTTCAGATCCCTCAAAAATGAGGGCTTGGGGCTGTATTTATAGGCTCTAAGGGAGTTCGGGTGGTTGAAACTGCATAACGGCTCATTTTTGGGCCTGGAGACACCCCAGGGCGTCTCGGCCTTGGCCGAGACACCTTGGGGTGTCTCGCTTGTGTCGAGACACCTCGGGGTGTCTCAACTTAGGCTGAGACGTTCTTTTCCGTGCACTTGTCCGTTTCCGCCGTAATTTCTTCGTCCGAACTCGGATTTGAGTGATTCAAAGTGTGTTGGAAAGCCGACGAGGAGATTTATAAGCTATGATGATGAGATCATTGTGGATTAAGCTGGGATAGGAGCGTCGTTTCATCTTTTGTAAGCGACGCGGGATTCCCGATCAGTTTGTATCTTCGTTATTCTGAAATTCCGTTACTTCACGCAGTTCGTCAATTCACTTCAAGCGTTCATCGACGTCAATCAAGCTTTTGTGACTTGGATAGTGACGTTCCTCACCTCCTCTTAGCTTTGAGCTGCTCACGGAGACCTATAGGTAATTTTCGATGCCTACAGTCACAACTGACTGTAGTTTTGAAACCTAACTTACAGCTCCGTCAGCAAGTGCAAACACATAGCCTGTGGTGGATTTGTTATTATCACGATCACCTACATAATCAGAATCAACATATCCACTGACAATAAAATCAGATCTCCCATAACATAATGCAACATTTGAGGTTCCCTTAATGTATCTTTGGACACTCTTTACAGCATTCTAATACTCTTTACCAGGATTAGCTATGTATCGACTAATTACTTCCACTGCTTGTGCAATATCTGGTCTTATACTTCCCACTGCTGATGCATACGGTACATGAGACATCTCCATCCTCTCTTCTTCACTGCTAGGACTCATACTGGAGGATAACTTGAAATTAATAAGAAGTGTGGTAGAAATTGACTTACAATCTTACATGTTAAAACGCCGCAAGATTTTGTTCAAGTAATTCTTCTGAGAAAGCCAAATCTTTTTATTAATTCTGTCTCGGTAAATTTATATCCCTAGAATCTTGTTTGCAGATCCTAATTCCTTTATTTCAAATTCCCTAACCAACTGAGCCTTTAATTCTTTAATACGATCTTTGTTGGGGCATGCAACCAACATATCGTCAACATACAACAATAAGATAACAAAGTTATTTTTACGAAACCTCTTTAAATATGCACAAGGGTCTGAATTAAGTATGTTGTATCCAAAGCTTATGATGAATGAATCAAATCTCTTATATCAACACCTCGGCACATGCTTTAGACCGTACAGAGATTTGTTCAATCTGCAAACCAAGTTCTCTTTTCCTTTTTCTTCAAAACCTTCTGGTTGGAGCCTATAAATTTCTTCTTCAAGATCTTCATGAAGAAATAATGTTTTCACATCTAGCTGATCTAGATGTAAGTCAAATATAACGCTCATAGCCAGGACTATAAGGACTGTTGTAAGTCGAACTACAGGAGAAAATATTTTATTAAAGTCAATACCTTCTTTCTGAGCATATCCTTTTACCATCAATCTAGCACAATATCGCTCCACTTGATCATCGCCATTTTGTTTGATTTTGTAGACTCATTTATTACCAATGGTCTTTCTTCCTTGTAGTAGTGACACAAATACCCAAATCTTATTCTTATGGAGAGCTTCAATTTCTTCCTGCATTATTGCCATCCACAAAGATGCATCTGTGCTATTTATAGATTCATGAAAAGTTGATGGCTCTACATCCTCTGTTAGAAGACAGTATGCAATATTACTCTCCGTAATATACTCCGAGTGCCAAGTCGGTGGTCTTCTCTCACGAGTTGACCTTCGAGCTTCTGAAGCCTCGGACTCGACTGGTTCTTGTACATCATGCTCCGGTGTTGCTTTAGAAGAATTAGGATTATCTTCTATGTGAACAGCTACAGTCTATGAGTCTTTCCTCGAACTGCTTCCTTTTTCTTCACTTTATAGTTGGTTCTCTACAAAGATAATATCTCTGTTGATGATAACCTTGTGGGTTGTGAGATCCTACAAATGATACCCCTTTACTCCATCAGCATACCCCAAGAATAAATATTTTCTGGATTTTGAATCCAGCTTTTTAATTTCTTAGGCATTGTACATTACGTACACTGGACTTCTAAATATATGGAGGTTAGAATAATCAGCTGGCTTGCCAGTCCACATCTCCATCGGTGTCTTCAACTGTATTACAGTTGATGGAGATCGATTCACCACATAACAGGTGGTTTTTATTGCTTCCACCCAAAAAACGTTATCCAGATTTGCAGTTGCCAACATAGCTCTTGTTCTTTCCAACAGAGTTCTATTCATCTGCTCCGCCACTCCATTTTGTTGAGGTGTATAAGCTATACTGAATTGTCTTTTGATGCCTTCATGCTTGCAGAATGCTAGGAATTCACCGTCTGTGTATTCTCCTCCATTATCTGACCTCAAGCACTTGATCTTCTTCTCAGATTCAAGCTCGACCCGTGCTTTGTAGGCTTTAAAGACTAAGAACACATCTGCCTTCTTCTTGATAAGATACACCCAACATCTCCTAGAGTAGTCATCAATAAAGGACACAAAATACTTTGCTCCTCCCAAGGATGTAACCGGTGCTTGTCATACATCAGAATGAACCAGATCCAGAATAGTCTTGTTTCTAGAACTCGATGTGTTGAACTTCAGTCGATGCTACTTACTTATAACACAATGCTCGCAGAATGGAAGAGCTACCGAATTAAGTCCAGGAAGCAGCTTCTGATCGGAAAGAATCTTCAAGCCTCATTCTGACATGTGGCCTAGTTTGCGATGCCACACCATGGTTTGTTCTTCTCCACGGCTGGTTGATGCCACACATGAATCAACTTCCTGCAGGGTTTCTTCCTTGAGCATATATAGATTTGCAACTATCTATTCTCCTTTTATTACCATAAGCGTCCATCTAACAATCTTCATGATCCCATTTTCTATATGGGTCTTGCACCCGAGCTTATCTAATTGTCCCAAAGCAATTAGTAGATTTTTTTCAAGCCCTTCACATGTCGCATATCTTGAATGGTGCGTATTGTACCATTAAATATTTTAATTTTGATAGTGCCAATACCAAAAATCTTCAAGGCATGATCATTCCCCATGAATACAGATCCTCCTAAGATAGGTTTATATTTGTTAAACCATTCTCTCCGAAAGTCATGTGCCAAGAGGTTGCTGAATCTAGAAGCCAAACATCAACAAACCTCTTTCTGCTTTCATCAACAGTGATTGCTCCACTGAATAGAATTTCACCATTGTTTGATGTGCTGACAACGCATCCTTGAGATGTTGATGACTCTGAAGACTTTTTATCTCCATTCTTCTTATTATGCCAACACTCTGATTTGACGTGCCTTTTTTTGCCACAGTTATAGCATTTGATATTCTTCTTACTTCTTGATTTGGATCTACCATGAGTATGACTCCCACTGGAGCCACGTTCCATTGATCTTCCTCTCGTCACTGATAAGGCCTCCACTTGTTGTGGACTTGCCTGCTTGTCTTCCTTGTTCTTGCGCCGATTTTCTTCCTCCAGAACAGTGGCTGCAACATCGTCGAAGACTAGATTGTCCGTGAGGACGTTATTTGTTAGGTTGATGATGAGTTGATCATCAGGTAGACTCTGAAGTAGAAGTTCTGCACGTTCATTCGCACCAATTGCATGCACTAATGTTGTGAGTTGGAAGAACAGTGTGTTTAAGGTGTTGATGTGGTCGGTCATCGATGTAGATTCCGTCATCCTCAGAGTATAAAATCTCCTTTTTAAGAAAATTTTGTTGTGCATGAATTTTGCCTCATATAGTTTTGTTAGAGTATCCCAGATCTCCTTTGTTGTCTTCTTCTCCTCTATGCTTGGCAGCATCCCATCTGCTAATGCCAGATGAAGATTTATAATAGTATTTTCATCCATCTTGTTCCACTTCTTATCCTCTGTGATGTCGTCCGGCCTTGCATCGATAGCAGTCAGGCAATTATTTTTTCTCAAGATAACATTTATCTTCAACTTCCACAATGAGAAATTACTCCCGTCGAATTTCTCGATCTTGAACTTTGTCGCTATTGCTTCTACCACGAACAATAACTTCTTACTATCTCACGTAAACAGTAATTGTATTTATGAACAGTAACCGTATCTGTGAATAGTATCGTACTTGCGAATAGTATCATGTTTTTGAATAGTACTGTACTCATGAATAGTACATGTTACCTTCAAAGGGTAAATGATAACCTAACTTATTTTCTGATGTGGAGGATCCACCTTTGTAGCAGCCACAAAGCATATGATAAGTAGATATATACAAGTACCCTAAGTTGGTTTTGATATCACTTGTTGGGACAAACCCAGGGCCCAATAGAGTAGGATCGCATCAATAGTAGTAAAAATAGAAATAAAAAGATGGACACACAGATTTACCTGGTTCGGCACAAAATTACCTACGTTACGGACAATGATAGAAGAATCTACTCTGAGGAGAAAATTTTAGAGTTATAATCTCTCTCTTTACAAGAAGAAACTCTCTTTATTTTTTCTCTCTCACTCCTCTATATAAGAAGTTGTTTTTGAGATGAGTTTTTCCTTAAGAGTTTAGGACCTATTTATAGTGTTTAAAAAAATGCTATGCACAATAAAATAATAATATGTTTACTGTGCAACTTTAACAATTTCAAACAGTACCAAACTTTCGTTGAATAAAATGTTGTGGGGCCCATTCTTTTGATTTTTTTCGGCATCGTCTTCTTTTATTTTCAAAGAAAGCTGCTGACACATTGGTCTTGCAAGGGATTTTCCAATGAGCTGATTGAGGAGGAAAGTTAGGGTAGAGAGGCTTTGGGGATAGAGCTGGTGGAAGGGAAGGATTTGAGATGGACTTTTTTTAAAAAAAACATTTAGGAATTAATTGAGATGGATCGGGGTTAGGTTTTTGGTGGCGCCCTTTTGCTAGGATGTAGGTTGCAGGCGATGTCGTTCGGCATATGGTGGATGTCAATGAGTAGTGAGTTTTTAGGTTATTTCGATATGAGCCCCCACATTTTTGAAAATGCTATCAGGGCCCTTCAAATCTTCAATATTTCAATGTTAGCCCTTACATATTTGAAATTGATCTCAAGCTTGATAAAACCCTATTAGCATGTTGAAATAAGCCTTCCTAGTTAAAATTGTTGAATTTTTTTAGGTAGGAATATTCTATTTACTTTAACTTTTTCGATGATTTGCCAATTATACCCCTCTCACACAAACTGAAAACCATCAACCACTTTAACTTACGCATGTTAAGTCCCCGGTTCCATTTAATAAAACTCTAGCCCAAAACTATTTTTCACTTCATCTTTTTCAACATCTTCCCAAACGATTCTCTTCAACCCTGTTCCCAATATTACAACGAATAGATTGATGTTGGGGAAGACGTTGAATAAGATGATGTGGAAAATGAGTTTAAATTAGGGTTTTATTAAATAGATTTAGAGAACTTAACTGGTATAATTTAAAGTGGGTAATGGACTTCGTTTTTTGTGTAAGGGATATAACTGATATATTACTGAAAAAGTTAAAGTAAATAGAATATTCCCCTCATTTTAAGTAGATTTTAACTAGGAGGCTTATTTTAATATACTAATAGGATGTGCGGGGCCTGAGTTCAATTTCAAAGATTTGGGGGTTAATATTGAATACTAAAGATTTAAGGGGGTTGAGATCAATTTGAAAGATTTGGGATACTAATGTTGAAATATTGAAGATGAGGGGAGGATCCAAGATCGAAATAACATGTCTTTTCAATTAGAAGTGTAATTAGTTCGTAATTAACTAATGAATGGTATATTAGTCATTATATTAAAAGTTTAACAAAACTAACAGAAATTTGGGGAATAAATCAGGTATATTCTTTAACATCACAAGTGAGGGGTGGAAATTTCCAATCTAGGAGAATTGATGGGCAACTTTACAAATACTAAGATTTGGAGAGCAATATTACATTTAAAGTTAATTTTTGTTGCACTCAACCATTTCCTAGTCAAATTTTCGCTAAAGTTAAAAACAAATCTAAAGAAAATTAAAGTTCAAGGTATGTGTGTTATATCCTAACAAGATCTAAATACTAAAAGAATCAGTCATATGCCTTGAATGTGAGTTTTAAAGGTAATTTTGAGCTTTTTAAAAAAAATTGACTAAAAGGTGATCGATTGCAGTAAAAACCAATTTTTAAAGGTGATTTATGTATAAATTAAATATGAAAGATAATTTCTACATAATTGTCCTATTTTTAAGGTGGTTTTTTTTTGGGGGGGGGGCTCGTAATTTTGTTGAATTTTTTATATCAAAGTTAAATTTCGTTGAACTTTGGGTATCAAATTAAATTTTATTGAAACTTTGGGTATCAAAGCTAAATGTTACTTAACTTTGGGAGCATCAAAATTAAATTTCCTTGAATTTTGAGGTATTAAAATTAAATTTTATTGAATTTTTAAGTGGGTTGATTTTATGGGTAATTTTTAGGCAAAAAAGAACTTTAGGGTACCATAGTAAAAAATGAAGTAGACTTCCGGGTATAAAAAAGTTTTAAGGTATTAAAGTTAAAATAAGATATATTGGGTTTCTAACTTTGATACAAGTTCAACAAAATTTATACTATTTTGCGATAAAACCGTCAAAGTATAATTTAATGGATGGAAACATACATAGGTTGCATGCGAGCCAGTTGCTGCAATATAATTCTTGGAACCCACTATTAAGGCATGTTAAATTTTCATAGAAGTAATTATGAAGTAGTTAAAGTAAAAGAAATAGAGATTACTTTTGCTACTTCTGAGCAAAAAATATGTTTGTTTCTCTAAAAAACTTACTTCCAATACTTCTTTCAACACTAATGTCGTGCCTACATGTTATCCCTACTTCCTAAATATTCTTCCGTCCCTCAAAGTAAGGAAGTAATACACAAATAGGTGAAAATGTACATTAATTAGGAAATAAATATTTTTTTCTTACTAACTAGCACTACAGTACATACAAACGCATGTGTAATATAAATTAAAACTTAAAAAATATATATAATGTTTATAGAAAATGGATCACTTCTATAAGGGATCAACAACTTTTTCAAAAGCTTTTTATGATGTTTGTTTATTTAATAAGCTATATTTTATTTATCTTATTCAGAATTGACTATGATAAATATTTTAATTTGAGCGATGACATAATTTTCTTAGATAATATTCTTTAGAAGATTCTATTTTTTATATCTCATTCAAGTTCTTATATTAATATTTTTAGCCCAAGTATCTAGATATACACTTTCGATAATATTGCATTTGAACATATTAATATTCTAGTTGTTTTTTTGGGAAAAAGAACTTTATCATTCCATATTAATATTTCTTATAATATACAATATAATGGCATGTTATTAATGTGCTTTAATAATAAGCTCATGTCAACATCTTTGGAAGTTCTAGAAAAAAGAATGAGAAAAGAAAAGAAAGGCAAAATGATATCCAGTAAAGTTACAATTCTACCCTTTTAAACAATAAGAATGGAGGATATATCCACCTCTCACCTGTTTTGGCCAACCCTTGCTATTTCTATTATATAGTAATATAGTTATTTCCTTCATTATTTCTTCCTATTAACTTTTCATTGTTGTCCAAATAAAAAAGGGAATGATAAATAAGAAGTATAATTTCCATTACTTCAAAAAATATGTGAAATAAATAAAAAAAATATTACTTTCACTACTTCATACTTCATAAATTTAAACGTTACTTCTTTGATCTATTTTCCTACTTTCGGTACTTCTATCAAACCAAGTAGAGCCCGAGTGCAAAATATGGTTTGGCGCAATCCACTGTCAAAATTGACTAGTCAATGTTGCACTTGACTCTCCGGACCCATCATTTAAACCTTCTCAAACTCTATCAATTTCCACTTGTGGAACTATTAGTAGGGTATCATATAGTTAAACATATGCTGACAAAATGAGGATGGCAATGGTTTTCTAAAACTCAGGAAATAAAGGGCGGTGATGTGAAATATGACTTATGTTATGGGTGTCCCAAAAAAACCTAAAAGAAAATATATTATGTGAGCCTAGGATTCAAATCATGATAATTGGAAAGAGTTCAATTACTCAAACTATATCTGTTTATTCCTATTTTAATAGATAAAATATAGCCAAATACGATGTCTATTATTCACAAAAGTGGTTTTCATATTTGTGGGTTTCAAAGCAACAATAGTTTTCTAGATAATAGTCTAATTCTATGTTACAAAGGTAAATTGCATGTTCTATCCTCTATCAACTATAGTTATATTTCAGATTTTTTGTATATTATTAGGGAAGAATGCTTCTATCCCGAGGAAAAGAATCAATACCTCTCCCCTAGGTCAAATAGTCAATTGTAAAACCCCGATAATTTTTGAATGATATATTAATATGAGATTAATTATGATATATGAATATTTAGTATGATAAATATCATTAAATGGTATATGAGTATAATACCATATGTTTTGAGTATGAACGAGTTCATACATGAGAGAGAAGAGAGTCGAAACATGCACAATGGCCAAACTCATGAAAAACTGGAAGTGCCCAGTCCGGTTGATCGCCATAGTCGACCGCAGCCGGTCGACCGCGAAACATATAGAGAATTTTTCTCCTGTTTTGAGTTGGTTTTGGATTTCTAAACCCATATTCGTTTTCCCTGATATATATATATATATATATATATATATATATATATATATATGAGTTTTTCGATTTTTCTTAGTTTTTCTAAGAACCCTAACAGCCACCAAAACCTCAAACCCTAGTTTGATTTCTTGGAGAAGATTGGAGGCTTTCGAGTAGGATTTTTCTTGGTTTTTGGCTTTTGGAGTGGAGATCTCTTTCAACCTCGCTTCTAAAACGTTTTTCGACAATCTCAGGCGAGTATCATCTCTGCTAATCTCCCTTCTAGTTTTTAAAATATTTTTAAAGAGATTTAAACATGTTTTGTAGAGCCTAAATAACTAGATTATGAATAAAAGACAACTCGTTTGTATTATATGTATAAAGATTAGATTTTTTTCATGCTAAAAAGGTTGAGAACGAATTTTACAGATGTATTTGAGATCTGAAGATGATTTTAAAACATGGTTATCTAAAGAAAGAAGTTTATTCATCGTTTTGAGCTTTTATGCATGTTTTAGGGTTTTGAATATAAATATAATGCATAAAATCATGGTTATAATGTTGATTTTGTTTCCATATATTTTTATCTGCTGTAACATATTTGTATGCAAGATTCATAAAGTTTTTACCATGTTTGAATCATAAAAAACACGACGTGAACACTACACACACAAAAATCTAGAAAAAACTAGATTTTGGTTCACGGTCGACCGCCACGGTCGACCGCGTGTAGGACAGATACCTGGATAGTCTCTAGAGCCCGTCGCGGTCGACCGTCATGGTCGACCGCCAGTCTGATATTGGCCTGTGCATGGTTTTGGTTTTATTTTGGTTTGTCGAGTGTTTCTCTCGACCTTGTGATGATTAACTATAATGTTAAAACTTGTTAAACACCTGGGATGATGGTGAACTTCAGATGTGGACTCACACACCGAGATATGTGCACTTAGGCTTGGTTTGTGTCAAATTAACACACTTTTGTCACAAGTTAAAATTTATAAATAACATGACTAGTATTTGATCTTTCACATATCCGGAAATAGGAAGATAAAATCTATTACCACAGAACGATTGAGTAAGAGTATTACAATAGTATCGTTATTACATATATCCGGAATAGGTAGATAATAGATCCTATTGTCGTAAAGCGATTGAGTAAAAACATTACAAGAGTATCGCTATAGCACAAGATGATGTACACATAGATATTTAATCAGTTGTAAGTTTTACTTTCATGATAGATTACCCGCGAGTAGGGTATTTCTTTTGAGATTTTGGCACACCCGTTATGGATGGCAATTATATTCGAGTTAGTTTGGTTGGCATCCTCTTATATTAGAGCAGGCTGCTCAGATGTAGTTCGAGATGAGATATTTATTCTTTATGTTGGAGATTGGAGTATGTTTCCTTGACTATTTGTTTTTCATTCATAGAGAGCTATATAAATGATTTGATATATGCATGTACTGACTCTATTTTCTTATATACTCCTACCCCTTCTCCTGGGGAGAGGTAGTGATGATCTCGCTAGCGCTTTGACGCTTGTTGTTTCCCCTCTTTCAGACAGCGAGTCTGTCGCACGGAGAGTCGCAGATTGATAGGACTTCCTAGTTGTTCATTTAGCTACTTATTATACTTTGTAGTTATTGTAGAACTCCACATGTAGTTGATCATTTTCAGACTCTAGATTTGTATTTTAGTTTAGAGTTGGGAGCTTTTCTGAGACTTTGTTTATTTGACTCATTGTATTTGAGATCTAGTTTATACTCAGAGATATTTCTATTCTATTTTAGTTGGGCTCATTATTGATATTTCTTATGTTTCTTCTGTGTATATCCAGTTTTGCCTATTTCTATTTTTTGCCTGTCTGTAGCTTCACCTATTTATTATTTTCACTAGAGAGATAGTGATTGTGATGGTGAAACATGTCATAGCATGGTGGTTGGTGCTTGGATTTGTCAACCTGGGTTTTATTTGGGACTGCAGCCTTGTGCGAACCTTGGAACGTCACAGTTGGTATCAGAGCTCTAGTTCTAATATCCTTAGGATCATCCATGTGTCATATTGTGGAGTTAGGATAGAGTTTACTAGGGATCATGTATAAAGTCCACTAGGAATCCTTAGTATGAGTGAGGACGTACTATATATGTACGCGGAAAATCTAATTTTTTTTATGATCTATTTTCTTTGAATAATAAAGCATGATATGAGATATATGTGATATGATTTACTTATTGGTATATGTTATATCCTTCATGCTTGAGATCCTATTTACTGCGTAATAAGCTTTATTTTGGAATTATAGATATCAGAAAGAGGTTGTGGACGCCGAGTTACTCATGCTCAGGGAGTTGAGCAGGATGATAAGGAGCCCGAGCCACAGCAGGCTTCGCAGTACTTAGTGGATCTCATAGCGCCATTAGCAACTCGTTTGGCGGCTATTGAGGAGCAATTAGCAGATCAGGTTCGACAGGGAACTCCCATTCATGAGGAGATACCAGAGAGGATACCAGTAGTTACACCACCACCTCTAGTTGATGATGGAGTGGCTGAGCAGGAGGCTTGGCTTCGTTTGGTAGAGAGGTACCAGAAGTTAAACGCTCCAGAGTTTCATGGTTCGACGGACTCCATTGCGGCACACAAATGGAAGGAGGATGTAAGCAATATTCTGGACATGCTTAATGTGAATACTGTGCAGAAGCAAAGGTTAGCAGCTTTCAGTCTCAAGGGCGACGCAGGAGGATGGTATTAACTTTGTTTCACCCCAGAGCAGAGGATGATGGTTTCGTAGGAGACCTTTATATATCTTTTTTATGAGTAGTATATTTTGGCTGCAGCGAAATCCGGAAAAGAGTTAGAGCTGGCTCGATTAGAGTAGGGGGATATGTCTGTCATGGACTTTGAGAGTAAGTTCATGTCATTGCTTAGGTTCACTGATATGTGGCACACAGAGGAGCATTAGGCTCAAATGTTCCTGATGGGACTTCATCCAGGGTTACACCGGTACATAGTATCTCGAAGGTTTCGTTCAGTACGGGAGGTGGCAGATGCTGCCATGGCTCAGGAGACAGATACAGCCATATTCATCAAGGGCAAGGACAATGGTAAGTCAGGACAGGCCGAGGACAAAGGAAAGGGTAAGAGACCATTTGGAGGCTCAGGAGGACCCCATCAGCAGGGTAAGGGTCCGTATCAGCAGGGTCCCCATAAGAAGGGCCATCAGTAAGACTAGAAAGCGTAGCAGCAACGCCGATTTCAAGGGGCTTGTTATAATTGTAACAAGATTAGACACCGAGCAGCAGAGTGCCGCAGCACACCCGCAGCAGGCTAGCAGAGCAGGACTCAGCAACATTAGCAGAACCGCGCTCAGGGACGCAATCAGGGCCAGCAGCTGAGGATTGAGGTACCTCCAGCAGTCCCGAGGATTGAGGGACAGATTCGAGCGGTCCAGGAGACCCAGCAGAGACAGATGGCACTATTCACTCCAGGTAATGCAGAATAGTAGACCGGTAGAGTGTATGCAGTTGTTTCTCGCGATCATGGCGCGAGCGGAGCTGTGGTGGAAGGTACATTTCGTGTGAATTCCTTTCCAGCATGTATTCTTTTTGATTCTGGCGCTTCGCATTTTTTTTATCTCCTATGATTTTACGGTTAGACTTCAGATTGTAACTCAGCCGATAGATTTTTCTTTATCTGTATCCACTCCGTTGGGAGAGATGTCTCTATTAGAGAATGTTTGTAGGAGATGCATCATCAGCTTGGACGATTCTGAGTTCACGATTGATTTGATCATGTTGCATATGTCTGAATTCGATGTGATTCTTAGTATGGATTGGATATCTTCCTACCATGTGAGTATCGACTATTTTGCGAAAACTGTCAGTTTGTGAGTATTTGATGGGTCTGAGTTAGTGGTAGCTACCTCCAGAGGCAACCAGTTTGCGGAGTTATTTCTGGCATACGTAGAGGATGTGATATTGCGGGATCGGGGCGCAGATTTGAGTGAGATGCGAGTAGTCTCAGAGTACCAGGATGTCTTCCAGGACATACCAGGATTACCTCCAGTGATAGAGGTCGAGTTTTGTATAGAGTTGCAGCCAGGCACCGCACCGATTTCCCGAACACCTTACCGTATGGCGCCTGCTGAGATGAGGGAGTTACAGATCCAGATAGATGAGTTGTTGTCTCAGGGCTTTATTTGACGGAGTCATTCTTCGTGGGGAGCACCGGTCCTCTTTGTGAAGAAGAAGGACGGGAGTATGCGATTATGTATAGATTATCGCGAGTTGAACAAGGTCACTATCCATAACAGGTATCCATTACCGAGGATCGATGACTTGTTCGACCAGTTACAGGGAGCACAGTGTTTCTCGAAGATAGATCTTTATTCTGGTTATCATCAGTTACGAGTTCGGGAGATGGATATTCCCAAGACCGCTTCTTGACTCGATATGGGTCTTTCGAGTTTCTTGTAATGCCATTTAGGCTGACCAATGCACCCGCAGTATTCATGGATTTGATGAATCGGGTTTTTCATTCTTATTTGGACCAGTTCGTGATAGTTTTCATCGATGATGTTCTTATCTATTCGAGGTCGGAGGCCGAGCACGAGCAGCATTTGAGGTTAGCATTACAAATATTAAGAGAGCACCAGTTATATGCTAAATTTAGCAACTGTAAATTCTAGTTATCAGATGTTAGATTTTTGATCTATGTCATCAGCCGGGAGGGCATTACAGTAGATCCGGCTAAGGTAGAAGCCGTACTTGATTGGGAGCCACCGAAGATAGTTACCGAGATTCGTAACTTCTTAGGCCTAGCAGGCTATTACAGAAAATTCATTCAGGACTTTTCGAGGATTGCCACACCGCTTACACACCTTACTAAGAAGGATGTACAGTTTATTTGGAGCATAGAGTACCAGAAGGTATTTGAGACTTTGAAGACTAAATTGACTTCAGCACCAGTTTTGGTTATTCCTAGCAGTGATAAGACTTTTGTTGTCTACGCTGATGCATCCTTATTGGGTCTTGGAGGTGTATTAATGCAGACCCAGAGAGTTGTAGCTTATGTTTCGAGGTAGTTGAGGACTCATGAGCAGAACTACCCCACACATGATTTGGAGCTTGCAGCGGTGGTATTTGCACTGAATGTGTGGAGACATTACTTGTACGGAGTACAGTTTAAGCTATTCACGGATCACCAGAGTTTAAAATACCTCTTTTCTCAGAAAGAACTTAATCAGAGACAACGTCGATGGATAGAATTTATTAAGGATTATGAATTTGCTATTCAGTACCATCCGGGAAAGGCGAATGTGGTAGCAGATGCATTAAGCAGGAAGCGTCGTCGTGGGCTAGCAGCTTTGAGGTGTTCACTTCATCAGGATCTTAATATACTCAGTCACTTTGATTTTAGGCCAGAGATTGGCGGGCGCCGTGTGTTTTTAGGAGCTTTATCTGTTCAGCCATCTTGAAGAGATAGAGTGGTCAAAGCTCAGATAGAGGATTCTTGGATTCAAACCCGTAAGGGGGAGATTTCCATAGAGTCTAAGGATGATTGGACTATAGGGATAGATGGAGGCCTTCGGATGAAGGGTAGAATTGTTATGCCGAACAATTTACAATTAAAGAAGGAACTTTTTGATGAGGTGCATTGTAGCAAATATACAGTGCATCCAGGCACGACGAAAATGTACAAGGATCTGAAGAGGCATTTCTAGTGGAGTGGTATGCGTAGAGAGATTTCAGAGTATGTGGCTAAGTGTTTTACATGTCAGCAGATTAAGGCAGAACATCAGAGACCTGCAGGAACCCTACAGCCTTTACCCATTTCCGAGTGGAAGTGGGCAGATATTTTCATGGATTAATAGTGGGGTTGCCTAAGTCAAAGAAAGGAAATGATTCTATTTGGGTTATAGTGGACAGATTGACTAAGTCTGCACATTTCTTACCAGTGAGGATGACTTATACGATAGATATGTATGCGAGGATCTTCATTCGGGAGATTGTTAGATTGCATGGAGTCCCAGAGACGATTGTATCAGATCAGGGCTCAGTCTTCACATCTCTTTTTTGGAGGAGTTTTCAGGATGCTTTTGGTAGTCAGTTGTCATTTAGTAGTGTTTTTCACCCTCAGACAGATGGTCAGACAGAGAGGGTGAATCAGATCTTAGAGGACATGCTGAGAGCGTGTATTATGGATTTTCAGGGTAGCTGGGAGGATCACATCCCACTGATTGAATTTGTATATAATAACAGTTATCAAGCTACCATCGGGATTGCACCGTATGAAGCTTTGTATGGGAGACCTTACAGATCACACATATGTTGGGCAGAGCCAGAGGATAGTCTATTGATTGGTTCGGAGTTAGTTAGACAGACCACGAAAAAGGTAGCATTGATTTGAGAGCGCATTCTTACAGCCCAGAGTCGGCAAAAGAGCTATGCAGAACAGCGGAGACGATCTTTAGAGTTTCAGGTCGGAGACTTAGTTATGTTAAAAGTATCACGATGAAGGGCGTTTAGCGTTTCAGTAGACGGGAGAAGCTTACCTCAAGATATGTTGGTCCTTTCAAGATCATCTAGCGCATTGGAGCTGTTTCTTACAGGTTAGACCTGCTAGCATCGATGTCGAGTGTTCAGGATGTTTTTCATATTTCGATGCTTAAGAAGCATCTGCGAGATGATGAGCACCAGAAAGTGATTGACTCACCGGAGATTGAGATTCAAGATGACTTGACTATCGTAGAGATTCCGGTATGCATATTTGCTAGAGAGAATAAAAAGCTTAGAAATAAAGTTATTCCATTAGTGAAAGTTCAGTGGAACCGGCAAGGAGCCGAAGGGATTTCTTGGGAGCACGAGGAGGATGTTCGTCGCGACTACCCGCACCTGTTTGGGCAGGTATGATGTTGATGCTTTGATAATTGTCATTATCTATGTTGTTTAGATAATTTATATTTACATTTAGCACTAGAATGGGGATATTGTCACCTGATCCTTAATCATTTGAAACATATGGTATATACATGAGCGTTTCCTTGTTTGGATTATTTCGCTCGACGTATCAATTTCGTTTAGTTAGGGATTTAGGTGAGAATGTCTGCATTCTAAGTTGTTAACTTTAAATATCATTGTGCTAATGCTATGAGATGGGTAAAGAAGGTTTTCTATGTATTAAATACACCTTTTTAATGTGTTTTTCCTAGTTATTGAGCTTTATGATGCGACTGCTAAATTTCGAGGACGAAATCCTCTTAAGGGGGGGGGGTGAATGTAAAACCCTGATAATTTTTGAATGATATATTAATATGAGATTAATTATGATATATGGATATTTAGTATGATAAATATAATTAAATGGTATATGAGTATAATACCATGTGTTTTGAGTATGAACGAGTTCATACATGAGAGAGGAGAGAGTCGAAACATGCACAATAGCCAAACTCATGAAAAACTAAAAATACTCAGTCCGGTCGACCGCCACAGTCGACCGCAGCCGGTCGACCACCACGGACGACCACAAAACCTGTAGAGAATTTTTCTCCTGTTTCGAGTTGGTTTCGGATTTTTAAACTCATATTCGTTTTCCCTAATATATATATGAGTTTTCACGTTTTTCTTAGTTTTCCTAAGAACCCTAACAACCACCAAAACTCCCAAACCCTAGTTTGATTTCTTGGAAAAGATTGGAGGCTTTCGAGCGGGATTTTTCTTGGTTTTTGGCTTTTGGAGTGGAGATCTCTTTCAACCTTACTTCTAAAACATTTTTCGACAATCTCAGGCGAGTATCATCTCTGCTAATCCCCCTCCCAGTTTTTAAAATGTTTTTAAAGAGATTTAAATATGTTTTGTAGAGCCTAAATGACTAGATTATGGATTATGAATAAAAGACAACTCGTTTGTATTATATGTATAAAGATTAGGTCTTTTCATGCTAAAAAGGTTGAGAATGAATTTTACAAATGTATTTGAGATCTGAAGATGATTTTAAAATACGGTTAATATAAAGAAAGAAGTTTGATTCATCGTTTTGAGCTTTTATGCATGTTTTAGGGTTTTGAATATAAATATAATGCATAAAATCATGGTTATATATGTTGATTTTGTTTCCAGATATTTTTATCTACTGTAACATGCTTGTATGCAAGATTCATGAAGTTTTTACCATGTTTGAATCACAAAAAATACGACGTGAACACGACACACACAAAAATCTGGAAGAAACTGGATTTTGGCTCACGGTCGACCGCATGCAGGGCAGAGACCTAGGTAGTCTCTGGAGCCCGTTGCGATCGACCGCCACGGTCGACCGCCAGTCTGATGTTGGCATGTGCATGGTTTTGGTTTGATTTTGGTTTGTCAAGCGTTTCTCTCGACCTTGTGATGATTAACTATAATGCTAAAACTTGTTAAACACCTGGGATGATGGTGAACTTCAGATGTGGACTCGCACACCGAGATATGTGCATTTAGGTTTGGTTTACGTTAAATTAACACACTTTTGTCACAAATTAAAATTTATAAATATACATGACTAGTATTTGATCTTTCACGTATCCGAAAATAGGAAGATAAAAGCTATTACCGCAGAACGATTGAGTAATAGTATTACAATAGTATCGTTATTATATGTATCCGGAATAGGTAGATAATAGAACCTATTGCCACAAAGCGATTGAGTAAAAGCATTACAAGAGTATCGCTATAGCACAAGATGATGCACACATAGATATTTGATCAGTTATAAGTTTTACTTTCATGATAGATTACCCGCGAGTAGGGTATTTCTTTTGAGATTTTAGCACACCCGTTATGGACGGCAGTTCTATTTGAGTTAGTTTGGTTGGCATCCTCTTATATTAGAGCAGGTTGCTCGGATGTAGTTCGAGATGAGATATTTATTCTTTATGTTGGAGATTAGAGTATGTTTCCTTGACTATTTGTTTTTCATTCATAGAGAGCTATATAAATGATTTGATATATGCATGTATGACTCTATTTTCTTATATACTCCTACCCCTTTGTTAGACCCTAGAGGGGGGTGATTAGGGTCTTATGCTAATCTATTCCAATTTAAATGCCAATTAAAATTAATTAATAAGTTATCCTAGCAAGTATGAAATACAACAAGATATATGAGCTAGGATAAGCAATATAAACAACAAGATATATCCTAACAAAGAGATATAGGCAATGTATGTGCAAGGATATATAAACTCAAGGGTAAATAATCTAAACTAGATAGTGGGTAATATAATCAACAAGCAATATACAAAGGCGATATAAGATATGAACATAAAAGCAAGTGCGCCAATGCAATCACAAACAAACAATATGATTACGAAGTTCGGTCCCCACGGCCTACGTCTCTGCTCCTCACCTCGAGGAGATCTCCACTATCACAACCGGGTTTTCTACGTTCACCCGAACAACGTTTACACCTCACAATACAATCCTATGCAATCACACCTCACACACTAAGTGTTGGTCCTAGCCCGTGTCCTCCTCCTCAAGTGCTCGGTTATAACCTCTCCCTAGGCACGTCAACCGACACCACTCCTCTTGGATTCGACCCCGTCT
>BQKN01000500.1:160876-178571 GCA_022839385.1 Asparagus kiusianus | reverse complement strand
CCTAAGCTTGATCTTGATCTTCATTGTAGCTCAACTTGGTAATCTCGTGGATGAAGCTAAAACTTGATCTTTAACTTTGAATTGTAAGGCTTCAACCCGACATTCCGCCAACCTCCTTTGGATATGATCGTTGAAGCGCAATCCATCCAACCTCTAACTTGTTGTTTGCCTAGAATAAATACACAAACACAAATACTAGACAAACAACATTAGTGATAAATTATTTGTTAAACATCATCAAAACAAGAAGGCCAACATCATGAAATTATTCTTTAAATTTAAGAACAACGTGACATGAAACTAGTCTAAATAAGAAAGTAAATGCAAACCAGGTCAAGTTTCTTTGTTTTTCTTTTCTTTTTGGAGTCTCATCCTATTGTCACCACCGGCTTCACAAAAATAGATCATTTCTAATTATGTGGTAATTGGAAAGAGTCCAAGTATTCATATCATAGACGTTTATTCGAATTTCAATGTATAGGATGTTCAGAGAAATAGATCTCTCTTCTTTTTTTCCTTTTTTTGGAACCCAATCCGGGATTGAACCCAGGACCGTGGGAGCCATATTAGAACCTCCCAATAGTCTAGATCACCTATGGTGGGCATTGAGGATAAGTTTTTCGAGTAGGCTGGAATCAAATAGAATAAATAGCTTCTAGAGTTTTTTGACTTCCATTTTCCAAAATTTAGTTCTAGTTTGCTTCTCTAAATTTGTTTCAAATTTAAAATTTGCTCCCACATTCAACAATATCATTTTTATTTTTATAGAATTCTTTATTGGAAAAATTATGTTCAAGCCCTAAATTCAAAAGTTCATGTGTCCTCAGGCCCTGATATTATTTCCCATGCGCAATAGCCCTAAAAACTCAAGTTCAATGTGATTAGCCCTTCCACATCAACAATATGCGCTTTGTATATTATATTTCTTTAAAAACCCAAATACACCCTACTCCTTCCTTTCATTCTCCCAAATCTCAACAAACTTCATCAGCTCCCTTTTCCCTCCTAAAAACCCTAACTTCCTCCTCTTCAAGCAAGCTTCTCACCTCCGACCTACACTCCCCCCCCCAACTATCAACTACCACCATTGCAAATCTCACAAAAAGCCCATCATTTCGCTCTCCTCTTTCGACAACCCTAACTTCTTCCTCCTCCTCTTCAAGTTGAGTCTCTCGCCTTTGACCTTCTCTCCCTTTTCTGCGCCCTCGACCGCCATTGTAAATCCAACAAAACAAGTCACCTCCCTCTTTCCTTCCCAAAACCCTCATCCACCTCCTCTTCAAGCAGATTTGAACCTTGAAAATGCTTGGTCAGTCATCTAATAAACAAGCATCAAAATTATAAAGGGATTCTGCGGCTAATTATTTCTTCTTTAACCGAGTCTCCAAGAGATGGAAGTGATATTGCTTTGGTTCAATTTAGTCTCCACTTGCATCAAAGTTGTTCCTCTTGCTAGAAAGTTCTTTTGCTCTATTTTTTAGTTGAAACAAATGATTGCAGCAGGAGTTCTCACTCCAATCTCAATAATGGCATGAACAAAAGAAAAGATGAGTGTTATGGCAATTTACCATTTAAAGATAAAGATGTCAAGAGATTGCCTTCATATGCCCAAAAAAGCTATGGTCCAAACCAACTTAGCGGCCCAAAAGCCTAGCCAAGAGCAAGTCTATTGACCCGCCAAGGAGACGAGTCATCTTCTACTGACACGAAGTACGGGATTAGTCAACCCCTCATAAGTCGAGACGACTCCCCAAATAGTCAGCTCGACCACCTTCTCGGTAGTTCACTTGGCCAAAAGCTCACTCGACTGACTTGTCGACATATCATAGAGGCGATCCACAAATCAACCCGTCTTCACTAAGGGGATAAGATCCAGCTAAGCCACCTTCAGATATACATCAATCAATACCACATTTTATCGAGCGATCTTATCAAGATCTCAATTCCGACAACCTCGTGCGAAAACAGCTCACTCTGCCCACAAGTCACTTCCTAGAGATCACTAAGATACTCTCTTGTGCTCGAATGACTTCCCCTCAAGTCGCTAGCCGCCATCTAGAAAGGGAAGGAGTCACAAACAGTCAGTCTATCCCCTATCCTGTCTCATCTATCAAATCTAGGATATCTCCCAGACATACTCTTCTATGCTCGAATGACTTACCCTCCAGTCGCTAGCCTCCATCTAGAAAGGGAACGAGGCACAAACAGTCGGTCTATCCCCCGTCCTGTCTCATCTATCGAATCTGGGATATCTCCTAAACGTCCTCTCCTGTGCTCGAATAACTTTCTCACCAGTCGTCAGCCGATATCTGTAAAGCGGATGATGACTCAGCAGCCTATCTGCTCACCCTGAAACTGCCCTCCTGTGCATAGTTAAAGCTAAAAGTCAATCTCAGAGGCGACAAACTATAAAAGGAGGTGAGGGGGGTAAGAAGAGGAGGACTTTTTTTTCTTGAACTCTTTTAAGATCTCTAACTCTTTTTTGGCTAAAGCTCTAAGTAATTCTAAAAGCTAGGCCTTCTTTTAAAAACTCAATAAGAGTAATGAAGACGCGGACCTCAATGATCCTCGGACCTTCCCTCAAACCCCACTCAAGCTCACCAGCTGACTTGACCATCAGAGGTACCACGAGGGAATCGGTCCCCGTCCTCTTACGGGTTTCTTCTTGCTTGTGCAGAGGGATTAGGAATTCTAGTCTAAGGATCGGGCATAAAGTCGGAGGAGGAAGCGGCCTTACCTCTCATCCTCTTCCTCTTTTCGTTCAGTACGAAGATCACAAGTGCATCCCTCGGCGGAAAGACCCCATCAGCTGTGTGATACAAGGCATCAACAGTTTGGCGCCCACTGTGGGGCCTACTCTCTTCTCTGAGAAGAAATGCCCAATTCTGAGCAGGGGCCTGATCTTGTTCATTCTTGAAGAACATCACTGGAATCACATTATTCAAGCTAAAAGAAGCCTAGAATCGCATCATTCAAGCTAAGGAGGATTAGCCTATGGCTATGAGGAGCCAACATAGGTATATCATTCAAGCTAAGGAGGATCAGCCTATGGCTATGAGGAGCCAACATAGGCACAGACCTCGAGGGCTCCAACAGCTTTCTGGGGAGTATTTACCAAGTAGAACCAAAAAAGCCCTGTTTGTCTGGATTGATAATGTAGCGCAGGCTTCTTATCGCTGCCACAGATAAAAACCCCACCGCCTGGACAACCAAGAAGCCTAGGTTTGGATCACAAAACAGAACCCCGTCTTCAACAAGGGTTATGATCAGATCCAGTTTAGCTGAAGCTCCTGTTGACGACAGCTCACACGAGCAAGGAGCAGCAATTAAGTCTGTGGCAGGCTCCTCGGACCATCACCACCTTTAAAGGAGAGTCCTTCCACACCAAGGATGAGATTGCAGAAAAAACTCAGAGGGCCACCTGATGATTGCCTCTTTAGGAAATCCGGCTCTGGTCCCCAATAGCTGTTCGAACCATCAAAGTTGAAGGAAGAACTGGTGGTCGAAGCATGCGACTCATACTCTCCCTATAAAAGAAGGCTCCTTTATTCACAGGATGGTCCGATCGTTGGTTTTGTCAAATTCCAGGGAGCAAAGCGTCGACATCTGGGGTTTCACCAACAAGAAGCCCCCCATCACAAAAGTTTCCTGGGCCTCCTCCTGTCGAGCACCATCCTCCAAAAAGCTCAATCAATAGGACGCTGGCCATGAAGGGCAACCAACGGTGGTGAAGCAAGATCGGTTGAAAATCATCACATCCGCTGTCGGCCAGTTGGCCGATGAGATGGTGAATAGGTCGACTACTCAGCGACGTATAAAGTCAAACAGTTCGCCCTCAAGAAAGAGAGCAACATCCGACTCCGGATATTCAGACGACTGGCGACTCGACATCCTCAGTCACATTACAACAAAGATGGCTAATAAAGCTACGACTCACCCTCATCAAGACAGTTTGCTCTCGGTGATCTTTTTCTATGGAAAAAGCTATCTTCAAAATACAAATGTGTGAAGAACAAGAATTCGATGGTACTAAACGCTAGATGTTGATGAGTTGTACTCCATTATATATATAAATTCCAATAATCAATGAAAGTTCAAAAAAAAATAAAAAACAAAGACCTTGGCTCCTTATCAGGATAAGCCCAAGGAGCAACGACTCCTCAGTCGGCATAAAAGCCCTTGACTCTTCTTAAAGGTAAGCCCGATGCACAACATATGGTTCGATTTCGTCTGCTCTCATCGATCATCATGGTCAAGACCTTGGCTCCTCATCAGGATAAGCCCAAGGCGCAACGACTCCTCAGTCAGCACAAAGCTCTTGGCTCTTCTTAAAGGTAAGCCTAGGGCACAACATATAGTTCGATTCAGTCTGCTCTCATCGACCATCATGGTCAAGACCTTGGCTCCTCATCAGGATAAGCCCAAGATGCAACGACTCCTCAGTCAGCACAAAGCCTTTGGCTCTTCTTAAAGGTAAGCCCAAGGCACAACATATGGTTCAATTCCATCTGCTCTCATCGACCATCATGGTCAAGACCTTGGCTCCTCATCAGGATAAGCCCAAGACGCAACGACTCCTCAGTCGGCTAGCTCTTCTTAAAGGTAAGCCTAAGGCATAACATATGGCTCGATTCCGTCTGCTCTCATCGACCATCATGGTCAAGACCTTGGCTCCTCATCAGGATAAGCCCAAGACGCAATGACTCCTCACTCGGCACAAAGCCCTTGGCTCTTCTTAAAGATAAGCTCAAGGCACAACATATGGTTCGATTCCATCTGCTCTCATTGATCATCATGGTCAAGACCTTGGCTCCTCATCAGGATAAGCCCAAGACACAACGACTCCTTAGTCAGCATAAAGCCCTTGACTCTTCTTAAAGGTAAGCCCAAGGCATAACACATGGTTCGATTCCGTCTGCTCTCATTGACCATCATGGTTAAGACCTTGGCTCCTCATCAGGATAAGCCCAAGGCATAACGACTTCTCAGTTGGATATCAAGACCTTGGCTCTTCTTAAAAGTAAGCTCAAGGCACAACGACTTCTCAGTTGGACATCAAGAGCTTGGTTCTTCTTAAAGGTAAGCCCAAGGCACAACGACTTCTTAGTTGGACATCAAGACCATGGCTCCTCATCAGGATAAGCCCAAAGCACAACAACTTCTCCGTCGGATATCAAGACCTTGGCTCTTCTTAAAGATAAGCCCAAGGCACAATGACTTCTCAGTCGGATATCAAGACATCGACTATTCATCAGGATAAGCCTAAGGCACAACGAATTTTCAGTAGGATATCATGACCATGGCTCTTCTTAAAGGTAAGCCCAAGGTACAATGACTTCTCAATCAGATATTAAGACCTCGGCTCCTCATCAGGGTAAGCCCAAGGCATAATAACTCCTCAGTCGGTGATCAAGTCAACAACTCTTTACCTGGATAAACCCAAGGCAAAGCCCCAAGGTTGGCCTCTGTAATTACTTCTCTACCTAACGGAGGAAACGAAGATGTCGACACTTACCCCCACAAATGTCATTTGATCTACAAGGACCGACATTGTTCTTGAAAAGAAAGTAGTGTTACAACTACAATATGATCAACTATTTCATCAAGTAGTTTCAGCTCTCAAAAGCAAAGGATATGAGAAATCATTTCTCATTTAAAAATGTTTCTTACATTTTTATCAAAAGACCCAACATGGCTTATAAAAAAAAGAGAGATCAGCTATCCTAAAAGCTCCCTCCTAGGGATCAGGAGCTGAGTTGGGTCCAGTAGTGGGATTCTCCAAGGTGGCGGTATCATGCTTTATCTCGTTCTTCCCATTGGCTGACAAATCCGAGTCCCCTCCATCGACATCGGAGTCTTCCTTCATTTTCCTCAGAGGCCTCCTAGAAGAGCTCGGCCCCTCCGAATCAGCCCTTCTTTTACACACCTCCATTGGTGGAGGAAGGACTGTTACTTCGGAGTCAGCAGAAACCGAGGGGGATCCTCCCGCCTCCGAGAATTCTTCCCCATCCAAAGCTCTAGACTCCTAAAGACCAAGGCGATACCGGAGCTTCTCAAGATCTCCGGCCTCGTGATCACTAAGAGCCCTCGGCTCTAATATGTTCTCTTGTACTTCAGGCCAACCCAAACAGGATAATAAATTGTCAGCATCGTATGCCCAGATAAAGAGCCTCCTCCATTCTTCGTCCAGCTCCAGAAAGTCGGTGTCCAAACGAAAATCACCACGATAGTGGAAAAAATAGTGCGGGTCCCCCTCAGTAGACCCCACACTAACCATATGCCCAAACAAACTGATGCTGGGCACCACTCCCGCCTCGGAGCAAGTATCTATAAATGCCATCAAGATACATATGGCGTGTGGATGAAATTAACAGAGGGAGACCCCTAAAATAGTGAACACCTCCCTAATGAAAGGGTGCGGTAGCAGGCGCAACCCACATTGCTGATGCGACAGATAGAGAGGCACCCGACCCCCGTCATGCATGTGCACTGGGATAATGCTGTCCGATGCCCCTAGGGTCATTAGGCGCGGGATGTCATACTCATCATATAACCATGCTGCCTCGTCCATTGTCACTCTTGAACGAGACAAATACAAAGTTCTGAGCTTCTTATCACGGTCATTCTGAGGAATGGCAAAAATCTCTAAGAGGAGAGAAGGAATCAACAAGAAAAGGGGTTTTCCTAATGAAGGTTCTTTCAACAGCGCCAGAGATTATTTATAAGCCTCCGAAGAAGAATGCAGAAGGATTCAATAGGCACAATCTCGGAGCAACCAAGAAAGATCCGCTTTGAGAATCAAAAACGGATCGCTCGAAGTACCAACCGCCACTCGTAACGCACG
This sequence comes from Asparagus kiusianus, assembly GCA_022839385.1. Classification (NCBI taxonomy): domain Eukaryota; kingdom Viridiplantae; phylum Streptophyta; class Magnoliopsida; order Asparagales; family Asparagaceae; genus Asparagus; species Asparagus kiusianus. The sequence continues at coordinate 171,727 of BQKN01000500.1, read as the reverse complement.
CCAATCAATTGGCAAGTGAAGAGCCATTCGCTCTACCCATGACGCCCCGTTTTCTAAAAAGAGAGAGAGAGAGCAGTTCCCAATACCAGCAACATCAGTGCACATGAGACTGGCGGTTAGCAAGTATTACACCATGTCTCCAGCCACAATCAACTGGCTAAAAATCCTCAACATCTTGAGCAAATTCATATCTATTTCACTCGGACCCGACTAAAGTCAGCCCCGAATGAAAGGGGCCAACTGTTATGGTAATTTACCATTTAAAGATAAATATGTCGAGAGATTGCCTTCATAGGCTCAAAAAAGCTATGGTCCAAACCAACTTAGCGATCCAGAAGCCCAGCCAAAAGCAAGTCTATTGACCCGCCGAGGAAACGAGTCATCTTCTACCGACACGAAGTGCAGGATTACCCCTCATAAGTCGAGACGACTCCCCAAATAGTCAGCTCGACCACCTTCTCGACAGTTCACTTGGCCAAAAGCTCACTCGACTGACTTGTCGACAAATCATAGAGGTGATCCACAAATCAACCCGTCTTCACTAAGGGGATAAGATCCAGCTAAGCCACCTTCATATATACATCAATCAACACCATAGTTTATCGAGCGATCTTATCAAGATCTCAACTATGACAAACCTCGTGCGAAAACAACTCACTCTGCCCACAAGTCACTTCCCAGAGATCACTAAGATACTCTCCTGTGCTCGAATGACTTCCCCTCCAGTCGTCAGCCGCTATCTGGAAAGGGAAGGAGACACAAATAGTCGGTCTATCCCTCGTCCTGTCTCATCTATTGAATCTGGGATATCTCCCAGACATACTCTCCTGTGCTCAAATGACTTCCCCTCCGGTCGTCAGCCGCCATCTGGAAAGAGAAGGAGGCACAAACAGTTGGTCTATCCCCCATCCTATCTCATCTATCGAATCTGGGATATCTTCTAGACATCCTCTCCTGTGCTCGAATAACTTCCCCACCAGTCACCAGCCGACATCTGTAAAGCGGATGATGACTCAGCAGCCTGTCTGATCACCCCGCAACCGCCCTCCTGTGCATAGTTAAAGACAAAGGTTAATCTCAGAGGTGACGGACTATAAAAGGAGGTGATGGGGGTAAGAAGATGAGGACTTTTTTTTCTTGAACTCTTTTAAGATCTCTAACTCTTTTTTGGCTAAAGCTCTAAGTAATTCTAAAAGCTAGGCCTTCTTTTAAAAACTCAATAAGAGTAATGAAGACGAGGACCTCAATGATCCTCGGACTTTCCCTCAAACCCCACTCAAGCTCACCAGCTGACTTGACCGTCGGAGGTACCACGGGGGAACCAGTCTCCGCCTTCTTACGGGTTTCTTCTTGTTTTTTGCAGAGGGAATCAGGAATTCCAGTTCAAGGATCGAGCATAAAGTCGGAGGAGGAAGCGGCCCCACCTCTCATCCTCTTCCTCTTCTCCGTCAGTACAAAGATCACAAGTGCATCCCTCGGCGGAAAGACCCCATCGGCTGTGTGATACAAGGCATCAACAATGAGCAAATACAACAACAAAATTAGTTCATCACTCATGGCGGTTAGAGAATTATCAGTAACCATCGGCATTGATCGACGACCAAGAACCCTCGCCTTCGACATGAAAGAAAAGTATGTAGTTGTATTGGTGCATTGTGAACTATGTGCCATTATCTGTGAAATTTAACATATAGATGTTACATATAAGAGTTGTGTATTAATTTTGTCTGTAAATGTTATGCAATACAAGTTTAATTATACAAATTAGTAGTTATTTAAAGTTATTAATTTTAGAGATGAATCTTTGGATGTCAAAAGTGTATAATTTAACTGTTAAGTTTGAACATTGATTGTTAGTATTGGTATTTGATATCCAACTTTACGAATTACCTATTAAGTTTTGTTGATGTATGTTAATTTTAGTGAATGCCTGTTAAGGTAAAGAGCATAACTGTTAGGTTTTATGGTTGGTTGTTATTGTTGGTAATTGTATGTTAAGTTTAAGCCTTAACTATTTAGATTTAATGTTAGTTGTTAATTTAGATAAATGGATATTAAGTTAAACACAGTAACTGACAAGTTTTATTTGTATATGTTAAATATATGTAATTTTTATTAAGTAAGTGGTTGTTAATACCATTTAGTGGTTGTTAATATTAAGTGATTTTATTTAAATATTGTAGGAAAAACATTGGAGCTATTGCAGAAATAAGACCTACCACTAGTTGAGTGCTTGTTACGGTTTTATAAATGTACTTGAACCAAGGACGACGTGGTGGCATTGGGATGCATAAACGAATGATGGGAGATTTGACTATGAGGGTTAACTTGATGAAAAAAACAATTATAATTTGTTTATATTTTACATGACATATTTTTGTGGGTGTTCCATGGTATATGCTACATTTAGTTGACCAATCTATACATTTAGAATTTTAACTATATTTATGTAGGTGGTTTCTAGTTATAGTGAAGAGGTATATGTTATGGTTAAAAGGTATATGTAATACTTAATAGGAACAATTTATAGTTAATATGTACCTGCTATAGTTAACAAGTACATGTCATACTTAACAGGTACCGATTATAACTAACATGTATAGTTAACATGTATTTGTGAAGCTTAATATGAACCGGTTATAATTAACAGGTATAGGTTATAGTTAACATGTACTTGTGGTCCTTAACAGGAACCAGTTATAATTGTCCAATAAGATTGACACCTCGTTCAAAAAAATCCTCGCTAATCTCCTCACTTCTTTAAACATCAACAAAAGTAATTTGTTAGACTCAAGATTCAGAATTTTCCATTAGACTCAAATTCAGATTTTTTCGGTGGAGGATTGTCAAGTGATTGAGGATATTAATGTGCTCATTATAGGAGATCTAGTGAAAGAGAACGTTAGAATGCTACTCAGCCATCCACTGGTGGCGAGGAGGGGAGTTAGTTCTAGTTGAGAGAGTACCATTTAGACTTGCAGGCATCAATTTTTAGGAAGGTGATATTACTATGGAGCCAAGGATGACTAAGGTTTGACAGCTTTTTGATGGTGGTGGGAGTGTCAGAGGAGGAGGAGGAAAGAATGATGATCGTCATTGTAGCGAAGGAGAATTATGGTTATGGTTTGAGGGCATGAAGCGACAATAGTCTGAGGGAATGAGGGGTTTTATGTAAAGGTGAAATTAGTGAGGGGGATTTGGAGAAATGAAAGAGGAGGATAGTTGAGTGAAGATGAGAGATGACAGGAAAAAGAGAGGAGAGATCTGAGGGGAGAGTTGAGTGAGGATGAGAGAGGGAGATGAAGATCGGATTATAGTTGTGGACTCAATTGTAGAGAGATAGAGAGGGGCAAGGGAGAGGAGGGGCAAGGGAGAGGGTTGGGTTGGGAGGGGAAAGACAGAGGAGAGATATTGCCATGATTTAGAGAGAGAGAGAGAGAGAGAGAGAGAGAGAGAGATTTGCAGAGGGCATTTGAAGACAAAGGAGAGATATTGCCATGATTTAGAGAGAGAGGGAGAGGCATTTGAAGAAAGAGGAGAGATATGACCATGATTTAGAGAGAGAGAGATTGCAGAGGGGTATTTTTAGATATTATCTTTCTCTGGTGAGTTGGCAATGTATAAGGGACTGAAACACAAAAGGATAATATATTTAGGGTTTTTATACAAGATAAATAATACTAGGGGCTTGGACACATGAACTTTTGATTTTTGAGGCCTTAACCCGGTTTTTTCTTCTTTATTTGGTTAAAAATTCAGAATTTGATTTTATTGTTAGTATATGAAGAAAATTCTTCTGTATTAATATAAGGTACAAAAATGCAATTTGAATAGATGAATTGACTCGCGAATTTTTTTCTTCTGTCGATTATGTTTATTTACCTACCTATTGTCATCACCAATTTGACTCAAGGTTATCCGCTATTTATAAGCATACGTGTTCTAGTTAATTCATTTGTTTAATGAGGTTATTGCCTGAACAACTATACGAAATTGCATAAGGAAAAACTTAGACAAATAGTTATCAATTTGTTTTATAACCTTTCGGGTTTTCACTGTTTAAACTTTGGAGGATCGGCATAACATGAATAACAAAAAGATAAGGAAAGGGAACTGCAGGCTACCCGAGAGGTGGGGGACCGTTTCGTGTTTACTCCCACATCGACTAATGTCCTAAAGTTGTGGTTGCTTAAATAAGAGATTTGATGACATCCCGGCACGACCTTACTTGAACAGGATCTGTTCTATAGGCTCGTACAACTGTATCCTTGAGTTCTAAGGAGACAGGCCAATCAGTCTGGTGGATGACTCGTGGCCTCGGGCTCAGAGCGTGATTAACGGCTGTGGCCGACTCTTGGTCGAAGCTGTGGAGGATCGTTCTCAGCAATTTGCTTGCTGAGGTGGACCCGAGGTTGTCTGACAGACCCACACAATCAACATCTTTTGCTTCTTTTAAGCGGGGCTTTTGTTTTGGCTGGGCTGTCTTTGTGCACAGAGGCACGTTTAGTTTTAAGCGGGCTTTTTGCTTTGTTCTACATGAAAAGAATTGCTGAATTTGTGAAACCTTATGATTTTATGGCTAAATAGCCCAATATATCTTCTATTGTTTCACCCACTCGTCACTCATACGCCCAGTTTGTATTTGCTAGTAAAATAATACCCTAAAGTTTTCTAAACTTGTACTTATGTACTCATAGTTCTTAAAACTTGCACACAAATACCCTCAGTTATGCAAACTTGAGGGTATTTAAGTGCGAGTTTTAAAAATTTTAGGGTATATAAGTGCTACAAAAAACAAGTGAGGACATATAAGTAAAAAGTAGATGGAATAATAGGGTGTATACTTACTATTTAGCCTGATTTATTTCTTTCCATCTCTCTTACAAATTTGAACTTGTAATGTAAATACTCTATACATTCCTAGAGTGTGTTACAAGGAGTTTCATGAACGGTAGTAGTTATATTACACGTGCATAATGCACGTGATATACGAAACAAAACTTACAATAATGTAGTTTGAAAGAAATTAAAACTACTATTTCATAAAAAATTTAGATTAAGAGATGCGTGCAACTATTATTTAAGATGTTATATTTCACGATTTAACATTAATAGAAGTATTTTCATTCTTTGGATCTATCACATTTTGCTTTTACAATCTCTAATATTTAAAGGCTTATTTGTACCTTTTATTGAAAATTTCGCTACTTATAAACTTGGTTGTCAAGAGTCTAGACATTTGGAGAGAGAGAGAGAGAGAGCATTTAATGAGATAATAGATGGACACAAATGTGCCTGCATTCAAATTTTTTTTTTTCAAATTACCAACTTTTCCCTCTCAAATCACAAATTCCCCTACAAAGTCAACTTTGCAATAAGAAATTTCTCACCATTGCTTCACTTTTATTTTACCACTCAAATCACAAATCACAAATTTTTTCACTCAAATCACCATTTCTTCACTTTTCCCACTCAAATCACAAATTACCACCAATTTTTTTTTTAATAGAGTAGTATAGATAATGTCAATGCTTTGCCATCATTGATACAGGACATTCAAAAAAAAAGTATAAAAAGGTAGGAATTTTATTTTGAAACCAACAAGACCTGATGCTCGGACTCGTAGATTAACCTAAATTCTTTAAAAGAACAGAAAATGTTGGCAGTCTCATGGTCATCAGTGCACAGAACCATACTGCATCAAAACATGCCAAACACTTTGAGATTCACAAGTTGAAATTAACAGGCATTAGGAACATTCCCATTAGAGACCAACTGCCACAGCCAAAAATAGAGAACATCGAACTTATCAATTCAGCATATCAGAAACAAAATTATGCCTTTCCCATAGATTTGGTACCAATGTCTTAGCTGTAGGTTTCTTCTGTCTACCTATTGAATAGCGTCCCTTCCTGCTACTAGTTCTCAAGATGTAACGCGTAAAGATGCAAGATTCTCCTTTGGATTATGCAATAGGGATCGAGTCTTCTTCAGCATCCACTTCAAGACCTACAAGTATTAATTGGATATATTAGCAAAAAATGTGTATGCTATATCTCAATACCGAGCAAAGAAACCACACTCTTCTAGCAACTATGTAACAGGGATACACTTATCTATAGATGACATGCTAGAGCACAAGATTACATAGTTGTCTGCGAGAATGAGAAATATGAGAATAAAGCATATGAAGTTTTGTTGAACGTTATATTATGGAATTCATGAAGCTGTAAACTAAAAGGGTGATACTAGACTTGTTGCCTTCTCATGCGGGGCCCAAAAGTTCACATTTTGCTGTCCAACCTTTATATTAAAGATCTAGATAATGCAGGAGATTTTTTTTTTTTTTTGTGGCGGGTTTGGGGAAGGAGGGGGGGGGGGTGGCTGGCGGTGCATGGTCAATACAATACAATACTAAATACGACCATTATTTCTCTTCTGGAAAAACAGAAAGAGTTTCAACTTTTTCAGCAACTTGAAGTATTGGATGCAAGATATCAAATAGGGCTCACTATGGAACGAGAACAACAAAGCCTTGATAGTAAAACAGTTCACTTATGAATATCAATTCAGTAATACAATCCCTGTCGTGCTATAAAGAAATCTTCAAGGACAACGAGTAAGGTTGTATAAAAAATTCAGCACTACATCTTTATGAGCGCATAGGAGGACCAAATTAGCATTAGCATTTATATGTCAGCAAATATTAGATAATTGTGAATATTTAGTGTATGTAAGTAAATTTGTAGGATAGATTTGCATTTATTTTTAAATTCATGGCTAACAAATTCATATGATGTTTTAATACTACAGAATTGTCCAATGGAGGATGGTCAAATTAGTGATGATGTTATTCCATTTGAAGGGAAGGAGTTTCCAACGGACAACGATGCATACAACTACTACAATGCATATGCAAAAAAGATTGGGTTTGGAATTCGCAAAGATATTTTTGTAAAATCAAAGAAAGCTTTAGGAGAGATTCTTTCGAGGACTTTTGTTTGCGATAAAGCGGGGAGAGAGAGCATCTACTGAAAATGCAAGTTAATTGATTATCGATCATCGTCTAGAAACTAAAGTTTATTGTTATGGTGCAAAAATGAAGATTAAGCTCACTTCTTCAAATACTTGGACGGTTACTAAGTTCTTTTCTGAGCATGTTCATCCTTTAACAAGCTCCGACAAAGTAATGCATCATCATTCTCACAAGCAGCGACATCGATCGAAGCCTTGTATTAGCCTCATTGAGTTGGTTGCGTGAAGAGGGAATGAAACCGTCTAATGTTAAAAATGTGCTTAAAGTTGGATAGCAGGGACAAGATGATGAACAACTCACCACGCAACAGATTATTTACCATATCAGAAAGACAAGGCAAAGTAACATTGCCTGTGAATACTTAAATATCATTAGACATTTCCAAGACAGAAATGAATCGAATCCAAATTTTTATTTTGCTATGGAGGTCGATCACCTTGGTACACTTAGAAGCTTGTTTTGGGCTGATGGTAAAGCTAGAGCTTCTTATTTAAGACTTGAAGATATAGTGGTGTCTGATACCATATACAAGCCTAATCAATTGAGTATGTCATTTGCTCCATTTATAGGAGTAAACCATCACCACAAATCCACCCTCTTCGGTTGTGCATTGCTTGTAGATGAGCGAAAGGAAACCTTCGAGTAGTTGTTTGGCTAAAGTGTATGCATGGGGTTGCACCAAAGGCTATCATAACTGATCACAATGCACAGATGAGAAAATCTATTAAGAACATTTTGCCAAATACTCATCATTGCTTTTGTTCTTAGCATGTTAAAAAGCATAATACCAAGCTACAAGTTAAAGAGCCAATACAAGGATGAGATGCCTGTATATTTCAACAATTGGTATTATGCTAGAAGTATAAGCAAATGCGATGAGCTTTGGGAAGTCATGAAGGTTAAATTCAACATAAATGAAGATGAAGATAGTTGGCTAACAAGAATGCATAGTTTGTATGAATATTGGGTTGATGCATACTTGAAGGATTGTTTTTGGGCGGGAATGACAACAAGCCAAAGGAGTGTGAGCATCAATGCCTTTCTTGATGGCTTTGTCAATGCAAACACTAGACTAGTTGAATTCGTGGGTCAATATGACAAAGCAGTGGCATCTCGTCGTGCATTTGAATCTTACAAAGACTTCATGACTTTGAATACCGTGCCTACAATGAGTTTCTCAAATCCGATTGAAGAGCAAGCTGGAAATACATACACTAGGGTGATCTTGAAGATGTTTCAAAAGGAGCTTGATGATGTGATGTCATTACATTGTGAATAAATGTCGAAGGAGGAGTTAAAATATTGCATATTTGGTTGGCAAATATTTTGCAAACAAAGAGAATTGGAAAGAAGTAACCTCTAAAATAAATGGTGAGCTTAATGTTGCATGCACTTGTTCATTTTGGGAAACAAATGGGGTGCTTGTAAGCATATTCTAAATATATTATGACTAAACCAAGTGACTTCTATTCCCGATAGGAATATCTTGCCTAGATAGAAAATTGATGCAAGGTATAGTTATGTTGGCTTTGTTAATACTATGAAGTCGTAACAAAATGAAGATAGCATGGAGCGGGAAAATATTATAAGATTATGGGCTTTACGAAGAAATTTTAATGAAGCACTTAATATGGCGGCAGGCTCGAAGGATCTTCTTTCTAAATTGGAGCAACAATTAGCAAACTTCCTTGCGGAAGCAAAGGAGGAAGTAAAGCGCAAGATGGCACAAACTCTAGATTCTCAAGTTGGAAACCACATAGATTCAAATACTCATATGATTGTACTTGAAAGATGACAAGAAAATTATGGTTCGTGATCCCCCGGAACCAAAGGGATGTGTAAAAAATTCAACTAGGATTAAAAGTAGTTTTGAAGAATCAAAACTCAGAAGAGCAAAAAGAGGTGAGACAACGAAAATGTGTCATTGTCAACAATTGGGTCACTATAGAACGTGTTGTCAACTGTTGGTAAGTTCAATTTAGTTCATTTGTTTTACATATTTTTCATATATTGTTTATTGTTTTACTTTTATTGAAATATTACTAATTATTTCTTTTTGTGTTTCATTTACAGAAGAAGCAAAAGAGATAGTTTGCAAGATAGTTGACAAAAGTATCTTGGAGGTCAAGAGCAACGAGGTGTTAGATGATGTGGTTGTTTATTGACTAATTTGGTTATTTATTGACAAATTTGGATGTTTGGGCTTGTTGATGTAAGTGAATTTTGATGATGTATGAACTTATTGATATTGTTCGGTTTTAAATTGTTGGTAAGTTATGTGGTTTTATTGTTGTAAGGACTTATTGACTAACTGTGATTGTATTGAAGTATTTGTATGTTGTGATTGTATGAACTAATTGGTTGGATTATATACTATTTTGGTTATTGTGGCCAGCACCACTGAAGTATTTGTATGTTGTGGTCGTATGAAGTAATTGCTTGGAGAAAGTTGTTGTCGAGATACAGTTTTGCACCGCTCTCTAATTAAAGTGTTGTTTGGGGGTTACTATATTTTCCTTTTAGGTGATGATACGAAAAAGAAAGGATTGAAATACCAAATTTGTCAAAATGGCTTTATTATTAAACATCAAATTTCCAAGTTTGCACAAATATACATCAAATTCACATTGTATTACATGTCAAAAATTCACAAGGTCCCAAACACATACTGAACTCTATGTTCGAGAAGCACCTCAGCTTAACAAGACATAATGACCCCGTAAACCTCAACTAACCAAGTGCATAATGAAATAAATGGGAGAACTTTTCTATAGTGTAGCTACTTATTGCTCAAGTGATGTTTTCTACACGAGCGTATTCTGCAGGCTTGCTAGCTTTATAACCTCCTCTTCTCATCGGATTTTTAGATACATTTTAACTGCCAGAAAAAAATTCCCAAATCGATCAACAATGAGATATAATCATAGAACAAGAACACTCAAGAAACACTCAACGATTACACAAATTGTAGTTCATACCACAAGAATAACAATCCTTACAAAGATAGAAAACATGAATAATTAAAGGAGGAAAATGAATTACAAAATAAACACCGATTCCATATACCCCGAGGATCTAAAATTCATCCAAATTTTAACTCAAACAACTTGCCCAAATTATCCATTATATGATCTACGATCAACAACGTCGTCATCAGTAATAAAGAGAATTGTCGGATTCCATTGGAGATGAATTTAAATGAAGGAGGCGAAGATGGGGAAAATAAAAGGGGGAAGAGAGAGCAGGCGAAGGTTGGATGATCTGGCAGTGTCGGATTCCATTGTTTGATTGCTTGAGGCCGTGTCGGAAGGAGGTTGCGGCACTATCGAAAGGCGAGGGCGGCGGCGGATCTGTCAAAAGGCGACGACAGCAACAGGGTTGGAAGGGGAGAAGAAGGCGGCGGTGGCGAGTTTCAGGTGGGCGAGAGCTGGCAGCAGCGACTCTACAGGTAGCGGCGGGCTTTAGTCGGCGACAGTGAGCTTTAGTCGACGGCTGCACTACAAGCGGCGACGAGCTTTAGGGATAGTTTTTTTCAGGAAGTGAGAGATTGAGATGGAGAGAGAGGGTTTGTGAAAGGGTGCACAGAGAGAGACCAATGAGAGAGAGAGAGTGGAATCTTTCATAAATACTGCAGCCCTTTTCAAAAGGTTTTCTTTGCATAATATCCTTTACTTAAGGTTCCATCAAAGCAATATCCAAAGGCTCATGTTACTCCACATCACTACCAAGGTCAATGGAGAAACTTAGTACCAAGTTTCTCCATTTTCATCTATATATATATATATATATATATATATATATATATATATATATAT
>BQKN01000500.1:118836-129568 GCA_022839385.1 Asparagus kiusianus | reverse complement strand
ATATTGCTAAGATCATACTCCGAAATTAATAAACTAGTTCTACACTATAATAACCAGTTTTTCACCATTATTTTTCCACAAATGGACCACATAAATCTCAATCGCATTTTAAACAATTAAATTGTTGACTTTCTTCCTTTTTCCCTGGTCAAAATTTTAACTAACATCCAACACCATAATTTTACAAAATATTTTTAACTAAAATTAACTAAATTCAAAACCAAAATTTTCGAAGTTATTGGGAACTTACTTCTTCTTAGAGATGGGCACATCCTATGTCGTCTCCTCTTACGTTCTTGAAATTTCCGTCCACTTTTCATGCATAATAGGGTCACCATCGCCTCGTTACTGTCCTCATCCTCAGAGGACATTGGATAAGAAGAACCGCCACGAGGGATGAGGATGTAAAGGCGGAGGCGGGTGATTCTAGCGCAACTTCCTTTGTCAACCGAGTTGAGCGACGCCGACGATGAACCACTTCGAATTGGGTGTCGTCTACTTCACCATTCTCCACATTTAGGGCTCTCGACCATTTCCCTCATTTTTTACAGAAAAATTTGACAGATCTTACAGATGTTTGAGTAAAAATTATGGTTTCAATTTTGGGTTCTCGAGTTTAGGAGGGTTGAGAGAGAGGAGAGAGAGAGAGAGAGAGAGAGAGAGAGAGAGAGAGAGAGAGAGAGAGAGAGAGAGAGAGCAGTGCAGTTTTGGGGGGCTAAACCACAATTGCTTGATATATTAGGGGCTATCTCACTCGAAAAATAACACATGGGGGTTGGCCACAAGAGCTTTCTTATTTTGGGGTCTTGACACATTTTTTCAAAAAAATTTAGGAGATATCATGCAATGAATCAAGGCAGAGCAGTGCAGTTTTGGGGGGCTAAACCACAACTGCTTGATATATTAGGGGCTATCTCACTCGAAAAATAACACATGGAGGTTGGCCACAAGAGTTTTCTTATTTTGGAGCCTTGACATATTTTTTTCAAAAAAAATTAGGAGATATTATGCAATGAATCAAGGCAAGAATACGATATATTGAGGAAAATAAAGAAATATAAGTCAATCAAGATTACACCTTATTAGTATGTGAAATCAAAGAACCAAAGAACAATTGACAAAGATCTCCCAATTCCTTAATCAAGATACCCTACGAATCCACACAAGATTAGATCCGAGCCACAATCAACAACTGAAATAACCCTATATTTTTCGCTATCTGTCGCCCACGAGAAATAGGGGAGGGGAAATGGATTACGAGTGTGTTTTTATTAGTTTTTAACTGATTTTATCAGAATTCTTGGCAATTTCATCCCATTTTACGAAAATATCACTGTCAAGCTTTTTCTTAGATGTTTTATCAGAATTCTTGGCAATTTCATCTCATCGCTACAGTAAACCGGGTCCCACATAGAATTTTAAAAATTTTAAATTTTAAATCCCATATGGGGCCCAGTTTACTGTAGCAATAGGAGAGGGAGGTGTGGTAGGGGTTGTGCCCCTAACATTATTTTTATGAAATTGGGAATTTAAGGCAAATTCCCCTATATTTTATTTTCTTGGTCTCTTGTTGGTTTGATATGATATGGGGCCTTGAAACCTGAGTCTTCTCTGATTGTCCGTTTGGCATATCAGAGCATTGTTTTTTCCATTTCGAGGGATGGGAATTTCGAAAAAGAAATTTTATTTCGCACCCTTAAGTAATCCTATGATGACTTTTTCTTAATTGTGTACCTCATGTTTTTGGTTAGAAAAAGATTATATCAAAGCAAATGAAAACGGAATCAAGGTGACAAATCAGCGGAGAACATAATTACTGCGCACTTTATATATGAGGAACACTCGTGAAATTAAATATATCATAATTTTATTTAAGAAAGGAAATAAATCCCAATTGTCTTCAACTTAGTCCCCTCATTATATTTACCATCTGAATTGCTTTACCACATTTGGATTAGTAGTTAATCACAAATGAATACTTACCAAATCACCCTCTTAAAAATAACTCTAAAAACCAACCCCCAAAAAAATGGGGAAAAAAGGAAAAAAAATCTCATATAAACTACAGAACGAAAATATATTTAGAGAAAAACTTATGTCAATTTAAATGGACCGTCCATCAAACTTTTTATCCATTAATGATACCTAGAATCCATGCAAGATATAAAGAGACTTTTATATATATATATGAGTAGATAGAAAATTTAGTGACAAAAAGCCTCTTGTTCACTTAAGTTCACCTCAATATATTTACTAATGGAAAACATATTAAGTTTGTATAGCACATCAACCTCTCGTATGTCCTTGGAACTAAACCTTTTAAACTAAATTTACCTTGGAACACAGAAATTACCAACATTTCTCATGGGGGTTATTCATTGGGACATTTGAGGGGATAATGTGATAATTTTGGGAATTCTATTTCATAGTGTTACTCATTGGGATAATGGAACAAGGATATTACTTTTTTGTGTTATTGGTTTTTTGAAACACTAGTGAGACAATTTTACCATTTGAGATAAAATTATCCCACTCTTATATAAAAAAAATTTACGACATCCTTCATATTGGAACATTTTTATTTCACTTTGAAGGCAAATGGGATAATTTTCAAACTTTTTTGTATTACTTAACTAATACATGCTAAATATATCATAAATATATGATATGATATTTAAAATATAAAGTAATAGTATATTCAATATATTATATTATATTATCATGTAATAAAATAAAATACTATTATAGTTTAAGTTATATGTATAATTTATTTTATAATATTTATTATATATTATTATGTAATATCACATTCTATATTATATAATAGTACAACATATTTATTATAATATTATATAATATTTTAATAACACATATTATTATATAATATATTATATTAGTTGTAGTTGATATTTTATTATAGTAATTATATTATAGCGTATTATAATAAACCGATATAATAATATAGAATAATATAATATAACATATTGAAATTAATAAATATGTTAGTATATTACATTTTTTTATAAAATATAATATAATATAAATCATGTTATGTGATCATATTATATTATATTAAATTAATATAATAAATTTATTATTGTACTATAATATAATACATTTTAGATATTTTTTTATATATCATAGTAATTATCATATAATATTATACTATATTTTAATTTAGTATTTTAAATAATATTATATTGAATAAAAATAAATATTACTATAATTATCATGTAATATATATATATATATATATTATATTTTAATTATAATCTAATATTTTAAAAAATATTACATTGAATAAAGTACAATATTGAAATATTTTATACAGTATGTTATATCCTATGATACTATATTATAATATATTAAATTAAATAATATAATTAAAGTATTATATTAAATATATTATTCATATATTATATTATTTATTATATAATGTAGAATACTAATATAATGTAATAAAATATAATAATTAATAATATTAATTAATAATTATAGTATAACATATTATATTTTTTATATAAATAAAATAATTTATTATATTAAATATTATATTATTGAAATATTATATTAAATATATTTATCTTATATTACATTAATTAATATATAGTATTTAGCATGCTAATATAATATAATGTAATATAATAATTAATAATATTAATTAGGTATAATATATTATATTTTAATTTAAAATAAAATAATATTTATATAATAATATACTAAATCAATTGGATAAGTTAATTTAGAAATAAAATAGATAAAATTATATTTTAATAAGATACTATATCATCAATTATCCTATATAAATTGTCAAATCAAATAAAAATTATCTCAATATCCCACTTTACCCCTCTCAAAATATACCAAAGAGAAAAAATTGTTCCATTAAAACAATTTCCCCCATAGCCCCAATTTGTCCCAACCAATAACCCCCCCCTCTCAGAGAACATATCCAATATTTTCGACTTTCCACAACACTAAGGCAAAATATTTACTATTACTATCACATAATATCAAAATCATTTCAAATCCTTGCAAACATCCAAACTCCGGACAGATATCTGCACAAGATACACAGTAAAACTTAACCAATTTGGTTGTGCAAAAAAATTAATAATAATAATAATAAAGTCTACATAACTATATTGCTGAACATTGATGAAAATCACACCAAAATATAGTTTCTCCAAACCAACCACAAACTTCTCAAACACGAAACGACAGGATTTGATGACAGAAGATTACTCTCACTCAACCCTTCACACATTTGGTCATCAAAACAACTCACTGCTGCTTGCACTCCGGAGGACGATCAGCTCCATCTCCACCGCTCTTCTGCAGTTCGCGTATGTATTTGTTCATTATACAAAACAAGAATTCAAGGTGATGCTTATTTTACAAGGGTTAACTGTAGAGACCCCTTATAGGGTTGCACGTTGGAACTTACCATCCACGTAGTTTGATTTTTGCCTTATGGCAAAAAAGATTGACCCTCTGGTTGAAATTAATTTTGAACCCCTAACATGGACTGAAATTATGGCATGTGTTACCCCTAGTAAGACGAAATTAGTGAGCGTATCCTAGCGTGATAAGTTCCAAAGCGTGATACTAGAGTCCGTCCAATTAACCCTTTTGCAAATGTCAAAAGAATGGTTAGAGATCACACCTTTTGACCTGAAACTGACTTCTTTTTTGGTTTGGTTTCTTCTTCTTCTTCTTCATCTTCTTCGTCCTCTTCCTCTTCATCCTCATCCTCTTCATCATCTTCATCTTCTTCTTCATCTTCAGCTTCGTCTTCCCCGACAAGGTCAAAATCATCATCGTGGGCAGCCTCTCCAGTAAACCACGATACTGCATGTGGGATAATCTTGTCTCTGATAGTAGACCTGCAACACAAAGCAAGTCGGTACTATATCACAAGAAAACTGCAAAGTGACTACATATTAATAAGACTTCCAAGTCAGTTGGATATAAAGGAACAACTGGACAAACCTTTAACATCCAATATCTCAAACACATTCAACAGGAAGTTCAGCTTTTCATAAGAAGCTAGCAACTTCTCATATATTACTATAGACTAACCCTACATAACAATCCAACTGACTACACAGATGAAATTTACCCTATATCATAATCCTGCTCCATCTGATTCTGAAGCTCCTCAGCCTGCTCAACAACAGAGAACAGAATATACGATCACATTTGTTATTTTCAAAAGTTTTCCATTTCTAGGAAGGCAGCAATGACAACTTACGGTATCTTCATCAATATCTTCATCATCCTCTGGAACTTGAGGGGGGTTGAAAAAGTTGAAAAAGCTCTCACAAGTTTCGGTCTTGGTTATTGGCTTGGCATTCTTTGAACCCTTTTTGGGCTTCTTTTTCAAAACCTTCTGAGTCAAGCACTTCCCTGGGAACCATTCAATTTCAGTCCTACAGTAAATAACAAAATATAACTCAGTAAGCAACCAGAAAATAAGAATTAAGAAGTACAGGCTGATAAGAAAAAAGTACCCTATTGCCTTCTCCAGAATTGGCTCATCATCATCAATCATGTGATAAGTCTTGGTCAAGACAGAATTCTTAAAAAATGGGTTTGTATCAAAAAAGAATTCAAGCTTGAAACCCTTTGGACTATCAAGTCTTGACCACTTGATATCCTTTAGGAACTTTAGAGCTTCCTCATCCCGCTCTTGGATCTGCATACAGAAAATATCTCATTAGACATGAACTATAGATCTCGAGGAGTTAATTCACAAAACAATCTGTTCATTTTGCCAACCTCATCAGAAAGCACTTCGTTGGTCTTCATAGCAGTAAACCAGAAACCCGGCACACCTTTTTCTGAAAGGGGGGCCGGGGGGGGGGGCCGATTATTCACGAGACTAACATAGCATATTTTTAAATATAAATTCCTGTGTTCTGATATACCAACCTTCAGTGGCTTCATCAGCTTTATCCTCAGTCGCAGTTACATCAGTGTTTTCTTTTGCAACACTTTCAACTTCAACCACACCATTCACAATTTCATATCTCTGTGCAATGACAAGGGAAAGGTCGGAATATGAGAATGAAAGATTATTGATATTCTGTGACAAGACAAGTATGATAATTCTAGCAAAGTGCTTTCACAGACTTTCCAATGAACACTGCAAAAACCAATGCCTAAACTTCATAAAACATCTGATAACATTTTTGAAGGAAGTATCAACAGGTCATGTAATCATCAGGAGATCATTTGGAAATTGAATACTGAATACCTTTGTATACAGTGGTTCATAGAGCTTCTGGTATTTAGCTTCAAGTGCTGCTCTTTCCTCAAAAAACTTTGCCTCAAGCTCATCATGTTGACCCTGGTAATGAAACCATGGGGGAAAAAAATCAAGGCTCAATAGCTAAAGATGAAATATGGAAGTGTGCAATATTGATGAAGGCAATATTATATGAGCAATGTACTTCAGAAATTAAAACGAAATTATAATACGAAGGATAAGTAGAACAACAATACTACACAAAAATAGAATAATAATACTAAGAATGATGCACGGATGCAGTTAAGAAATCATTTAGTGATTGCATAAATTCCAATGCAAAGCCTATTATCCTGTGTAAACAACCACCATGTAGAACAATGATAATGCAACTAATTAGTCATGTGTAGACTGCTGACATCTTGATGGATGCACTACTTGCTCAGGAAACTTACAGACAACAGAACACTTACGTGCAAATGCTGTCCTCCAGGATGGGTGGTCTTTCTATTTCATCTGCATTCTATGTGTACACACGGGTCAAGTAAACTAATATGTTAACGAAACTCCACAATTTTGAGCTTGCAAATGAAGTATGTCACATATATTGATTTAATTATACAACAGCATGAAAAACACTGCCAAGTAACGAGTTCCTTTTGACAGCACAAGAAGAGGTGTGTATCGTATCTTTTCTAAGACTTAATGCATAACAATTCAATATTGTTGCATAACAATCCAATATTGATTTTTATCGTAAGCAACAACGTATCTCAAGCCTTCCACAGTAAAAAATTCATAGATTTTGTACATTTGATCCTAATATAAACAATCACTCCACCACCTTGCACTATACAAGATATTTTACCTTCACAAGGTAAAATGGATAAAGATGTCAACCTACGCAAAAAAAAAAAGTACATGGAATCTGTGGATAGAAAACACCTAAAATGAACCCAAAAGTAATTTTCCTACAAACAACTAACATGCCCCCAAAAAATTTATTTTTTAAGTATTAATTTTTTTATAGTAGCAATGGAAAAGATCTAGGCAGTTCTGTTCCAGTTTCATCTTGGACAATATCCAAGTAGCTACTCAAACCTACAACTAACTGACTAAGATAAAGGCAGTGACAAGATAAATGGTCAGTAGCAAATGAGAGATGACAAAGTTTGATCAAGTAGGCATTGTAATCATGAATACCTTGCCTAGCATTACAAACACTAATCAGCCAAAACAATTAACTTTTAAATTAATTTACTCAAGAGATGGACAAACCCTAGCATATAAGTTAAACTATTGTAAGTAATATCAGACCTGGATCTCCCTCAAGAACTCAACACGCTTCCTGACCTTCGGACCGAGCGACTCCAACACATCCGATTGCTGACCCGCCAAGCTCTGCAACTTATCCTACAAACGAAACAAAACCCCCCCAGTCATCAAAAACCCTAACCCTAAATCGAACAAACCATCAAAAACCTCACCTTGAGGGCGCTAACAAGACCAGCTCTATCCTCAGCACTTAGCCCTACAAATGAATAGCACCAAATCTCAGTAAAAACAAAAATCCATGAAAATTTTGATGAACACGGAACAAGGGGAGAGATTACCGGCAGTGATGGAGGAAAGACCAGCGCCGAGATCGGCCATGTTGAGGGAATCCTGCTGCTTGTTGTCGGCCATTTTTGCCCAAACTTTATTAATATTATTATTACTTATTGAAACCCTAGCCGCCGGAGAAAAACCCTAGGGCTTTCCAAAGAGAGAGCAGGGGACTAGAAACGAGGAAAGAGGGGGGGATAAAGGAGATGAGAAGGGTATTTATAGTAAAAGCACAGGTTCATGTTTTGGAGTTTTTTGCATATATGCATCCAACTTCTGCCGTATTTGCAAATTTAACCTCCACATCGAATATTTACTAATCACCCCAAGTTTCCGGCATTTATTTTTGTGAGGATTTTTCAAAACCATCCGCTTTTGAAATTTATTTTTAAAAAACGACTTATTTCAACCTTAATTTCAAAAACCGACCCAGTTGGATGAAACTGGGTCGGTTTTTAAAAAAAAATTTCCAAACTTCACGGGAGTTGAACTCCCGTGAAGTTTTTTCTCATAACAAAACTTCACGGAAGTTCAACTCCTGTGAAATTTGGAAATTTTTTTTTCAAAAACCGACCCAGTTTCAACCAACTGGGTCGGTTTTTGAAATTAAGGTTGAAATGGATCGTTTTTTGAAAATAAATTTTAAAAGCGGATGGTTTTGAAAATTTGTCCTTTATTTTTGGACCCCTCAATTTTATAATTAACAAATAAATCATTGATTATGTTAATTAATTATATCACCATTTATAATTAAATTTAGAAAGAGAGAGGGGAGGATATGGGGTGCGCACTCCTATAACTCTCTGCTCCTTCCTCCATCTAATTATAATTTATTAACTTGAATTAGCTTAATCAGTTCTGTACTAGTGATATTTAAAAATTAAGACGTTAGAAGAGGTCAAAGCACGGGATTTGGAGGGGGGAAATTATCAGATATTTCAAAATTCGGAAGGCAAAATTACAAATAAGTTGGAATTATGTACGCAAGAAATCTATGTTCGTAGGGTTCCGGTTTGGTCTCCTGGAGCGCCGCAATAGGGGCAACGTTGGAATTGCACCGTGGCCCGCCGCCCATTCGCACCTTCGGCTGTGAAGCGGGCCGGGTTGAGGGTTCGAGGTCCGTTTGGAAATTCGTTTGGATTTGGTTTTGGTTTTGGTTTTGGTTTTGTAGAGCGCGGAAGTGGAGAGTGGGGTTCGGGAACTTGGAAAAAAGAAACACGCTGTTGAGCCCTTTTGAATTCGGCTTTGGCCCCGGCTTTCATGTTTTGCTTTTTTGTCTAGCTTAATTTGAATATTAAGTAGCATTTGATGCCAGCTAATTATTAGCATTTAAATATTCTTACGGTTTTTCTATAGAGTGTCCTTGGGCACTCTATAAGAGATGAGAGAGATAGAGAGAAATGAATGAGGAGAAGATCCCAATGCAAATCAGGGGACCCCCCTCCTCATTCATTTCTCTCTATCTCTCTCCTCTCTTATAGAGTGCCCAAGGGCACTCTATAGAAAAACCGATATTCTTATAGTTTCGTCTACTTCGCACATATTCCTCATTTGTTTTCGATAGCACTCATTGATGAGTATAGAGCTTTCCATGACAAAAGAGGTTACATGCTTCGTTACATTGAGGCGTTTTTATACAAGAAAAAATGGAGTAGTTTTTCTAGTTTTAAACAATGTGTGGGACTAAAAAAATGTAAGACAAAATAGTTTAATTACAATAATATGTTAACAACCCCCCTCCCCAACTGTGTATGTGGATACCAAAGACAATTTGCCAAGAAGAAAAAGCGAATCATCATGCTCACTTTTTCTCCTTTGGCAAATTATCTTTGGTACCCAAATATAATTTGGGAGAGGGTGTTAATATTGTAGTTAGGTTTTCTTGTTTTTCACGAGACAGATCCATGAAAAATGTAAGTGGTTGTCTATGAAGATGATGTAGTAGTAATTTCCATTGCGAGAGAGGTGGGTGGGATAGTCCCTTATGTCTGTTTGCATGAGATTGAAAGGTGCAGCGACAATTTTATTACTCTGTGACAAAGGAATTTCCTAAAATCTACATTTCAATATTTTTTTGTTATACAAACGTGAGAATTTTTCTTCGGATATCTTCTTACGCAATCACAAACTAATTTTAAAACTTTTTAGTCCTTAATGTTTGTTGAATTGGTAAATACATCATAATTCTATTTTAAGATATAATTGGAATAAGTTTAAAATAGACTTTAGGGCACATTTGATATTAAATCTAAGAAATATTTAGGATTAAAAAGTTCTAAAATCAGGTTTTGAGTGTCACATGGTAAAATTCAAAGAGAAATTATCGCATTTACATAATAAAATATATTAAAGTTATATATTTTTTTAACTACATGGTAGATAAGTGTTGGGACAAATTTTCAAAATCAACCAAATTCGAGAATTAAATAGCAAAATCGACCACTTTTAAATTTAAATAGCAAAACCGACCCTTTTCTTCTGAAAAGGGTCGGTTTTGCTGCCGAACAATTTTTACGATATACACGGGACTGCTAGTCCCGTGTATTTCGTGGCAGTTTGAATAGCACGGGACTGCTAGTCCCGTGCATATCCTGGGTGCAATGAAATGCACGGGACTAGCAGTCCCGTGCATATCCTGCACATTCACCATACAATTCTGCTACGAGATAATTCCCTGTACAAACTCATATTTCAAATGCAACAATCATAAATTACACCATTGCATAAACACATATATCAATTCCCTGTACAAACTCATGTCAATTCCCTGTATAAACACATATCAATTCCCTGTATAAACACATATCAAATCTAAAAATCATAAAATACACCACAAACTTACGAATCCAAATCCAACAAATCACGCCACAAACTTAC
>BQKN01000500.1:106032-118826 GCA_022839385.1 Asparagus kiusianus | reverse complement strand
CGAATCCAAATCCAACAAATCACGCCACAAACTTACGAATCCAAATCTAACAAATCACGCCACAAACCCACTTACGAATCTAATAAGTCACACCACAATCTCAGCTACAAATCCAAAAACCATCTATTGTCCCGAAATACGTTTGTAATGTACATATCAAAATAGAATTGTAATTTATATAACAATACCGATTAGCTTACATACATCCAAGAACTCTTCTCCTCCTCCTTTGTCTTCGGCCTCCTCTATCCCGACCTTCGATGAGTTCATGATCCGGTTGCGTTTGTGGTTGTGACGGTCCAGCTCCATCGTCAGCACGTTGGGAAGGCCCAGCTTCATTGTCGTTTCTGCGTCGTCCTCGTCTGTGTCGTTGTTGACGTGTGTATACTAATTGCGCTACTTCTCGTCCCTCATGAAGGTCTTCATGAGTTCGATGTAAGGCTTGATGAAGCCTCTGCATTATCGACTGATATATTGATGCATGTCTCTGTGCTTCGGGATATGTACCTGCGAGAGATAATTCAAAAAAATCCGAAATGCAAAAATTACTTTAAAATTCAAATTACAATATGTAAATTTTATATTTAATTCTATATTACCTGCTCGAGCCAATTCCAAGCCACTATTTGCAATGGTTTGAACATCATCTATTGCTGATACCTGCAAATTTTTAAAAAAACATAATTTAGCAATATTGAAAAATTCTAATAAAAATGAACTTAAAATAAATTTGAAAATACTTACTAATTCTCTCTCATCTATACCCCGAGGCACATATCCTCTTTGCAACTCAACCGGGGATGTGGTCGCATGGAGTATCCATCTTCTAGTTATCCTCCAATACCAAGTGTAGTAATCTGATTCCTGGGGAGTTGGCTCGATTTGCTCAACAATACAAAAATGTCTATCATTCCATCTGTGTATATAATTTTGATGCTCAGCTGCCCAGTCCTTTTGATGGCCTCCTTTCTTCGCCTTCCTCTCTATTTTTTCAACAAGTTGCGGAACATGTTGTGCAAGACCAAATTGTCGAAGCACGCGGTCCGGTACATGCATTTCTACTATCTCGAAACATATTAGAGGAACTCTGGCTCTCCATATAACTGGGTATTCTGTGCATATCAGGGGTAGATGAGCGAGAAATGGGGTGTAGGGCTCCCATTCCATCTACAGAGTATTACATGTAATTGTTGCATATCATTAAAACGAAAGTTGATATATAGAAGAAAAAACTCGTTTTTATAGAAATGATACCTGAAAAATCTTCATGCGGTCAAGCTCATTTCGGTAGAAATCTAACTGTCTCGCCGGGGTCTCGTCAAAACATTTTTGGACATTCCATCTGTGTTAGTTTCAAAATTCAGTACCAAATGAATAACTACAATTATATTTACTACGTTAAAAAATATAATACCTGCATCCTAGTGGAATTTGTCCGTCTAATTGTAAATTCACGCATAGTCTCGGCTTCAAATGTAGCCTCTCCCATGCCCATACTTGCAATAAGCTGAGACACCCTTTGAGGTCACTATTTTTCATGAATGCAACCTTAGACATCTCTCTATATAGGTACGCCAAAACCGCACTACCCCACGATAACGCACCACACGTGTCCAAGTCCCCGATAAGTGGTAACCACCTAGCATTTTCACAACATTTCAAGTTATCAAAATAAGCTAAATCAACAGACATAATTGTAAATACTGATAAAATGATACCTGGCATGCACTTTATCTTTACTCGAATCTGGAAATAATATTGAACCGATCATGTGCATAATGTATGCACGTGCATGTTGCTCAATCAATATTTGCGGCGCATCAAAAGGCAACGGTACCGAGAATGTATTTTTTTAGCCACTTCAATTTAATATTTCCTCCAGGCATTGACTCTGGAGCTACACCTAACAACTCCTCACACTTGTTCGGCCAAAAATGTCTATCACTGCCGGTAACGCACGGACCATCTATGCGGAGACCAAGTATCATAGCTGCATCCTGTAGCGTAATAGTAGACTCTCTCATTCGGAAGTGGAAAGTGTTGGTCTCCGGCCTCCACCTATCTATCAAAGCGGTGAGTAGGGGCCAATCGAGCCTCATCCAACGAAGCTTTGAACATATCAAGAAGCCGGCCCGTCCTACAGCTGCTATTATGCGCTCATCCTCTAGATGCCAACGGCTATGGCTGAGGCTATGATCAACCATAACAATATCCGGGCCTCTCTGTAAAGCAAATGAATATATAAGAATACAATATTATAAGAATGTAATATTGAAATTATAAGAAACTTAGTTACCTCTGTAAAGGATATAACATGTGAACGGTGTCGAGGCTGGTCATATAGGACCTCATCACTAGTCGGTCCAGGCTCCATGGTGTATATACCTGCACATACAATTATAACATATCAATAACCGTTCCACGACTAATTATATTGTCTACATTAAAATAAATCACAATTTAAATATGTCAATTATTACCAATTAATTGCTATCTATTGAGTCTAGCTGGACAACGAGGTCGAGTATGTCCCGGTTGTTTGCAAAGACTACATTTTTTATGCTTGACAATTCCTTCTCGTCCTTGATCCATGGTTCCCCTAATTCGTACAGATCGTGGTCGACCTGCTTGTCTCTTGTATTGAGGTGGAATTAGTCGTGGTCCAGTATATTCGGGCCAATACTTACTATCATCGGATGGATGAAAACTCTCACTATATGTCTTTCGGTAATGAATTGTTGAATACCATGGTGAACAATACCGATTATATGGAATTCTCGCACCACCCGGCTGATTGGAGGAAGCCGCAAGAACATGTGCACAAGGTATTTTTTGAAGTTGTGGTATGTTACATGTGCAAGTGCAATCAACATCAAACAGTTTAACGGTGTAGATACCGTCATAATCTTGCACCTGCCATTCATTGTCATTGAATACAGTAATTTGACATAATCTTGCCGCCTCAATTCTTCTATGCAAAATAGACTCATTCTTTGGTGTGTAACGCGTTGTCCAGTCTACACCGTCCTCACGCCTTTTGTTGAAGTATGAGTTTAGCCTATAGAACGTTCTTGCAACCAATGATTGTATTGGCATAGCTCGTGCACCTTTAAGAACGCCGTTAAAGCTCTCGGAGCAATTAGTTGTCATCATGCAAAACCGCACACCCTCATCCTTACATAATGCCCATCGATGCTCGAATTGAGGCTTCAAGTTATGTTCAATCCAATTATGTGCATCTAATGACAAAGACTTGATCTTCTCTCTACAATGTTCATACACTAATGTATTGGTTGCACACCCAGCTTGCATAATTAGCTTACATATATAAGAGGAAGATGCAGAATAATGATCGACGTCAACCGACGGATTGCAACATGTATGAAGCCCGCAATATCTAGATATTACAAATTGCCCATTTGTTGATTTCCTCACAGCGGCATTTAGCAACCAAGGACATTTCCTGTTTCTCTCATCTTGCTCATTTGCATGCTCTACTTCATTCTTCTCGTTGAAATAACATTTTACATAGTAGTTGGTTGCATTAGTTTTTACAGGCTTGAATTTGACCCGATTTTTAATAGACCATTCTCGCACCGCAAAGATCAATGCTTCCTTGCTCTCGAATAGGTCCCCTTTTTTAAAAGTGAAGTCTTCAGGCCGTTGAAAGTTTGGACCAACATCAACAAATTCAGCTTGCGAAGTATTTATCCAATCTTCATTATGAAACTCGTCGGGCAACGGATCTTCAGCTTCCACATAATCATTGTTAACATTAAATTGATCCATCCAACGAGAATCATCATCGATTCCAACTGCCACATGCATGCTATCAATTTGCGCGTCTTCTTCTTCAATATCTTCTGAGTCATCATTTACTTCTTCTTTTACAATTGATCCGGCCGGTAGATCACCCGTAACATAGCCCGATGCGTCGTTAAATATTGTACTTGACGTCCCACCAAGAGAATGCCCACTTAAATGTTGTAGTTGACACCACGGCTCTTGACTTGGAGATGTCATAAAACCACTCGACTCATTGTCTAAGTCCATCATCCGAGAAAACTCTCCTTGTGGTCGTGAAGCTTGGGCAAATTCTTGAATCGGATACTTCTCAATGAAGAACTCAACTGACGCTTGCTTCTCCACTAATTGTTTCATGTCATTCAATTCCTCATCGTCGGTAATCGCCACAGCAATAGTTCTACTCTCATTTACCGGACAATTGAAGAACACTTTAATTGCATAACATGCTTTATTAATTTTCGTAACTCTGTGTATTTCATTCATCATTCCATCAAAATTTAATGACTTGGATAGCATAAACATTTTCCTAGAACCTCCCTCATACATCGGCATACTATTCAATCCGACGCCGAGGCTCCCATTGAAGAAGCAAATAATGGGTATAGAGTTTGCCATCGAAACTGAAAATCAACAGTCCATCATATGTAAATAATCTATTATAACTGTAAATATTAATCTTAATTTAAAGTCAAATTTAAAACCCTAATCTCAACTACAAAGCAAATAATTGCTAAATTCCCTAATCCCAAATCACATTATTCATGTCTAAACCCTAATATCAAATCACATTATTCATGTCTAAACCCTAATCACATTATTCATGACTAAACCCTAATTCCCTAATATCAACTAAATACATTCCCAAATTTCAACCTTAATCCCAAATCTCAATTAAATCCATTCTCAAATCTCAACCCAAATCGATTCCCAAATCTGAAATTTCATGGCTAATCAAAAAAAAAAAAAACCACATTTACCTTGGTCGGCGGCGGCGGTGGTCGGAGGGTCCTTGGTCGGCGGCGGCGGTGGTCGGAGGTCCTTGGGCGGTGGTCGGTGTCGGCGTCGATGGGTTTGAGGAGTGGGTGAAAGAGGGGGGGGGGGGGGTGAAAGGGTCTGGGTGAAAATGGGTGAAAAGGAGTGCGGTGAAAGTCACGGGTGGGTTTTTTACCCCCCGATCGCACGGGACTGCTAGTCCCGTGTTATTCGAAACTGCCACGAAATACACGGGACTAGCAGTCCCGTGTATGTCGTAAAAATCTTCCACCAGCAAAACCGACCCTTTTCAGAAGAAAAGGGTCGGTTTTGCTGATTAAAGTTCAAATAGGTCGATTTTGCTATTTAATTCTCGAATGTGGTTGATTTTGAAAATTTGTCCATAAGTGTTGCCAAAACAAGTGAGGGTATTTAAATACAAAGTAGGCAAAACCATAAGGAACGTTTGATTTTCAGTCCTTTTATGAAAAGAAATACATTTTTGTAGTCGTAATTTCTCAAAAGTTATACATCAATTCCTTATTTTGCCAATAAGTTGAACCCCTGACACTATGTAACGTTTATTTGTTTAAATTCAAAGTTTTCGGCTGTAGAGTTGAGCTATTTTATTGTCGTGCGTGCAGGTCTTGCGTTAATACTGTCGATTAACATTATTGGTAGAGGAAACGGACCGGAAAACTAGAACCAAGCAGCCGGAGCTGAATCTAGGCAGGTAATTGTTAAGCTGAAGGTGAGAAACAAAAGTAGGAAAATGACTTGCTTTTATCACTCCGGTTGTTTGTTTAATTGAAAGTATTACAAGTAAAAGTGAAATGTAAAAAACCCGAACTTATTAAATTTAATACATTTTTAAGTTCGCCTAAAAAAGTGCTCATGTCATGTGAAAGTGGAAAAGTGGGAACCACTTTTAACTAAAAAATCATTTTTCCCTAGTAAATTACATTTTTCCAATAAATATTGTTAATCAAAAAATATATTTTATTGTAGCGACCAGAACATAGAATGAGAACTTATTTATGGAAATATTCTATATTAGCCCCTTAAAACTTAATTGTTTTAAATTAGTCACTGTAAGATTACTAAAATTGCTATCAAATAAATATTTTGTTATTACAAATAGTTAAAATTTTAATACATAATAAAAATATAAAATATAAATAATTTATAAAGTTTTGTTAAGGATTTATTTTGTAATAAAATAAATGAGTACTTTTACCCATATGTATAACTCATTTTCAATTCATTTATTTGTAGTCACCAAAAACTATTGAAAGATATAATATGATTTTGAAACGTGTTGCTGCATCATCTTTATTTTTCTATCTTCAATAGTTACTTGCTTTTGTAAACAAACACGGTGTCTCACTGGAGCGTGGATACACTTTTTTACTTGCAAAGGGAAAGTGACTTTTACACCTTCGATTCACTTTCAATTGGCCAAACACCCCCTAAATTGGAGAACACTACACAACATTATCATATCCTGGTAAAACTATAGGCTTATAGTTTGGCGTGGTATCCACTCTAGTATTCAACCTCGATAACAAATTAGCCACGATCATTAACTAAATGTTAAAAATTAGCAAACAAATCCCAGTAATGTAAAAAGATCAGTTTTCTTTACACCTGCAGTGTGCTGTCTGCCTGTCTGTTATAAGACAAAAGGTGATTAGTGTTACATTCTGCTTCCCTTCAAATACTCCCACAGGGTTTCTTCTAGCAAACTCAGCGAAGGCAATGTGCAGCTGAAAAAAGGAAGAAGAAACTCTCTAGCATCAAAAGCTTCAGAGCGATTAATCCTTCAGCTAGCAAAAGATCTCAGCTTGCCATTTCTCTGCCTGCACAATTCGATGAAACTAAAATTAGAGGTCAGGCAATTTAGGTATCAGTAGCTGTGAAGAAAGAGATTCGCAACAAAACCTTAGTCCCTAATTTTCTACATAAATCATATATTTCCATTCAGTTCTATTTAGGGTCATCTCCTTCATTAGGTTAATTGTTATCCTTCTTAATTACTTCAAACCTCTGGGTAAATAGATTTACCAAAATGAATCCTTCTTTTCCTGGGCCAGTAACACCTCGAACGAGATATCACAGAAGTCCATGTCCGCTGCCCGATTCTGTCTGCCCTTGAGCTCCATGTTAGCACCGACTTCAAGCATCTAGAAGAAGAAAGAAATGAAATGTAAAATCGGTATTAAGCTGTATTGCTGAAGAATAAGCCAGCTATGCCAGTACCGTTTTGTATGCAGGTGAAAGCTTAAGCTGTTCCTGTATTAGATTATAAACAGCTGCATCCTCCTCTAGCCTCTTCTGCTCTGCCTCTAGCTTGTACATCTGCACAAAATAAATCTAGATTCATTGCTTATGCTGTCTATTATAACTAATGCTGAGCGCATTCTAGATTCATTACTTATGCTGTCTATTATAACTAATGCTGAGCGCTAGACACCTAGAAAGTAATAGACAAGCAAACCTGTTGGCAAAGGCGATCAAATGAAGATCTATCTGCCTTGACCAATAATGCCTTCTTTATTTTAAAACTTCGTTGGATGACCTCTGATCTGTCAAGGAGAAGAGAGATGATGAATTTAGGGAACTTGGTTCATTGAGAAAAGGAATAAAATGACGCCAGCAAAAGAATAGCATTTGGAAAAATGGCTACATACCTGTGCTGCAATTCATTTCTTGCTTCCACTAGACAATTGACAAATCGACCAACCTACATAAATTTAGGCGGTAAAAACGGGTTAAGCTTCTGCATCTTTCATAGATAAACACCAATTATATGCAGGACACTTCCTCTATCCAAAAGTTGGTTTGTGACATGATTCCTGCCACCCGTGTCTGACGTTAAAAAATACATTAACCTTTATTCACTTCAAAAATATGTGCAAATTAAAGTAGGTGTTGCCCAGCTTTTGATATATCTAATCATATACAGTTTTAGGTTCCTTCACATGTAAATGGCAACCTGCTGTATACATTTTATAAGTTAAATATACATATATCTAAAAGATATGGTTGTATCTGGATTTTGGGGGATTGCCTTGTCCTGCGCCCGTATCCATGTAAATACAAGGCATTAAAAATCATACGAGACAATCGAGAGCTAAAAACTATAATAGCAGACAGCTGAAGTTAAAAAGAAAATGTTGGTGGTTATATACATCACTCAATAAACTGGCATCGAGAATATTCCAAGAACAAACTTCAATAATGTAAATGAAGAAACAAAGGATCAATAAGAATTACCTAGCCCAATGTTATTTGGTAAACAGAGTATAGTTCACACCAAATGGACTGTGGTTGAAGCAAGGTACTCATCCGGTCATGTCACTGGTATGGAAGTGCAGTCTCAATTGATGTCAGGGAAACAAAACAAACTTGCACCTAAGTATTGACTGTCAATACACCGACAAGAAGTTAAATTTAGTGATGAAAGGTGCTGACACGCTAACAGGAGTAGAATATCTCATGTAGAAACACTTGTCTCAGCATATTTCCTTTTGTAAATTGATCCCATCAAACACTATGTTATCTAAGCCTTGCTAGTCAAAATGGGACACAAACTACACATAGAAAACTCCAAATGCAAGAGACTAATTCAAACTACTTTAGACTCCTTGACTAAAACTTCAAATGATACCAGCACAAATGTTTTTGCCTCTTAAAGATTCAAATGATAAATGCTTTTTTATTTTTCTTCTTATTCAGTCCATGAAGCTCATTGTCATGTGCAGCGGGAGGACCAATAACAAATCATTCTTCCATTTTGGAGGAATTCTTGCTCCCGCCATGAGAGTTTTTCCCTAGTGTATGGACTTCCTCCAAAGATACTTCGAGGTACCCTCCTCCGCCCCCACCCCACTCCCTAACCCTCCCTCCGTCTCCTATCTAGTATTTCCCTTCCTCACAATGCAAGTCTACCAGCCTTTGACCGTTCCTTCCTCATATTATTGAATAATTAGTACTCGTCCCTTAAAACTAGTTGGAAAATTGAGCTTGTATTTAAACTAGAGTCAATTGAGGCTTGAGCTTAGTTTGTTCATAACTAGAGCCAAACTTGGTAGTTAAATAGACAAGCAAAAAAGAGCTTTTTTCAAGCTGAGCAGAGTTTCTCATCGACAGCTTGCAAATATTTACAGCTCTTTCACTTTCTTTTGTATAATATCTATAGAGCACAAGACGAACTGAAATTGGTACAATTTTACTTCTGAAAAAAACTTATTGTTTCTGATTCCTCTGACAATTGCATCATCTTCCGTTTTTATTCCCCTACTCCCAGATTTCCTCTTCACTCTTAGAGACTAAAGCTCAACATCATCAATATTTTACCAGTAGCATAAGAACAATCTGCAACCAGTGAGAAACACCATAAGTTTAGGATGATCGTTTCATACGAATGCGTCCAATACTAGTCAAGACATTTAATTAAATTCCAAAATTTTGCAGATCAAGCAGCTTAAGGTGCACATTATAGACAAATTCAATCTAATTTCAAGTAATAATCTTAGTAATAAGGAGGAATAAGAGAAATTTGCAACTATAATCTTTTGGTAGATTAAAGATTCAGATTAGGATTCCCCTGGGTTTCTGATATGCATGTAGAGCTTTGACATTTGTTACCATTTTGCTTAGCTTCCATGGGATCAGAATTCAGAAGAATCCTCTCCGGCTTCCTCTGCCATCTTGATATGTTTATTTTCGTTGATGATATTCTCTATAAAAAATAAAAATAAAAACTCTCCTGCTTCCATGTCTCCAGATTCCTCTAGAATTATATTTATGAGCCAGAAGCTTCTTAGCGTCAAATCATTGAAAAGTGACTTCGATAAAAAAAATTATATACATTTTAAATATATATATATATATATATATATATATTTATTTATAACTTCCAAAGGCATATAATATAGAGCACCCTCCGCCCCAAGTATTCACCTTTTCATTTGTCTATTCTTTATATGATCAATGATTGGGGGGAAACAGATGTGGATATAAATACTACCAGTAAATGGAACTACTTTACTTATAATTTCATGGTAGTTAAATAAATGGCCACAGAGAAGTCATGATGCAGCATGTATCAAAGTATGTCTCATGTACTCACAAGAATATCATGGTGATGTTGGGTTCAATTCTTAAACATTGAAAGACATACGGCTTGTAGATCATTCCAATTATCTAACTCAGGAATCCAAAATTTCTGGTATTTCAGAAGGTACCAATTTACCAGGTTATGAAAGGAGGAGAGAGCCCACAGACTGAAAGTTGTGTCAAAAGATATTGGAAGCCATATTGCTTTTAACAAAATAATGTTGCTAACGAGTAAGCAAACCTTAATATCGAAGGTAGATCAAAAGCTAAGTCATCAATTAGCTCAAGAAATAGAATAGGAAATACTTTAAATTGGTGATTTGGCCATTATAGAAAATCATATTGAGGTTGAATTCCCAAGCCAACTCAAGTTGGGCATAGTAAACTCCCAGATCCAAACTGAGCTCATTTATCAACCAACTGAGCTTCACTGAGCTAAATATGAAATTATTACACTTTTCCAAACAGCCATTTATTCTTTGACAACGTTAATCAGGGAATTAGTAGCATCACATATTATGTGAAAGAATTATACCATTAACTTAATAAATGGTGAAATCATCAAACAAAAATACACGTTGCACCAAATATAGCAAAGGATATGTCAAGGGCACAAAACTGGTTGTCAGTGATTAATTGTAGACAATTATGCCAGCAGAGATATCTTACCGCACAGGCATAAGATCCAGTAGCAATCTACAAGAGCTACTGCAAGGTCCTCAACCATATTCCAAGAACAGATGCTTGCTTCTGGTTATTGGTAGACCGGCGGATCCAGGACCCATGGGATAGTGGGGGCAATAAATTATAAATAAATAAAATATAAATCCACTAAAATAAATTCATTAATACATTCCAACATTAAAAAATGGATATTTTACAATTGTTCTTGATGAGTTTGCATTTTTTTATCTTTGTCCAATCAATTCATTTTCAATCGTCTTAAATATCTCTATTTTAATATAAGTAACCAAACAAGCATTCAACCAACCATCTCTCTTTCGATTGTACAGGCGAGCCTTCACAATTTTAATAGCTGAAAATGTTTTTTGGGTTTAACTAAATGCGCCATATCAAAATCTATTGCAACTAATGAAAAATCAATTATATTTAAAATACATGTCAAGATAATAAAAAATATAATTTAACTAAACAAACATTCAACCAACCATCTCTCATTCGATTGTACAGGCAAACCTTCACAATTTTCATAGCTGAAAATGTTCTTTGGTTATTAACTAAATGAGCTTCTACTTAAAATACATGTCATGATAATAAAAAGTATAATTTATCTAAACCTACAAGTGGACTATAATGAAATTAAATTTTAAATCATCTGTAATGGTCATGTGTTTAAACTATCATGGGGGCCAATATTAAGCTAGGTCTCAATCATAAATTTAATACTTATGGGGGTTATTTTGCAAAAAAGAATTTTGAGTGGGGGCATTTTCCCACACTGAGGTATATGTGGCTCCGCCACTATTGATAGACATGTTTACTAGAATTTTTTTCCTTAACAATGTTACTCTGACAAATTTTGCAATTTTGCCGATTGACAACAACACAGGCCATACAGTTCTCAAAAGATCATGTTGATTGATCTCATCAGCTTTCTACTTATAATGTTCCTCATACATGAAAAATGCATAGCTATGGGGAGGACTCTAACAGGTTCTCTAGGCATGACCAACTTTACTTTCCCACCTATGTCTGGTGGACCATCTTGAACCAATCTATATACTTCACCATATAAGTTGTGCACTTTAAAACACGAATCAAAGATTTTCTCACTTATCCATCAAGAGGCTTATGTAGTTCTAATTCACCAACCATACATTTAAAGTCAATTAACGCATTAGTTTTAGGTCCTCATGATATATGACTTCATTTACAGCTATTAGTAAATCATGGTGACTAGAGCGATTTGTCAGGTGGAATAGTCCATGATGGACTCCCATAGATGAGGATATCCATGTTGCTCATACCTAGGATTAGGATTAATAATCTAAAGATTTGACCAGGAATAGGCATCAATAACTCACAATAGTTGAAGATAAAACAATGATAATAATCCTATATTTCTATGCATATTATATGTCTGCATGCAATTACTTCATGCTCTTCTCAGGCGAGAGTGAGATATCAATGAATCGATGATGGAAGGTCAGAAACTTTGAAATGCTCGTCTTAAGGTTAGATGATAAATTCTATTATCAGCAGAAGATTGTGATATGAAATGTGCATCAGATGATTGTTCGTGTTGTGGTTTTAAAAGCAATCTTTGTGATAATTAAGAGCTCATCAAATCCATTATGGTTTTCCATCTTCAAGAATCAAGACTGTTAGGTTTCATGTTTATTAGCCTACTATCTAATTTAATTTTGATGATTAACAAACAATTCCTAACATCGTTTGTCGAGTGGTTGCATTTGTTTTGTTAGGTATTCTATACAAAGATCCTCTGTTGGAGGTTGGACTTGCACTTTCACGATCACATCCAATGGAGGTTAGCGGAAAAGTGGAATGAAACTATTTACTGTTCAAAGTCAAATTGCACTTCCAAGCTTCATCCGCAACCAAGACGAGCTTTATTAAAGATCAATTCCTTAGGTATAATGTTTTAGTGTTATACTTTGTGTGGTTATACTTAAAGCTCAAATTATTCATACTCACACACATATTGTTTAATATATTGTGTTTTTAGATTATAGAAAAAATAATAATGTTTTACATCTTTTCTAAAAGTCTGATAATCCATTAGAAAGTTTTTCAAAGTGTGCTTGAAATAACTTTTATCAAAATTAAGTTTTTATCGTTTTCATGCTTTCAAGTTTAGCCACATAAATATGAAACAAATGAATATAATCATATATACACATATTCGTTTCATG
>BQKN01000500.1:83296-96032 GCA_022839385.1 Asparagus kiusianus | reverse complement strand
GAATCTAAAATGGGCCACGTGCACTGTAGCTGAGAGAGGGGGTGTGGTCCCAAGGTGTGGTTGGTGGTGTGCCTCCAGTGCCACTCATTTTCTACACGCTGTTCACTGAACTTTATGATTTTTTTAAAAAGAAGAAATCATGTCTTAGAGGCGAAAAGAAATAATTCCGAAATTATAGTACGATTCAGGAAATTCTTTCTTACGTTTTAGAGATTAAACTAGCCTATTTAGCACACTCGATGTTTGAAAGATCAGGACGCAAAAGGATCTGAGTTTATGGCTAAATGGCACTTAAATACCCTAATGCTTCACCATCTTTACACTTAAATACTCTAAGTTATTAAAAAATAACACTTTAATATCCTAAGGTGTTAAAAAAATAGCACATAAATACCCTAAGTTCTTCGCTGGTACAATATTGTAAACACCGATGAAAAAACTTGTTACGACGAAAATACCCCTTCATAGAAATGAATGTCAAAATTAATAAAAAGAATGATGGTAGGTATAGTTGTAAATATGACAATAAATGGGGTCAATACAATTATAAAAATTATCATGCGCCAATTACATGGAGATATTTCCTAGAAATATTCCCAAGTGAAACTAACATAAGATACTAACATGTAAATATATATATATATATATATATATATTTTACAACTTAGGTATTAAAGTCCTACTTCTTCACAACCTAGGATCTTAAAGTGTTACTTTTTTATAACTTGGAGTATTTATATGCAAAAGCGGTCAAACAACAGGGTATTTTAGTGCCGTTCAGCCTTATTTTCAATCAAGTAAAAAATTGAGCTCCATCTTATAAAATCCTAGACGACTTGATCAGGCAAAAGTAACTTCAATGAGCAGAGATACGACGTGACACAATGTCGATCACGATAATCACCAGCTCGGCAAATGAACTGACGTCGAGTCGAAAGTGACTATCTATCTTTTGGCGCAAGCTCATCTGATCAACTACGACACGAGTGATGTTTTCACTCTATTAAGACTTGATTTGGCGTCGAGCCTCGAGAAATCACGTAAAAGACGAAACACGCCGTATGGCCAATAATATTTGGTTCAATTAATACGTAGAATCAGTTAAAACCCAACCAGCTTGCGCCCCGCATCAAAAGTATCTACTGTCATCTCCCTTCTTCGATATCAGATATCACTGGTCTCCTCTTCTAGGGTTCAAGAAAGCTACACGTTAGCACATTTACATAGCTCAGAAAATTCGACCGAAACTTTGAAGAAAAAAATAACAAGTCACTGTAGAAATTACAGAGACCTCCGAAAAATATTGCAGTCCCAGATAAAGGCCTAAAATCGGATCACAATTACATCAGGTACTAGTTGAGAGATCAAAGTCTAGTTTGCTTGCTCGTTTACTCCACGGATGGAATGAATTTCGATTTCTGATAAGAGAGAGCTCACATATTGGAGTTCCATAGTTCGCAATTACCGATATTTATACCAGTTGATCATGATGATACATCTTACTTATATAGTATATTTCCTGACTCTTGAGCTTCTGTTTCAGATTTCTCTTACGATCTTGATAGCTAAAGAAGTGGTAAATGGCCGATATCTCTCTTCCTGTGGTCTTCCTTCTTCGCTTCAACTCCCATATCTCCTGCAGCTTTGCTCCATTTACTTCAGGCATGCAACAGGCCAAGCCTATGAATTCAAAACTGAAGTTGCTGAATTAAGTAGGAGATGTCATCAACCCAGCATGCATTTTCACAAATATCCTTAAATGAGGTTTCCAAACTCAACAGTTTGTTATTCCCCCATTCTGTGGCTCAGGAGTCTTGGGCGTCTCACTTTTTCTGCAGATGATGGGAACAAAACCAAGATAAATTGGTACATCGTTAATGTTATCCACGAAATATAAAGTACTAAAATTACTCACCTGAAGTTTTTGCGAAGCTCTTCAGCAATATGTCCAGAAGAAGCACCAGTAGAAAATCCTAACTGATACATGATCTCTTCTAATCGTTTAACATCGGTTAGATAGAGATATCCAATCTATTCAAAGAACTTATGTTGTGAGATATTTAGTAGCACTGAAGGAAGTAACAGGTGAAGAGTTCTTTGCAACAATGAATTTTATGTATTGTATGCTACTACTTACTAGTGTTTCAAGTGATGATGCTCTATTGTAAACAGCTACTCCGACTCTTTTTGTTGTTCGAGTTTTACTTGTAGCAATATTTTTCCCCCAGCGAAGTACATCCCTACACAAGAATTACTGAAGCTGTGATGCTACATAAGAAAAATATTTTGTAGGATAAATTGAACGAGTACACAGTTTGAGAAACCAATTTATGATTCGAGCTCAAATGATAAATGACAATAATGAACAAAATTTTGGGCTTATGTCTAGCTAGCAGAAAAGGTTTTAAGGGTAAAATGGGGATATGGCTCTCTTTGAGATCATAACCTTCTTTAGACATTCTGGTCAGGAAACAGATTCTATTACGTGTATTTAACCAGTAACGTCTTTAGAAATAAAGAGGAAGATGCCCGTTTTAGATACTCCCATCACTGTAGATACGTATAAGTAACTACTCAGCCCTAGGTACTTTGCTGCTATGCATGGATTGAAAGAAAATTGAGGCCTATCAGATAGTTCTAAAATTGAGGCCTATTTGAAGTGGGGAGTTAGGTGCACTCCAATGTTTCATAATGGCAAAACAAAATTCTTGGCTGGAATTGCTAACTCCCACTTAAAGGTCGAGTTATAACTCCAAGCCTTCTCACCGAAAAGTGACGCTTAATAACAATTCTACCCTTCACATCGAATACAGTCACTTACCTTATGACAACTTAAAGGTGGAATTATAACTCCAAACCTTCTCACCAAAAGCTCAAGTTATATTTTCACATTCCATTTATCTATAATCTATCCTTTTTTATGCTAAATACAGTCACTTATCTTATAAGAAATTTTAATTTTTGCATGTGTTCGTGGAACTTGACAATTATTTTCATTTATCATATGATTCACTTACCTGTGTGATGAGAGGTGTTTAGTTCATTTGACATAATACTGCAGGTTGGGTATTCTTGAATTACATGCCCGATTTGTTGCATCCTGTATTTTTTTTAAATTACTGGATGACAGTAAAAGACTGTTAGCTTTTCACTCATCCATAGGGGGAAATTAGACATTATTATTGATTAAGGCAAGCCATAGTGTGCATGTTGTCAGTTTCCAATCCATCTTCCCTCAAAGCTTCTTTATGATACATGTACTTTTCCTTATCTTCTATGATTTCACAGGTTAGTGCACATGTCACGTGCCTTTATCCATTTTCTCACCAATTCCTTTGTGAGTAGGTATGTGAACCTTCTCATCCCCTTCTACTCTTCCTGTAAGAACTGTAACAAGATCGTCTTAGCATAATATAGCATTCTGTTGTTTATCATGTCATGTCAGCCGCAACACCTAAGCTTGATCAGTATCTGTCAACCATATATTTCTGCAAATTACTCTGGACCTTAACCTTGCTCAGTTTTACATAATTTCATGTGCAATTAACTCAAATTTTGCTAAAACACTCTCATTACACGACAAAGAATTCCTAATTATCTTTTCTGATCTTTCAGAAGTGCTCCTTATATGTACCCTTTATATGTATATTGGGTTCAGTCTTATGACCAACAAAGCCAAATTGATAATCGGAACCTAACATGAAACTGAAAAAAATGCATGAGGCTATGCTTGAGCTTGTGACGGCACGCTGGACATCTTCACTTAACTTTTACACTAACATCTTACACCATAATAAACTGTTACACAGATATGAATTGGATCAGATACAGATATTACAAGAATGGGATCTAAACAATGAGATAAGCAATTTCCATAGACGGGACAGACACAAAGATTGTGTAAAGTAATACTAAAGAATGCAGCAAGAAAGTATTAATTTCATTCCAAATGTTTGAATTGTAAGGAAGTATCTAATAGGTGCCCTTATCATTTGAAAAACAATTATTTATAGTTAATCAATGAAAGAAAAACAAGAAAAAGTGAATAGTTGGATGATATCCAGTGCAAAACCACAAACAATTCTAAGTCAGTAGAAACGAAAATTGCACAAACTCATCCAAAATTCACATAAACATAGATCCCACACATGGCCACATGGGTAAGCTAGAAAGTATTGTGTTGTAACCTTTCTTCTTCTGTTAAGTAGTCCTCACTGAGAAGCTTCTTAAGCAATAAATCCTGAAACATGAAACAGATATTAACCAAATGTTGT
The DNA here is from genome assembly GCA_022839385.1 of Asparagus kiusianus. Taxonomy (NCBI): domain Eukaryota; kingdom Viridiplantae; phylum Streptophyta; class Magnoliopsida; order Asparagales; family Asparagaceae; genus Asparagus; species Asparagus kiusianus. Next base: position 91,758 of record BQKN01000500.1, on the reverse strand, counting down.
AAATAATAGGAGTTCAAATATGGTGATGAGTATCAAAGTGATTTCTCTTTTTAAAAAATAAGAGTATCAACGTTATAACTTGAAACGTAGAAAAATCATCGACTTGAAACACAACATTATCTCACATCCTGCTATTAATGTAACATCACAATTCTACAGTTACAAAAATAATGCCATCCCTGACATTGTAATATTTTAAGTCATTAATTCCTATAAATTCATCACATTTATTTATTTTGTGCAAGGCTATATCTTCTTCATTGAACCTCATGTTGTGCTTAACAAACAGACTCAAATCTAAACCATCTGAATCTTAACTTGCAAAATATGCAGCAGATACCATGGGAATAAGTATGCAGCCTATAATTTACAGCAGATAAAAAATCGTTACTGTTCAGAAAACAAAGGCCAAAGACTTTCCATCTCAGGCATCAGAAGAATACAAATAAGACCCCCTGTAGTATCAGCAGACAAGACTGTAGTATCAGCAGATAAGAATTCAAGTAGTCTGACTTAAGAGATTACAAAAATAACCATCTTCAGTCACTAAAAATTTTATCATTTTCCGTGGCTTATGAGTACTATATCTAATAGACCCTTCTGTTGTACAAATAGGAAAACTATATCTGCCCTTTATAAATTAAAGACAAAGCACGTAAAGGACAGCAAACTCTGTCATTACCGGAAGGTAGATGTGCAGTAAAGTGCACAATTATCTTGCATCTAGTAGCTAGCCATTGACCTTGAGAGTCCCACAAAAAAAAAATTCACCAGACAGGCAAAAACATGAGCCCATGCATAGTATCTATCGAGTCATGCCAATACATGCCAAGATCAAGAACTAGACAGCATGAGCACAGGGAAAAGAACATAGAAACAGGAATTTTACAACAAATGGTACTCAAGGACAGGTCCATGTATTGAGTTTTGGGGGCACTTGCGCCCATACAATTTTAAATATTTTTATTAGGGGGTATACAAATTTATAGAGGTGCCCTTACACACTTTCTATAGATGCCCCCATAAAATTAGTAATCCTATACAATTATGGAGTATTTTGGAACTGAGTAGTGTGTTGTTAGTTTCTGTGATGAAAGTAAAAATGATCATGTGACATGTATTGATATGAAACTTATAATTAAAAACATTACGTGTTGAGATTTTTGTAATCATTGTATACATAAGTTTTCCCTATTGATAGAATTTATATTATATATGCTATTAATTTATATGAATAATTGTATGTATGGCCCCGTAGAAAAAAATTATGGATCCGTCACTGACAGTACTATAAGAAATTTAGCAATAATCTCCAAAAGGAAGGGACAAATTTGGCACATAACTCCACAGTGAAAAATAAGTGAACCCAGCAGATAGAGATATAAGATAAACATACTAAATCAGCAAGTAAACCCAACAAAACACTAATGCAAGACCCAGATTCGCCAACCAGACAGATATAAAGGTAACGAAAATATAATACAGTAATTGTATTTAAATTGGTTTATCTGAGAATATTGTAAGATGCATACCTGTGATTCGCAGCGTACGACCTTCATCACACGTTCATTGTATTCGTTAATACTTAGAGGGGGGAACAAAAAGTGCCTCCGAGCATACAACTGCATAATTTGATAACAAACATGGTATATGCATAAAGCAGTTGAACATACAGCATTTTCAAATTAACAGTATTATAATAATACAATTGGTAACCAGCAAAATTCAACGAGAACAAATGAAATCATATGATATTTTGTGTGTTTTTTGTTTTTTATTTTGTTATTTTATTTTATTTTATTTTATTTTATTTTTGGGGGTCGAGACAGTGCCAGCCAGATCTGCAAGTAATCTCCATGAAGGACCAGGAATCAAATGGCTTAACCAGGTGCAGTAACGCCATATAACTGTGATGATCCCCAAGAAGATGGTTGCACAAGCAGCTTGTCTGATTAACAAATGTGACAATGAGACACATATATGGATGGTTCATGGTTCTGGCATCTCAGACATGTGCCCACTTCTTCCTACTACTCACTCAAGTGTCTAGATCGAGATAATAAATGTAGGACAGTACAAGCACAAACTTCTAAAAATGTTTTTTAAGGAAAATTCAAGATCTAGGAACTGAGGACTTTTTGATCTTCTTAGACATATTTCCCTGAGAAATTCAACAACATATTCCAGGAATAGATAATTCCTAAAGGTGCTTGAAGTCCATGATTTCAAAAACTGTAAGACTTTAAAATGAGTGATAATAGCTTTAGCTTATATAACGAAATCAGACAATGCAAAGAAATTAGGCCCAGGAAAAAGTGTTACAAATCAGAGATTCGCTAGATACAAATTGCACTGTTTCCGAAGATATAAAAATTATTTCATCGTAGGAGAAATTATTGTATCCAATGTTGCCTATCTCTTCACACTTCCGAACCTGCCCTATTTTCTGACTTAGATACATCAAAACTTATATTTAACTTTTCAAATTTTAATAATTGGATAACTAGCACTAAATGTATGATAAAAGAAGAGGTCATGTCAATAATTGCGTTCATAGTCGACTCTTAATTGAATGTAACGAGGTAACAACTATCAGGAGAATAAAGTAGCGTGGTGGAACTAAAAAACCAAAAGGAACTTAGCTATGAACAACCAATAAGATAATAAGTTCAATTATAAAATCATGCCTGAAGATGTCGCTTAAAGAGTAATATGGCAACTAAATCAGAGTTATTGCATTACAAACCAAAGAAACTCAATTGTGAACAGCTTAAAGGTATGATATTAGTAAGCAGAAGGAGCAGATTGCTACCACATACATGAGAATTGAATATGAAGAGGAAATTTAGGATTGAACAAAGGTTCATATTTTCAAACAAAATCAAGATCACTCCAACATTACCTCATATATGCAATCCCCAACATATGCTAGAGATGTTGCATTGTAAATAGATCGAGGTTTCTTTACTTTAGGTGCAACCGGCAACCACCTCTCATAACCTAGGTACCGCTCGTCCAATTTTTCTATTTGAAAAAGATATATCAGGATCAAATCGACATGGAAAAGATTTCCTAGCGGGTGAAAACTCCGGGAATGTTTAATAGCTAATATTTCAAAAAGATAAAAGCAAGAAAACTATCTGCTGCTGCATTTACAAACAATTTTCAATGATTATCATCTTATACTACAAAATGGATTATTACTCTTCAGCTCAAGGATTGCAAAATGCCAACAAATCAAATCAGTTCCCCTCAAATTTATCAAATTTCATTATCCAGCATAAACATAGCAAAATCAAAATTGCCAATGACAGACCGAATTAAATAAATAAAAAAATACTAGTTTTAACATTGTCCATTATAAAATTTGCAACACGTTTTCACTAAAATTAGTACTATCAATCAAATGCCACTCTCAGCATTCAGCACCAATATGTTACGAAATGGACCAACCTTCCGATTATCAATTGGAAGTAAATGAAACCACGAATGCCAGTGCACGGTCAATTGGCATAAACTACGCACTACAATTAAATGATAGCGAATTAGGAAAGTTGAATTAAAACTTTGATAAAATTTCCCAACATCAACTAATTCTCCTTGTTATTCACCACCTAACTTTATAATTTCGCAGAATTACAGCTAAAACGGACCCAAACACAAATTTTAAGGCAAATTCGAAGTGATTAATCCTACCTCTTTCACTGCGGGGGCGATTGGAGCTGAGGAACTGACAAGGATGCTGCTCCCTCGGCTTCTTCTCGATGACGGCCGTGGAGAACGCCGGGGACTCTAGGGTTTGGGGAGTCGACGATGGGCGAGGAGAATTCTTTAGGGTTTTGGGAAACGATAGGGGTTTAGGGTTTGGATTTGTGTCCCACGACGCTTGAACTCGCGCTGAAGCCATGGCGGCCGTCGGTAATGCTGATGTTAAGGCCATCGTTCCGCTTTCGCTCTTCCGTTTGATGTTCCCCCCCTGGGAATTTTCGGTTCTAGGTTTTGGGCAATTGTGGGGAAAAGATTCAGAAAGAGCTTATCCAGTGCAAAAATGGTAACCCTGATCAGATTTTAAGGGGGGAAATGTAAATAGATTAATTGCGCTTAGGGGCTGTTTGGTTCGTTTCCTAAAAATCAAGAAATGGAAAGTTTTTTGGAAATGTAATATAATATTATTAGATTCCATTTTCATTCCAAAAAAACACCCACAACATCCAATAAAATATTATTTTCATCATCCAACTCATCCACAACATCTAATAAAATATTATTTTTATCCCCCAACTCATCTCATCTTATCTCATTTCTTACTTTTAAAAATAAATCAAACACAAGAAATGGGTCACATCATCCAAGTCACATCACCTCATCTCATCTCATCTTTAAAAATAACTCACATCATCCAATAAAAAATTGACAACTCATCTCCTCTCATCTCCATTTTTTCTCTCTCCACATCCTCCAAAAAAACTTGGAAATGGCTTTCCAAAAGATTGGGTCACATCAACCAATAATATAATGACAACTCATCTCATCTCATTTCTTTTCTTAATTTTAAGAAGGAACCAATCACAATAAAAGAATCTAAACAAGGAAAGCTTTTTCTTTTCCTTATTTTTTAGCCAACCAAGCACAAAAAAAGAACCTCTAATAAGTTTTATTTTAAAATAACTCACATCATCCAATAATATGGTGACAACTCATCTCATCTCATTTCTTTTTCACAATAAAAAGTGAACCAAACACAAGAAATGGAAATGGTTTTAAAAAAGCGTTTCCTTTTCCTTTCATTTCCAATATTTTTAGCGAACCAAACAGCCCCTTAACTGCCCAGGAGTTTTCGCGACCTTGTACTTAGGGCCTGTTCGTTTGCCTTAAAAAAATGGGAAATCAAAGAAATAGAAAACTATTTTTAAGAAAAATAGGTTTTTGAATTGTTTGGTTGGCTAAAAAAAAAGGAAATCAAAGAAATGGAGATGAGATGAGATGAGTTGTCACATTATTATTGGATGATGTGAGTGATTTTTTAAGAAAACTAGTTTTGATGTTGTTCGGTTGGCCCAAAAAATAAGGAAATGAATTATAAGAAACCTATTTCCTGTAGTTTTGTTATTTTCTTTTGTTTGGTTCATTCGAAAAAATAAGAAATGAAATGAGATGAGATGAGTTGTCATTGTATTATTGGGTGATGTGAAGAAAGATTAAGAAAAGTGTTTTCACAACTTTTTGGAATGAAAACAAAGAAATAAAATGTTAATGAGATGAGGTGAATTGTTATAATATTTTATTCGATGATGTGAGTGATTTGAAATGATGAAAAGAGATGAGTTGAGTGATGTTTGGATGAAAATAATATTTTATTAGATGTGATGGATGAGTGGTTAGATGAAAATAATATTTTATTAGATGTGGTGGATGAGTGGTTAGATGAAAATAATATTTTATTAGATGATGTGGATGAGTTATTGGATAAAAATAATATTTTATTAGATGTTGTGGGTGAGTTTTAGGGATGGAAATGGAAGAAATTGATTATTTTGAGATTTCCACCTTTTCCATTTCCATTTCTTGGTTTTTAGGAAATAAACGAACAGGCCCTTAGAGCCTCTCCAACCAAAAAACCCAAAACGTGATAGTTTTTACACCAAGTTAGTGTAGTTTTTACACCAAATCACTATTCCATTTCCAACTATTACATCAAATTTTACACCAAAAAGAATATTCATTTTATTTACAAACTATAAAATGGGATATGGTTGGAATATTTGATTTGTTATAATAAACTATAAAGGCAAACTTGGGAAAAATCAAAATCTTCACATCTACAGTGCTGCGCCAAATCTGGCGCAACACTGTAGCACCTCATCAAAATGGCGCTACATTTGCCGCCCGGTTGGAGGGAGATTTGGCACAGCTTTTGCGTCATTTTGGGTTTTTGAAGTTGGGTTGGAGATGCTCTTAGGGCGCTTAAATGTCCAGGAGTTTTCGCGACCTTGTACTTAGGGGGGGCGTTATTGGCATAGATATTTTGGGGGATAATAGGATAATTTTAGGGATTCTATTTCATAGCGTTATTCATTGGGATAATGGAACAAGGATAATACATTTTTTTGTTATTGGTTTTTTGGAACACTGGTGAGACAATTACACCACTTGGGATAAAATTACCCTACTCATATACAAAAATTTTGTCCCAATAGTAAAAATTTACCTCATCCTTCATATTGGAACAATGTTATTCTACTTTGAAGGCAATTGGGATAATTTTAAAATATTTTTGTATTACTTAACTAATACATGCAATTATATTATAAATATATGACATGATATATAAAATATAACATATATTAATATTTTAATAACATATATTTATAATATTATATAATAGTAATTATAGTATAACATACTTATTATAATATTATATAATATTGTAATAACATATATTAATATTTTAATAACATATATATAATATTTTAATAACATATATTAATAATATCATGTAATATATTATTATATAATATTTAGTAATTATAAAGTATTTATTATAATATTATATAATATTTTAGTAACATATATTACTATTTTAATAACATATATTGTTAGACCCTAAGGTCGCTATGAAAGAACCCCCAGAGAGGGGGTGAATAGAGTTTATGCTAATCTAATCCGATCTTATGCCAATTAAAAACTAATTAACAAATATATCCTAGCAAGTATGATATGCTACAAGATATGTGCAAGGATATTGTAGGCTGTCTAAAAATCACAACAGATAGCCAATCTCCATCAAACACCGATGATGGAAGTTACAATCTAACGACTTCCAGAATGTTACAATTTGAAGACTTTCATATAGGTCGAGAAAGGTTACAATCTGACGACCTTCGCAACAACTGATGAAAGCTCTAATCAACAGCCTTCGCAATTAACATCGGGAGCTATAATTTGACGGTTCTCATATTTTTAAGGAGCCAAGACGAAGATTACAAGGTGACGGTCTTTACAACGCTTTAGCAAAAGAGACTACAAATTCACAGTCTCTTCAAATCCAAACGCAGAGCTCACCTCTGCGTCCCAGATTCAAAACGCATAGCTCGTGGCCGCATTCCAAACTCCCAGAAGTAAAACGCAGAGGTCCTCCTTGCATTACCACCTCAAAACGCAGAGGTCATCCTTATGTTACAACATCAAAACGCAGAGTTCGTGGACTCAAAACGCAAAGTTTGCATAGAGCCCAACTCTGCGTCTCATGCTCAAAACGCAGAGTTCATGCAGAGCTCAACTCTGCGTCCAACGACAAAAAAACGCAGAGTTCATGCAGAGCCCAACTCTGCTTCCCAGGTCCAAAAACGCAAAGCTCATGCAGAACCCAACTCTGTGTCCCAGGTCCAGAATGCAGAGTTCATCTCTGCGCAGCGCGACTCGTGCGTTTTCAGCCTAAAACAGGCCCAACTCTGCGTTTGAGGTATAAAACGCAGAGTTCGGACCTAGAACGCTATTTTTTAGCATTTGACTCGTTCAAAGCATGATCTGAACGATTTCAAAACCGTTTTCCCATGATTTGGGGAGCAGTTTAAGGGGGTGGTTACACCCCATTCAGTCCCACTTAGGAGTGAATTAAGAGGACGGTTACATCCCTTAATCCCCTATAAATAGGATTAAACTCAACCGAGTTAGTGGCTGACTTTTTCATGAGAAAGTCATAAAAAAGGAGATCAGCCTTCATCCATCTTTAACTTCAGCAACAAGGAGCTTTGGAGATCAGCGACTTGAAGAAACTATTGAATCATCTTGGAAGGCTTTTATTGAAGCCTTTGAGATTACTTGGCTTGGCTTGTGAACTCTTTCTAAGAGTTCTTCTCAACTCGATCAGAGTTTAAAACTTGCTCTGCAAGTTCTTCTAAAACTCGCTCTGAGTTATTAACTCGTTAAGAGTTATTTTCAAACTTGCCACGCAAGTTCTCCACCGCGTCAAATCGTGAGGAAAAGACCACGCTCCAGTGAAACAAGACGTTCGGATCGTCAACGGAGAGCAAATTCGACGCAGGCACTCGAAGGAAGCACTCCATCTCTACCGTGAAGAACCCAGTATTAAACAAAGGGGAGGATTCAAATTCATTCTCATCTCTTTTGTAATCATGAAATCCAATTATAACTGAGATTAAATGAATATAAATCAATTTTTCTTCATTTCTTTTAATGCAAAATTTTCCAACAAACAGATATAAAATATAAACAAGGGTAAACAATATGATCATGTAACAATGGCGATATAACAATATGCAAGAATAAATACGCCAATGCCAAACCCAAACACAAGGAAATGATCACGGAGTTCGGACCTTCCGTCCTACGTCTCCGCTCCCCACTCCCGGGGAGAATCCACTACACAACCCGGTTTGGAAGCCGGAACTTCTCTACATACTCGGTTTTCTAGCTAACCGAAAACTCTACACACTCGGTTA
>BQKN01000500.1:55297-68296 GCA_022839385.1 Asparagus kiusianus | reverse complement strand
ATATATATATATATATATATATATATATATATATATATATGTGTGTGTGTGTGTGTGTGTGTGTGTGTGTGTGTGTGTGTGTGTGTGTGTGTGTGTGTGTGTGTATGTATATATACATACATACACATACATACATATATACATACATATGTGTGTGTGCATGTGTGTGTATATGTATGTTTGTATGTGTAATTAGATAGTTACATTGATATGAGGGATAAAATTAAGAGGTGTCTATAAAATTGGGAGATAGGAAAATCCATTTCAAAATTCCATGAGATTTAATATTTAAATACTCACCATTTAGGTCTATATTTATCAAATTGAATCGTTCACCTGCATCTATAAAACATAATAAAGAGAGATATACACTGAAAAAGCCACATCTAAAAGTTTAAAGCAATCCAACAACTTTCGTTCTCCTTTGAAGTACCATGGTATTGTTGGTAAATTTTTCTCGTAAATATCTCTCTCACCCCACAATTCTAGGAATAAGATAGTTAAGAAGTGTTCTACACCTATAATAGTAAATGAACTAATTTAAAATGGTTATTTAGAAAATAAAACTATAGAGAAATAACAACCATTAAGCTAGATGGTTTTTCTATTAGAGACATTAATTTTATTTTCTTTAAAATATCCGGTTTTTAATTTATAAAATCGTAACTTGCCTATCAAAAGTCTATCATATTTATATTTTTTACTTTGAATTTTTAATATTTTCTAAAACTCTTATGAAATTAATCATATATGGTATTATTTTTTAATCTTTTGTTATTTCTTTTCCAACTAATTTTAAGCCTCATATGACATATGTTTAATTAAAAAAAGATGATTAATTGTAACAAAACAAATTGTGTCAATGTCCCAAAAAATGAAAACCCAACATGGTGCAGGCCCTCTAGCCTAGGAGTACCTTTGATGTATATGTATTTCACCCTAATCACTAATTTATCCTCCCCCCTCCCCAGTTATCCCTCATAAAACTCTAGCCATTGTTTTCCCCTCATCTCAACTCATTCAGTAGCCTCCGTCACAAACTCTTGTCGCTATCTCTTTTACAAGGGCATCCTATTTGATTTTTATTCTTACAAAAGGAAAATTGGATGTTAATGTTAAAGCTTGAATGTTAAGATTATCAATTATATATTGAAAAGAACCTTTTTTTTACTGATACCAATGATAATTATTTCATCTCCTAAGAGATTAAATAATTCACAAATCAAACTTAGCATCATGAAGATTATGGTGTGCCAGTGAAGACTATAACATACCAATTAATATATCACGTCTATTAAGGTTAAGTCGTACATATTAAGGTTATGGTGCATTTGCTAAAGTTATGGTGTACCTATTAAGGATATGTTGTACATGTTAAGGTTATGATGTACCAGTTAAGATTATACAAAACTATTATAAGTAATAAAATTTTGAGTATATTTAACTATTTCTAACTGAAACGTTTTCAGATATGGTCATGTTAGCTCTCATATCACCTAAAATGCTTATACTTAACATGGAAGGTCATAAAATGGGTTGATTTTTATCCTATTTCTCCATTAAGCACTGATCCAAATTCCGATTATTAATATACTCAAACAAGCATCCTAATTGTAAACACAAAACTCAAGTTGAAAATTCAAAACTTTTTTCCAAATTGAAAACTCAAATTGTTGAACTTTAGATATTTATCTATAATATTTATTTGACTTGTATGATTGTTGATACATTAATAGCCAGAGAGAGATGTGGTTTCTTGGACTGTGATAATAAATGTCATATACAAATAAAATGTCATGCAAATCTCATTGTGTTATGGTGTTCCCATTCACCAAAAAGCAACCTATTGCCAAGTAACGGACATGTGTACTTCTGCATGCAATGCCCCACTCAAGTTGGCGGCCAGAAACTAGCGAGGATTCCGACTATCCGACTACAACACTTCGACGAGGTCACAAACTCAGAAGGACTTCGGGTAGGGCTCAATCTCCTAGATGAGACCCAAGAGAAGGCGCTCCGGACCCAGGTCACCAATCAGCAATGAATCGTCTGCTACTACAACAACAATATCCGACCAAGGAGATTCAACGTTAGCGATCTTATCCTCCGTAAAGCTGATTTCAACAGAGACATCTAAAGAGGCAAGCTAGCTCCTAACTAGGAAGGCCCATACACAGTCTTAGAAGAGCTGCGACCAGGCACCTATCGACTAAGGGTCCCAAACATGAGAGTTTTGCAACACCCCTAGAATGCCGAACACTTGCAGTGTTATTTTTAATAATTTTGTAAATTTCATTTAATATTAATCAAACTATTATTGAAACTGACTTGATTCCTATTTTGCACTCTCGTAGAGCCCAATCTATGTAGGAATTCTAAGCCATTGGTTCCTTTTCAGGATAAACTCAAGGCACTCACCATATGGTCGACTCCCACATTCACCTTTCGACCATCATGGCTATATTGAAGCTCCAGACATCTACATAAATCCTAAGCACCCAACCTCTGGGTTGTTATTTTACTGATTTGCCATCAGGGTGGCTCTCAATAGGGCAAAAGACCTAGCCGACTTTAGTAAATCCTAGGCATTCAACCTCTCGGTTGAATTCTAAGCCATTGGTGCCTTTTAAAGATAAACTCAAGGCACTCACCATATGGTCGACTCATACATTCACCTCTCGACCATCATGACTATATTGAAGTCCTAAGCATCTACGTAAGTACTGAGCATCCAACCTCCGGGTTATTATTTTACCGAGTTGCCATCAGAACGGCCCTCGGTAGGGTGAAAGACCTAGTCAACTTTAGTAAGTCCTAGGCATTAAACCTCTTGGTTGAATTCTAAGCCCTTGGTGCCTTTTTAGGATAAACCTAAGGCACTCACCATATGGTCGACTCTTACATTCATCTCTCGGCCATCATGACTATATTGAAGCCTCAAGCGTCTATGTATGATCTTGAGGGAACAGGTGACAGGGTGCAGATCTCTTGAAAGATTCTTTATTATGCTGAAGAACTCACCAAGAACTCGCCTTTTGATCTGAAATTCGTGGCTCTTTACACTCCAAACATCAGGGCTTCGCCTTTGCTCCGTCAGTGCGTCAATCCCCTCTCCTCCTTTTCACAAATGACAGGGGGGTGTTTATAGGGCTTCAGACGGCATATTCGTAGATAAGAATGTATCTTTAGTTAATAACAGCTCTCCCATATTTAAGGATAATCTCAAGGTAGTTAGGGAGGCTCCGAAACGAATAAATCTCGCAAATCTATCGAAATACGCGTCGTCAGGAGACTGATCTGTGCGAAACACCCCTGTGTGTTTCTCACCTGTGCGAAACACTCAGGTGTGTTTCGCACATAGTGCGAAACACTCTTGGTATTTTTCACATGGTGCGAAAGTGTTTCACACTCTGGGTGCGAAACATAGTGTTGGCTATGTCGTTTCGCCGTTTCGCGCATTTCATACGCTTCGTCGACTCGTTTTGATTCTTCATGACATCATATGATCCTCTATAGACTCTGATAATGGTGTCATGATCTTCTCTTCATCTCGAGCTACGTGCGAGAACCTATAGGTAATTTTTGATGCCTACAGATACTCCATCCAAAGTGTTTCAATATCATTCTTTTATAGAGGAGTCTAGAATACTTTGGATATGATAGGCCCAGCCTTTAATTCTATGACTTCTTTAGCTTTTAGTCTATTCAGTATTATGTCGAATAGTCTAAAATTCTTTCGGTGCTGTGTTTATCGTTTGACCGTTGTCGAAATCTTGAACTGAAACTGGTGTGTTGATACTTGAATTAGATTGTGTCGTTGGATCGATGTTGAACTAGTTATCTTAGTCGAAAGTTTATATCTAAATTGCGATTGAACTCCCAGAGGTAATTTTAACTTAGAACTTCATCCTAAGCCATATTTTGGCGAATTTATCGATGTGTTGACCATTGTCACGGTGTGAACATAGTTTATACTCATACACTAACTAGAGCCTATATAGTTTAAGCTCTTAAAGTGTTGGAGCATGAAGGATCAGTTTATACTCGTATACTCATTGGAGTTTCGGGAATCAGTTTAACCTCGTATACCTGTTAGAGGTCTGGGAATCAGTTTAACCTCGCATACCCATCGGAGGTTCAAGGAGATATAGTTTATACTCGTATACTCATTAGCGTGTGAATACGAGCCTCGAATATATTAAAACGGGCAAAAACGGGTGAAAGTATGTTGTGAAAACACCCACAGGACTCTTAGGGGCGAGACACATGCGAGTGTCTCGTACACGTGCGAAACACTCACATGTGTCTTGCGTGCGAGACACTCAAGAGTGTCTCACACAAGCCACGTGAAAGAGAATGAGAGAGATAGAGAGAGGTAAGGGTTTTGTCTAAGGGTTTTGAAGTGTCTAACCCATAATTCTCCTCAACTAGAATTCCAAGTCCACTCATATTCATCTCCTTTAAATCCCTCAAAAATTCGTCCAAACCCTCCTCCTCAAGCTTTAGGGTTTGGGTTTGTTGGATTTGTTGGGTTCAAGCTTCTTGAGTTCTCAGGTAAGCTCTCTCTCTCCTCATGACCTTTATTTTGTGTGTTTGATTTTGGGTCAAGAGGATGATTTAGACCCTTGTTCTTAATTTTGAGAGAAAGATTGAAACTTTAACATGGTCGTGGGTTTGAAGGCCGACTTTGGGTTTATGTTCGTGGCTGAATTTGGATTTGTGCTCATGGCCGAAATTGAGTTTGAGGATGATGGGTTTTTGGATGTAAATAGAAACTCCCACTTGATTTTGTTTGAATCGACCTTCCTTGTTAATTGGATGAGAATCGAGCATGTTGCTTGTATGTATGCATCTTGTAGGTTTAATTAGATTTTAACCGAAAAATCTCATTTTGTTTTATAGGATTTTGGCTAAAATTCATAATTTCTCTTTTAATTACAGGCTTTTGAGTTGGTTCGGTACCTTGCAACTAATTTTTTTTCTAACCCATTAGTTTTCATTGCAGATTAGCAATGTCTCCGAGGCGGCCACATATTCAGAGGAGTTGATCGGCCTCTCAACATGTTGAGAGAGTGGTTCCTGCAGCTTCATCATTCAAGGGTAAGTTTTTATCGCTTTTGTAAATTCAAAATTAATATTCTGAATATTGCATCCTCATTTGTCTCCTTTGTGAGGCATTCGGGGAGAGTCGATATCCTCCCTTGCGGGGGTTGATGCTTAATAGATGTGTTTTGCTTGGTCAAAATACTGTAGGCATCAAAAATTACCTATAAGTTATCACACACAGCTCGAGATGAAGAGAATGTGATAAAAGTCATCATCTGAATCAAAGAGGATCATTCAATGCTAAAGACCAACTAAGGAATGCACAAAAATACAAAACGACGAAAACAAGAGGACATCATACAATTTTCGAGACAAAGAAGTTGTCTAGAAAACTATGAGATAGCACATAGTTTCCGAGACAAGGTATTTATCTCAGAAGCTAAGAGGCAACACATAGTTTCCGAGACATGGAAACTGTCTCGGAAACTATGTGACAGGGTCATGTTGTTTTATGATGGTTTTCTCGAGATTTGTGTGATCCATGTAGCTTCATAACTGCTGGGTATCATCCATAAGCATAAGAAGGCAGTTACAAGCTAAAAATCCATCCATAACTATAGAAATCATGGTATTTAACAGAGTGGGTGATGATTACAAAACTGCCTCGAACAATACATTGTTTCCAAGACACGGAAACTGTCGGGGTTGTCAGTTCAGACTTGTTACAACTTTCTATCTTTAGTAATGGCTCCTAAAGGCTATAAATACTTTCCTGGCACCCATATGCAAGGGGACCAAGCGGATTCTAGGCAGAGACTTGAGTTTTTTTGGTGAATTTTGAGCAAGAGAGAGAGAGAGAGTCTTCATTGTTTTCAAGCATCCTCAAGAGCCTTCAGTGTTTCCTCGAGATCTAAGCTTTAACTTGATCTTGAGAAGAGTGTTCATCTTATTTAGATAAGATATTCACTTCAGTTCTTACTTCTAAAATGAAGTAAGAACACCAAAGCCTTCTTCACAATTCAACATAGTTCTGTAACTCGGTCGTCCACGGACTAACGCATCCCCGACACAGGTAAAGATCCCATGCAAGCAACGAATAATAAACATTCCTATGTGTGTTTCTAGGAAGCACTCTTAATCTTGTTTTATTGTAAAGAGAAGTTTTACAAAGTACAAGGCTCACTTTTTTGTTTCCATTGTAATCGATAAACGTTTGTAATTGATTCTATAATAAAATTTGTTCCTGACGTAAACATGTTGGCAACCATAGTGGGAGCCAACGGTCTCACTGCCGAGACCATCGTGTCGTAACTGATCAAGATTATGGTTGAGCCCACAGTCGAGTAAGAATTCGACCAAGCAAAGTTTAAGGAGTATCTGTCATCCTTATCCTTAAGATCTTCCTCACCCCACAAATGCAGGAAGATGTCAACTTCAAGAAGGTTTACCGGTCTTCAACTTAGATGAAGGCTACGGGTGATGACTCTCACCCAATTGTTGCTGAGGCTTCCCCTTGCAACGTTGTTCCGACGATCAACAATGCTAGAACCTCTGCTCATAATAGCTCCTCTCCAGTTAAGGGGTCATTGAATGAAAGTTCGCCGACTCTGATGAAGAGGGCTCGTCAAAGATAATGCCAGCGCCACACCTGTCAGCTTGCTGACAGAATTCGCTACTATGCAGATCTAGAGTCAAAGAGGCGTTGAGCGATCCTGTTGCCTCAAAGATAAACCACTCACATCTCTGCCAAACTATCGACGGAGGAATGAGTTTTTGTCAAAAGAGCTCATTCAACTCTTAAGGAACACATCCAAAAGCGTCGTGCAAATGCCGCTCGTGCCCGTGTCCTTGTGTAAAAGACACAAGAAATGAAGAAGGAAATGGTGGCCAAAGAACAACCAAAAGCCCGCAAAGTTTGGATTCTAAAGTTTGAACTTACCCAAAAATCAAGCTTGGAAGCAGCGAGGATTGTCTCCTTCAGCTGAGACACTAGCCAGTTTCTCACCCAAAGGAGCTTTATCTGAGACACTAGCCGCTGTCTCGACCAAAGCCAAGTTCCTGAGGCCACTTCTTCAACTCCGTCAACGTCTGTTCCTCACCTATCTACTGTGACTACATCCTCTACACTACCATTAAAGCCTTGGGTTAGTTCTGACCTATCAAACTTCAAAATTACGATGGCGGATCGCCTTAGTCCTTTGCACGAAGGTTGAGGCAAAGCTCTAGTCAAAGAACGCTCAGTCTAGTGAACAAATCCCAAGTGACTCTTCAGTCTGGGGGTCGTACACGTCCTCCCACCAAGTTAAAGCAATCCCAGGCTAGGAAGACTCTAGTTTCCACCCGCTTGGGGGTTCGTATTGAAACTCAGGAGCTTGTTAAGACTCCACACTCGCAAGGGAATGGTCCTAAACGTGTCACTCCTGATATAACCTTGGATCGCTCAAAGGCGATAATAAGTCGTTCTGAGAATGTCAACAAGGCCCAACCATGCCAGCAGAAGAAAGGGTGCTCCGACTACCATGCCGATGATTTGTACTATTAGGTTGGAAGTGTGAATAGGTCTTGAAAGAGGACTATTCGAGACATGAGCCCTCATTCCTCATGTGGGAGGCTCATCAGAGCAGTATTGTCTGAATATAGCTACTCCAGAGCCACCCCACCAAGGGTTTCTGTATTTCAGAGACTTTCCACCGAAGCATTAAAACCCAAGCCAAGGTATTTCCATAAGAAAAGATCAGCTATTCCAGATGATGAACTCCCCCAAAGTCACCATCAATATGGCGGATAGAGAAAAGCAACATTCAACAAACTCTAACCCTGACTTTTCTCCACGAGGAAGAGTTGATCAGAGGCTCTCTTAAAGAATGTCACGACTACAGCTAAGGGAAACTAGACGAAGAGATTACAGGAGAATGCATGAAGGGCTATCTTCAAATGATGAGGCCTTAGATACTTGTTCAGCGGTTGCTTCTAACGATACAACATCTAGTATAGGACAAGCCAAGGAGGCATTCAAAATTACGCCTGATCAGTTGGCTCAAATGCTTCAAGAAGCTTAGGCTAAGCAACAAGAAGAAATCAGAGCTGAAATGAAAATGAAAATAGAGTTGATTATGCAAAAAATGAGGGAATTACATGCTCAACAACCTCATCAGCAACATGAGCTGAGTCAATGAACTGAGTCCAGCCGTTGTAATACCATGTCTATTCAAACAAATGTGGTTGATAGCGACTCGAATGTGGATGAGACCATTTTTGCTGACTCTCCACCTAATAATAATAACGCTGGGGGTGGTCCAGCAGAACCTCCTCTACCTCATCAGAATCACCCGAAGAAAGATGCATGTGAGGATAAGAAGATGAGAGACCTCGAAAGAAAAGTCAACACTTTGATGTCCGATCAATAGGTAAAGAAGACCGGTATTCCTTGTCCAAATCCAAGAGAGTGATAATCAATCCTGTATCCAGTAAAGTTCAATTTAATTAACTTCACACCGTTTGACGGGAAAGACTCGCCAACCCAATACTTGATTTATTTTAAATCTCACTTAGGTATGATCTCTAGGAATAAAGCTTTGATGGTCCGGTCATTCGTAGATACCCTTCATGGGGCCATCTCAATTGGTACTGTCGTCTAAAGTCGAGGAGTATTAATAGCTGGGATAACATGGAAATCTCATCCCTCAGCAAGTTTTTCAATGATGACACTAAAATATCAATTAGGACTCTGTTGGACAAGAAACAGAAAGATGGAGAGTCAGTTGACAACTTCGTCAAATGTTTTCGGAATAAAGCAATGAACTGTCAAGATCCGGTTACAAAGGACTTCATTCTTTAAACTTGTCACAACAATCTCTTCCTGGATGTCTTAGAAGGCATGGGGGTCATGCCTTCCAAAACCTAAAAAGAGTTGAAGATGAGTGGGGAACAGGTCAAACGTTTCCTCAAGAGAAAGAAACTTGAGAGAGGTCAGCCAACGCCCAATCCTCCAAAGCAGAATTTTACTCCTCGAGGTAGAGGAAAGGAACTTGCAACTACTATTGTAGGCGTCTAAAAATGTTTATAGATATCCAAAAATAGCTCAAGATAAAGAGAAAACGATGAAGGTCGATAATGAATGTCGTTATCTAAATCAGAGGGGACTATCCCAAGCTAAAAGAAGCAAAAAAAACAGGTGAAATAACATAGAAGAACAACATGAATATACGTAACAATGTACACTGACGCGCATAGGCACAACAGTCACCACTGAAGCGCGTAGGCGTGACAGTCACCACTGACATGCGTAGGTGCGGCAGTGACCACTAACGCGTGTAGGCATAGCAATAGAATGTGGCACGCATATTCATGGGGCGTCTTCTTGTGATTTGCTGACGGTTTTGTAGCATCTTCTGAGGTTCCACGTGACATCATAGCAAAAGAAGAATGTGCACTAACATGGAGGGATGGTTACACACTAAGAAAAATGGTATTTCATGGATCTAAAGTCATGGGAGAACAGTTACAAACTTGGCTGAACATGGCTGGAACTGTTCCTTTGGCCACGGCAGTGGCGACTGTCGCGCCCAAGGAACTGTTTCTTCAGCCACGGTAGTGGCGACTGTCGCGCCCAAAGAAAACGTGGTTGGTCAGTTATTTTGCTTCCATTTTAATAGTTATGGACCCCTATCCCTATAAATACCTTTCTATACATGAAGCTAAGGACACATGGCAGATTAGAGCAGAGAGACTTGAGCTTTTGGTGAATTTGCGCAAGAGAGAGTCCTAATTCCTCAAAAAAACATTTTCAAGAAGCTTTTGATGATTCCTAAAGATCTAAGCTCTGACTTGATCTTTGGAAGAGTGAACATCTTACATCGATAAGATATTCGCTTAAGATTCTTATTTCGATAAATAAAGAAGAATACCCAAAAGGCTTCATGATTCAATCAGAATCTTGTGAATCGGTGGTCCACGGGCTAACACACTCTCGGCACAGGCCAAGTTCCCAAAAAACAGGAGTTGATAAACGATTTCTATGTTATTTTCTAGGAAATTGTAACCTTTTTATTTTGTTGTGTGTAATTCATTGTAAATAACTGAAGTTTTAATGGATTCTACGATGAAAACGATTTCCGACGAAAAACAACTGTCAATGCTCATCAAATGTTACAACGATAGGCACAATAACAAATGCCGCAACAGTCATCATTCTAACTGCAGCACTGAGAGCAGCAATCTCAAAGGCAGTCAAAGACTTCAGAGCCCAGATTTCCTAAAGAATATTCCTTCAAAGAAGACAAAGTCCATGTCATCTTCAAGTACCTCTTCGATAATAACAAAATCAAGCTACCGCCAATCACGAATGAAGAGAAAGCTAAGAACTTCGGATCCGAAGTATTACGCCTATCATAGAAGGTTTCACCATCCTACTAAGGCTTGTTATGTTCTCAAAGATTGAATTCAAGCCTTGATCGATGTCGACATCATAACTGCAAACCCAAGGAAAAGAAAGTGGTTGCAAACGCAGTATCCATTAGTTTTGGCTCTGTCCCTCTATCGTGGTTCTAACTAGAGCCCGTGTCGAAGGTAGAGATGAAGATAGTGAACGATGACCTTCATGAACAACGCCAGAAAGGACTCGTACCATATACGACCCCTAACGGTGAAGTTCTTTGGGTTCATCCAGACCTGCTTGAAGATGAACAATGGGCGGGATCCTCTTCTAAGAAGAAATCCAAGAGTAAGGGCAAATCATGTTGTCCCGCCTCAGCAAGTCTAGAGAAAGACGATGAAGAAATCCTAACTTTATCACTTTTAGAAGACGAACACGAAGACAACGAAGAACCGGCCTTCGCTACTAGGAATAGGAACGAATACCAGTACAAGTACCTAGAGACTTCTGACCAGAATGCCAAAACTTTAGCTAAGTTGGGGGTGGTTTCAACTCCTCCCAAACCGACTGACAAGCCCTAACAACAACCAGATGCTAAGCAGAAGGGAGTGGTGACAAAACAAAAAGAGCCTCAACACAAAGAGGTTCAGATTCCGAAGCAGTTTTGTTTCAATCGACCAATTAAAGAGACAAACCGGAAAGCTCGAACACTCCATACCGCTTCGATATCATGACCCAGCTGGCCAACATTCCCGTGAGGATTACTCTATATTAGTTGGTGCGTCTTTCCAAAGATACCAGGGAAGCTTTACAAGAAGTTTTGCCTGACTTTGACGTCTTCATCACTCAGATTAAGCAAGTCCCTGAAGAGCCAGAGCCACCAGCTCAACACTGCAATCTGGCATCCAAACAATTTCCTTACATCACCTTTACAAAAGAAGATGTGTAAGTGAGGAACTCAAAGCATGATAGGCAGTTGTATTTCACCGGGTACATTGGCTCAGCCACTGTCAACCGAATCCAAGTAGATCCGGGTTCTACAGCTAGCATCATGCTGCTCTGATTGATGTATCATCTCGGAATTCTTGCTAGTAAGTTGGCCTCCACGAGCACTGTTATCTATGGATTCAATACTAGTGGATCCAGACCACTAGGTAAAATCCGAGTGAAGTACCAACTTGGAAACCTGAGGTTCAAAGTCATATGCTATGTGATCGATGTGAAGACCTCCTATAACTTACTTTTAGGTCAACCCTGGATCTATAGTAATGTTATAGTTCCTTTCACTCTTCATCAATGTTTGAAATATATCGACACTAATAATGAGATCAAGATAGTGGTCGAGGATAAGCAACCATTTAAGAGGTTAGAAAACTATTTTACTGACTCCCTTCTATATGGTGCTAAATCCGATACTAAACCATCGACCCTGGGGACGGACAGCGGAGAAGCAGCTGATACTGAAGCCGGACTCGATTATGATGAAGGTCCTGTATTCAATGACATTAAACCTCTTGAAGCTGATAATGAAGTCGGGCTCGATTATGTTTTTATATTTCATATCATATTTTGTATGTTATATATTTGTTCTATTTTGTCAATTCAGTGTTATTGATTATATTTTATCAATATGATGTGTTGTCTTATGATACTATATCAATAATATCATATTAATATTATATTTTCTATAATTGTATATTTGTTATTGTCTTCTTTACTATTAAACTATATTGACTGATACTTATATTTTTGGCTATGCCTAGATGTTGTGTTATTTTATAATTTGATATGTATCAACTACTTTATTTACAATATACATACTTTTTTATGTCTGTGCAATCTATTTCAAATATATGTTCACTCTCTTTATATTTTACTTACCTCATCCTTATTATTTATACTTATTACCTGCCTTAATGATATCTTTTGAAAATGATTGGTCAAGTGTATGATCTGATTCTGTGTATTTATATTCATACATGCCCTTTCAATTATGTGCTTCTATTAATTTTGATTGTATATATTATACTTTTTGATTAATCATGTGTTTTATTATGCTACATGTAAATTGTGTACTGTGTGATTTGTCTATGTTAAGATTATATTTTATTTATACGCTATGATTAATACTTGTGCATATTTATTAACCTTTTGATGAATTAGTTTAATGATTAGTATTAGTTTTGTTTTGTTGTGGTTAATTTTGTGTGTAGTGTATGCTTTGTATTATTGTATTTGACTACCTTTGTTATTTGTATGCTGAATCTTAGTCGTCATATTTTATATCTTATCTTGTATCATTCTTGTATTACATTTCCCTTGCTTATGGACATACAGTTTATTTTAAATCTTTCTCTATATGAGTTAAATTGAGTCTCTCATTCTATATTTTGTCCTTATTTTCCTTGTATATCACTCTTCTTTTAATTCCAAGGATGAAATTTGTTTTAAGGGGTGTAGAATGTAATGATCATGAATTTTTGATACTAGTTTAAATAATTTTTCTGATAATTTAAAATATTAAATTCTTATTTTTAAAAGAGTTTTATTTTCTTAATTTTCTAGAATTTTCTATGATT
>BQKN01000500.1:28285-40215 GCA_022839385.1 Asparagus kiusianus | reverse complement strand
ATATATATATAAAAGCTAACTCTACCTTCAGCCGTTGCGACAGATTCTACAGCTCCAGCACTGGTACTCACTTCCTTTAATTTATCTAGAAGATGGTGAAATGCAAAAACCATTAGAGGAGGTACGCACTCCGATTCACTCATCTCTTGGAATTGCACTCCGAATAGGAAATACTTGTACCTTTGCTGGAAGCCGTTGGAGTGATTGTGGTAGGGGGCTCGAGTGGAAATCCAATCTCTCTAGCAGGCATAGTGCCGACAGGTTCATCAGCTATTGCCTTATACATTTGCTGGACAAAACTTGGCTCCTCGATATGTATAAGTCCGAGAGAAGAAGGTCCATATGGAATTTCGCCTTCTTCACGGTCCCTTATGAAAACAAATTGGAAAATGAGTTCAAAAATCTAAAAATGATGCAGTGGAAGAAAGGTGAAGACAAAATTTTACCTTTTTCCTCAACAAGAATATTGTGGGTCGACTCCTCTTCTATTACCGGCAAAGGGTTACGTCATTGGTGCATGACCATCTTAGTCCTTTTTGATGGACAAACTTCTCCCAAAGTAACGAATCTCTCATGGCGATATTTTGTGTGCAACTCGGCTCTTGGAGAAACTTGAGCTTGAATATGAGCCTGAGTTGAAGGTTGAGATCTCTTCCTATGAGTAGGGGGCATTGTATCTTCGTCCTCTTCATTTCCACAAAGGACTTCCACTGTCATCCAATTGGGAGATGCTAGAACAACCATCTCCTTCATTCTTTTTTGAGTTTCCATTGATTTAAGTAAGTCAGCTCGACGAGTCCTATGAGCAACGGGTGAGCTCGCGCGTCCCTTGGAGAGAAAGAAGATGGAAGATCTGATGCACCTTCCTCATCATCTCCTCCAAATTCAGCATCTTCAGACCCACCTTCTTCCTCGGATGTCCAAATTACATCTTTGAAGAATTCCTCCTTGCTTTCATCAGAATTAGCGATTTTGTTTCCCTTTGCTGGAGGATTCAATAGGTTCCTTTCCTTTCTTAGAAAGAATAGTTTCTCGAACTATTTCAGTGGCAAGTCTGGATGCTATTGTTGCCTCTAGCTCTGAGATTTTCTTCTTTTTTGTGGCCGCGTTGGTAGCGATGAGCTATTTGTAATACAAGAATGTCATATGTAGATGAGGCTCGGTGACTGGATGTGACGCCCCAATGTTCACACAAGGCTACAGTCCAAGATAAAACCCGGATTGTCAAACCTACCAAGCACCAAACACCATGCTACGACATGTTTTACCATCACAGTCACTATCTCTCTAGTGGAAACAACAAATAGGTGAATGTACAAAACATGCAAATAATAAAAGTAGTACAAAATCAGATATGCACAGAAGGAGTATATCAACAAATGAGCCCAACTGAAATAGAATGAAAATATCTCTGAGTCAAAAATACATCTCAACACAATGAGTCAAATGAAATCTCACTAAGGTACTCAGCCTCTACAAAATGAATACAACTCTAAAATCTGAACAATGAACATAACTATATAGTGGAGCTTCAACTGCTAAAACTGTGCGACGACGACTATGCTAGAACTCCGTCATCCTACGGCTCTCCGAAACTCTGATCTGCCTGAAAGATATAATTTAAATAAAAGAACAACAACAAGAGCGTCAGAGCGCTACAACAAGATCACCTCCATCCGCCCCCAAGGGAAAGGTTGCTAGATAAAGTGGAGGCTCTATCTATTAAGCATAGTCTACCTATATTATTTTCCCCGTATCTAATGGAGTTAATATTTAGACACCTACCAGACGAGATGTAGTACGTCGAGCGAAATAATCCAAATAAGAAAACCCTCATATATATACTATATGTCTTAAATTGTAGATTCATAAATACAAATTCTAACTCTATGAATGAAAACAACACTCAAAAGAAAATACTCCAAGCCTAAACCATATAGGACCAATGTCACAATCTCAAACTACATTCTCAAGTAGTTGGCGTAATTATAAGAGAAAATCATCCAACTCAAAAAAAAAATCACCATAGGCCATATCTTGTATGCCACAAAAGAAAGAATGTACCCTACTCATGGGTAATCTAGCATAGGAGTAACTATAACTGATAATACATATATGTGTGCATCTCTTTATGCAATAGCGATGCTCTTGTAATATTCTTACTCAATCGTTCTATGGCAATAGGTTTTATCTCCCTATCCCGGATACATGGAATGACGATACTTTTGTAATTTCTTACTCAATCGCCCTACGGAAATAGGTTTTATTATCTCCCTATTCCGGATACATGTAATAACGATACTATTATAATACTCTTACTCAATCATTCCGCGGTAATAGGTTTTATCTTCCTATTTCCGGATACGTGAAAGATCAAATACTAGTCATGTGTATTTATAAATTTTAACTTGTGACAAAAGTGTGTTAATTTAATACAAACTAAGCATAAGTGCACATATCTCGGTGTGCGTGTCCACATCTAAAGTTCACCATCATCCTAGGTGTTTAACAAGTCATAAATGTTATAATATAATAGTACAAGGTCGAGAGACTCACTCAAAGACCAAAATAACCGAACAAAACATGCACAAGCTCAAAAGAGGTTGGCGGTCGACCGCAATTATGCGTCGGTCGACCGCAATTATGCGGCGATTGACCACGATAGGTTTTCAGGGTTTCCTAAGCTGCTGCTTGGCACGTGGTCGACTGCTATTTAGGCACGGTCGACTATGGATAGATTTTCCAGACTGTGCAGGTTTCTGCACTGTGTTGTATTCATGTTGATTTTTGTGATCTAAACTAGTTTAAAACATGTGAAACTTGCATGAAAACATGACAACAGCAGATACATACTTCTAAAAACAATCTCAATATATATAGCATGAATATTTGTAGCAAGAAACATGCTTAACCCTTAAACTTTCATAAAACATAAAACAAACTCTTGTGTTAATCAAATTAGGGTTTTTCCAACCTAATTACTCAAATTCTTCTATCTAAAACATGAACTTTTAACATATTAAACATATGCATGATTGCCAAATAACATAGAAAAGATATACATTCATTAAATCATATTTTTAACACATAGGTATCACAAACCTAGTGTTTTCTCATCTTTAATCCACATGCAAACTCAATTAAAAGTCAAATTAGTGTTTAAACGTGATTAGCACATGATTAACAAGATAAAAATGAATTTAAAAGCAACCCTAATGACCAAGATCATATTTCTATTATAAACAGTAAGAAAAACATGTAGATCTAAATTTGTTTAAGATCTAACAACAAAAATCTAATCTTTTTCACATTAGATTAAGATCTAAGCATGTAAACACAAATTAAACTTCTAAGCTAGTTATTTAACTATGAGGATGGGTTTGGATGTAAGTGATCTTGCCTTAATCTCATGTGCAAGCCTCTGAAACAATCAACAAGCAAACCACGAGCATGAACAACCCGTTCTCCCTCGCTACACGTCGATGATCTCACCTTCGTGCCGGTGTTTTGCTTCACAAAGCTCTCCAAACTTATAAGAAAAAGGTCTAGGGTTTTTGAGGGGAGAGGGTGGCTACTAGGATTCATAGATATGATAAAAGAAAAGAATTTTTATGAGAAACACAGGTATTTATAGAAGCAAACCCAAAACAAACCTGTTTGACCCGAACCATGAAACCTAGTCTGACTTGGAAAACAACCTTCGATACTTTGGCTGTAACATTCTCATCCAATGTCAGAATAAGGTGATCTAAGATTTTTTGGAAAGATATTGAAGTGACCTACAACTTTGGTCTTTTACACTTTTCCAGATTCTGACTATATCGGTGTGTAAAATATAAAAACTCTCAACTAGTCATTATTCCCAGATTTTTACTCTTTTGGCCTTTGTGCATGTTTTGTGCATTTGCATACATATTTTCACAAATATACATTAATTTGATCTCAAATCAATTCTTATTATACTTAAACATCAAAATATGTTATTTTTCACCATATAACATATTTATCATTATTTATCATAAAATATTCAAATTTACGGGGTTTTACATTCTTCCCCCTTAAAAGAATTTCGTCCTCGAAATTCCGCAGTCATATCTTAGGAATTAATAATATGAGAAAAGCACTAAGTAGGAATAATCCAGACAAGAAAACCCTTCCGTACACATCTCGTACCATTAATCCCTAGATATGAATCACTAGCAATATTTATGCTTAACAATCTAAAATGCGAATACTCCCACTTAACCCCTAACTAAACAGAATTAGTACGTCGGGCGAAAAATCCAAACAAGGAACCCCTTATATATACCATATATTCCGAATGATTAGGAGCTAAGTGTTAATACCCCCATTTTAGTGTTAAAGTGTTAATACCACCATTTTAGTGTTAAATATAAATATGACCATATAGAACAATCAAAAATCATAAACATCAATAAGCTATAACCAAATCAATTTACCCACTCGAACAGTTGCGGGTAGTCGTGACACATATCCTCCTCGCGCTCCCAAGAGGCCTCCTCATCTCTTTTCTATCTCTATTGAACTTTAACTTAAGATATTACTTCCTTTCTAAGCCTCTCGTCCTCTCTAGTAAGAATACAACCCGTGATCTCTACGGTAGTTAAATCTATCTGAAACTCAAATTCTGGTGCATCAATCACCCTCTGCTACTCCTCGTCATGCAATTACTTTTAAATTATCAAAACATGAAAAAACATCGTGTCTACTCGACATTGATGCTAGAAGATCTAGTCCATACAAAACGGCTCCAAAAATGTTCAACTCTCATGAACGGACCAATATATCTCGGGGTAAACCTTCCCCGTCTACCGAGTCACTGAACTCATCTGCGGTATTTTCAATAAGACATAATCCCCAATATAGAACTCTAACGGTCATCATCTCTGGTCTACATAACTCTTCCGACGACTATGCGCTGTAAGAATGAGTTGCCGAATCTCTGTTACCTTTTCTATAGTCTGCCTTACAAGCTCCTGTCTAACCAATAAATTTTCTTGTAATTTTGTCCAATGAATAAGTAATCTATAATGCCTCCTATATTATGCCTCATACGGTGGGATGCCAATAGTCTATGATAACTGATATTATAATCATACTCAATCAACGGAATATGATCCTCCCAGCTATCCTGCAAGTCTATAATACATGTTTGCTACATTTTTTCCGACACTTGGTTTACTCTCTCCGTTTGTCCATCCGTCTGTGGGTGGACAACACTAGAATATCATAATTGGGTATTGAATAAATCCTAAAAACTCCTCTAAAAGTGTCTTTTAACATCTTTGTACATTTTCCTTGTGCCTGGATGCACTATATATCTGTTACGATGTGCCTAAACTGTCATGAAATAAGCCATACCCTCCGGGTCTGCATCAAAATGCCTCGTAGTCCTGCTAATGATGTGTCCACATAAATAACAAATGTTGTATCACTGTTCAGAAAAGTCAAAATTGTTATTGTAGTCTATCTAGCCTTAATAGTCTCAAAGGCTCCCTGGCACCCAGTGCCCAGAGCAAACTATACACCATTCTTCGTAAGTTGTGTAAGTGGTATCATAATCTCTTATAGCCAAAACTCGTATTTGTTGAACTCGGTGTATCACTGATGCCTCGAATCTCGACTGTCCGCTATACCCGCAATGCTAATAGAGGATGTTGCTCACGCTCTACCTCCGATCTCGAAAAAAATAATGATCTCATCAAAAAAATGACTAGGAACTAGTCCTAACACAAACAAAAAATCCGGTTCATCAAATCCATGAATACCGCAGGTGCATTGGTCAGCCCAAACGGCATGACAAGAACTCAAAAGACCCATATCGAGTCAGAAAATGCGGTTTTAGGAATATCCATTTATCACAATCGCAACTGGAAATAACCAGAACAAAAATCAATCTTCGAGAAGTGCTACGCTCCCCGCAGCTAGTCGAACAAGTGATAAATCCTTGATAGTGGATCCATGATCTGGAAAGTGACCTTATTCAACTCACGATAATCTATGCATAATTGCATGCTACCGTCTTTCTTCTTCACAATGAGGATCGGTGCTCCCATGAAAATAAATGACTCCGACAAATAAAATCCTAAGTTAACAACTCATCTAGCTGAGTCTGTAGCTCTCTCATCTTAGCGGGTGCCATATGATATGATAGGGTCCTCGGAATATCGGTACGATGCCTGCTGCAACTCGATGCAAGGAAATAACCTCTCTCACTGGAGAAAACGTAGGTGTGTTATAGGCTGTCTAAAAATCATAATAGATAGCTTATCCCCCATCAAACACCGATGATGGAAGTTACAATCTGACGACTTCCAGAAGGCTATAATCTGAAGACTTTCATGTAGATCGATGAAGGTTACAATCTGACGACCTTCACGACAACCGATGAGAGCTCTAGTTCAACAGCATTCACAATCAACATCGGGAGTTACAATCTGACGACTCTCATATTCTCAAGGAGCCAAGATGAAGATTACAAGACAATGATCTTTGCAACGCTATGACAAAAGAGATTACTTGGTGATAATCTCTTCAAGGCAAGACGCGGAGGTGCTCCCCGTGTATCAACACCAAAACACGGAGGTCCTCCCCTTGTGTCAACAGTAAAACGCTGGAGTCGGACCCACGTTACAACATCAAAACGCGAGGGTCAAACCCACGTTACAACATCAAAACGCCAGGGTCGAACCCACGTTGCAACATCAAAACGGGAGGGTCGAACCCACGTTGCAACATCAAAACGCGAGGGTCGAACTCACGTTGCAACTTCAAAACGCGAGGGTCGAACTCACGTTACAACATCGAAATGCCGGGGTCGACCCTCACATTTGTCAACGCTTAGCGGGTACCCAACTCTGCGTCTCCAGTCTAAAATGCGGAGTTAGGGTCCTGAACGCCAACGTGTGCGTTTGACTCGTTCAAACAAGAGCTGAACGGTTACAGGAACCGTTTTTCCTCCATGATCTGAGGGATTTCCGCCCCACTTGGGAGCAGATTAAGGGGGGCGGTTACACCTCTATCAACCCCATGATGGAGAGAATTAAGGGGGCGGTTACACCCCTTAATTCCCTATAAATATGGGTAAACTCAATGGAGTTTAGGCTGGCACATTCGGATCTGGACTGGGCAGCAAAGGGGGAGCATCGTAGATTGGGAAATCGGCATTCATCCTTTGGAGCATTCCTTGAAGCCTTCGGCCTTGGCTTGAGAACTGATTCTCGGTTCAAATCAACTCTTTTTCAAGAGTTTCCAACTCGTTCAGAGTTATCAACTCATCCAGAGTTTCAAACTTGCTACGCAAGTTCTCCACAACGTCAAATCGCGAGGAGGAGATATCGTTCCGGTGAATCAAGACGTGTGGATCGTCAACGAAAAGCAAATTCGACGCAAGCAATCGAAGGAGGCATTCCATCGCTACCGAGAAGAACCCAGTTTTAAACAAAGGAGAGAATCAAATTCGTTCTCCTCTCTTTTGTAATCGAATTATAACCGAGATTAAAGGAATCTAAGTCAAATTTCTTTTATTATCTTTATTGCAATTTTCCTACCTACATATGTCCTGAATGATATCCTGATACTCTAAGACGACTCCAGTCTCGCTCAAAACTACACCCTGATCCCGTATCATCACCTTCTCGACGTATACCAGAAATGGCTCTGCATTCTGGTTACCCTATGAGGTTGCTACTATCTATACAATCCCAACAAATGCTCACAAGCATACTATTTTAGCAAAACATTCGTTACTAATATTGTAGGATGATAACCATTTCATACCAAGAATGACGTTGAAATTCGACATCCACAAAATGACCAGGTCAAAGATGAACTCAAACTCATCTATACTGATGACACACCTCTTACATTTACTCTCTAATAGGGACACCTCCCCTAGAGGAGTAGAAACTGATAACAGAACATCTAAGGGATGTGTAACTAACTGAAGCCTATACATGAAGGCATGAGATATGAAAGAATACGAAGTTTCTGAATCAAACAAGATTCGAGCTGGTAAGAAATTACTACGAAAACTCTGTTCGCACTATGATCATGTGGCGCGACTACATAAACTCTACTGGTGGCCGACGCCTGCTGCGCTAGTGGCCGACGCCTGCTGCGCTGCTGGCGGTGAAACACATGGGTCCATCTGATACTGATGAATACTCTGAATAGCATAATTTTAGCCTATTGGCCCCTAAATCCTCGGAATAACCGGTAGTACATCTATCCTCTGATGCTGGCCGTAACCGTGGCCCTAAGACTATTAACCCTGACCTCTGTCATGCTGGTCTCCTGCTAGTGTACTGTGACAATTCTTCAATCTATATCTGATATTGTTATAATTGTATCATGTATCCTGAATCCTGTGCTGTTGCGTCTCTATCGAATCATGTTGTGCTCTCTTCTTATAATGTCTTTATTGCTGATGGTAAAAATTCTTACCCCACTGCTGTGTCCTCTAGATCCCACAATAGGCCTCTTGCCCTTGTCATTTCCATCATGCTAGTCTTGATTTCATTATTAACTATAGGCATATCTCACTGCTTTAATCGAACGAGCTCTAACTGCTTGTCAAAGAAGTAAAACAAAATTTTCCCAAATAAATAATATTCACTGCTCCTGCGAAAATCTGAAGTCGTTGCTATCCTTTGCTACCATTCTCCGGTGATGATGAAATTATTGGTATTGCCTCTTCAATAGGCATGACTGGTACAATTCGTGGTGTAACTCCAGAAAATGATACTGCTGACGAAAACGGATGTGCCTCTCGCTCCTCGAGTATTACAAAATCTTACTGCAAATGGTGCTATAAGGTCGATCAGATATTGTGGAGCCTATTGTGGCTCAGGCTCTGCTTGCCTAGATCTCCGGATATGAGTTTTATCTTGACCGCATCCTTGTCTTAACATTTATAATATCAAGAGAAGAGCTTAATGGACACAGTAAATGACATCGCAAATATATATATATATATATATAATGACCATAAAATTTTGATACTAGTTAAAATATTTTTTTGATATTTTAAAATATTTAATTATTATTTTGAAAAGAGTATTTGTATTTTCTCGACCTTTTAGAATTTTCTATGATTTAAAAACCTGATTTTATATTTATTTAATGACTTTGATAATTATAAATTAAATAGTTATGGTGAAACTTTTAAATTAATATTGTTGTATTATTGTTAATTTTATTATTATTATTGTTAATTAATTACAAGAATTATTCCCTAATTATTCTTATTTTTCCTATTATTTTTCTTATTTACTAATTAATCCCTATTATCTTTTAATCCCTAACCCTAACCCTACCCTATATAAGTAACCACGTACACCTCTCCCTCTCCCATCCTCGTTATTCACGCCGCCCTCTCTCACACGTTCACCCTCTCTCTCCCTTCAAAAAAAAACCCACACCGGATCCGCCTCCTTCACCACCTCGAACAACCCCAAGCCCAACACCTCCGACCACTTTGACCCCACCTCCAAGACCGCCACCTTCAACTCAGTCACCGACCAGCCCTTCGTTGCCTCTCCCACACCCGCTCCGCCATCCGACGCCAGAGCTCTGCTCCCCCACCTCCAGCCTCCACCCCTGCACCACCAGCGCCTTCTCCCCTCCTCCGCCGCCCTTAACTCCTCCAGATCCATCACCACTCCGACCGCTTCCGTCCCCCTGTCCTCCTCCGCCGTTGACAGCACCCGACGACGCCACACCCCCTCTGCCGTCCCCTTCGACAGCCTCCACCAGCCCACCACCAAACCCTTCCAACCCCGCGACCACCTGCCCAACTCGATAGCCTCCATCATCCTCAGCCCGCTCGACAGACCCGAGATCCTCCCCGATGCCCTGAGCTCAGATCCTCCGTGAGCTCCTCCTTCAGCCGCTGTCGACGCCGTCTCGTTGTCCTCACGTCGCCGACAACCCCGGCAACCCCTCTCCGCTGATCCTCTCTCCCGTCGCCGCCAAGTCCAACACCACGAACCAAGGCAAGTCCCATTTGGACTTGCTATTCCCTGTATTCTTTTGAATTATATACTGATTGTTAGTATTTATAGGATGATTAACTCCTACAACATTAATTAGTAACATGTTATATGTTGTTTAAAGACTATACATAAGCGCAGTGATGAATTTTAGACACCACTAGTACGGTATTTTCACACATCGTTAGCAAGATCCCGTTTCCCTTGACTTTTTATTTAATTAATTATATTCGTTATTAATTGATTGCATAGTTTAGACTGTTATTTATCTGCGTGATTGTTTGATGAAAAATATTAATAGTAATATGATAAATAATATTTTCGAAATAATTATAATAAATTAAAAGAATTTATCTTAAAAACGGAATAATATTTTAAAAGAATTTATTTTGAGGAAAAAGAATTATTTTAGAATAATAACTGATGAGAAATAATTTTAAAGAAATTATTTTAGAAATAGATTATTTTTGAATTAATTATGATTGTATATTCGATGGTTATAGACTGCTGCATCTCATGAGTATAATCTATGCTAATGATAGTTTATTTTGTACTGATTTTTGGTAGTTACACATGCTTCTATTCATGATTCACAACACTGTTATACCTGGTTATAGTGGTGAGTCACTAGGGATCCATGACTTAGTGGTTAGAAATATGAGAAAAGTTAGTACGGAATAATTTGTTCATGTGAGCGGATGTGATTGAGTTTATATTCCAGGCTCGCGCTGGTGAATTCGTGTATTCACTAGGGTGGGTCTGAGGAGCTGAGATATGTGTGATTGATTGTGTATATTCCAGGCTCGCGGTGGTGAATTCGTGTATTCACTGAGGTGGGTCTGAGGAGATGAGATATATATGATTGATTGTGTATATTCCAGGCTCGTGCTGGTGAATTTGTGTATTCACTGGGGTGGGTCTGAGGAGGGATAGTGAAACGTTGTGCGTAGAGTATTTTGATCAGTCAGTTATCCGAGAATATGATCGATGATTCTATGTGAGACTTAGTTTGAGACCCGTTATAGGATGGTTAGTTACATGACTTGTTACTTGGATGCGTTTAGATTTTTGTGAGATATATGCCAGTTATATTTATTTTCATACATAGGTTGTGATTAATATTTAATTATCTACAATTCGGGACATATGGTATATACATGAGGGTTTCCTTATTTGGATTATTTCGCTCGACGTACTACGTCTCGAGTTGTAGATTTTTAAGTATTAATTCCATCTAGCTGTATGACTTTGATATTTGAATGATTATGTTGATCGCTATTATAGTGGTGGATTGCACTTAACTTATTAGGATTTCAATACCATGCTTTTATTATTGTTATATCTGTCATTGCATTAGTCATTCGACCGTTTTATTTCTCCCTTGTGGGATCTTGCCGTGTGCCATACACGCTGACGTACACCTGTTTTCTCTGGTGTACGTCAGATCTAGGAGACAGACAGGTCCAGTATGGAGATGCATTGCAGCTGGAGTGGCTTCCAGAAGGAGCAAGAGAACAAGCTGGAGCTTAGTCTTTTCTTTCTGTAGTTGTCGATGGATATTAGATTTCTTATGTAGTATTTTCTCTTCTAGTCTTCGAGGATTTAGCTATTTTTGTAGTACTTCCTTCTTATTTTTGTTGGACCATGTATTTTCATATTTTAGTTGGACTGATTTGTAATAAGGGCGTGTTTGACCCAAACTTTATGTCCCGGATGATATTTTATTTGTGATATGGATCTTTTTGTTCTGAGATTGTTCATTATATTCTTGCTATTGTGATCGGGGACCTGTGCCTTTGCTTTATGTTTCTTGACGCTTAGCGTATTAGATTGAGAAGACGGGGTCTAGCACTTATCTCTCCTCAGTCTAATACGTCGCGGGCTTGCTCGCGTCCCGATTCCCCTGTATTTTGGGAA
>BQKN01000500.1:12297-24290 GCA_022839385.1 Asparagus kiusianus | reverse complement strand
TATATATGTCGGAATGCGGTTAAAAGAATATTTCTAAGGTGAAACAAGGAGTCTAACTTATCTCATTAATCCACGAGATAGAGTCACTACCTTGTGATTGGCGAGATAATTTTAGTTGTTTCATGCACGAGAGACAATGTACATTATCATGTAAATAACACGATAACATGCCATACCTCACAAAGTGCAAAACAACGTAAAATCGCCCCTTTTGCCTTGAGACATATTTTGACCAAGCAAAACACATCTTTTAAGCATCGACCCCCACAAAGGAGGATACTGGCTCTTCCCCAATGCCTCACGAAGGAGAGCGAACGAGGGTATACATACAAAATCCAACTTTTGAACTGAAAGTCAAGGGAACTCACATCCATAAGATGAAATAGTGGGATTCTCCCTCTCAGAGGGCTGAGTAGTCAATCTACCTCGGGGAACATGCGATCTCTTGGGAGACATGGTGAAAAGAGATAATTTTGACCTAAAAATCAAGAAAAAGTTAGGGTTTTGGGTCAAATTTCAAACGAAGGATCAAAATAACCCAAGACTCAAACCATGAGTTTGGATTTTATCTAGGACAAGGAGAAAACAAGAATTTGTGAAGGAAATACAAGGATAGAGATCAAACCTTCGAAGGAGCTTTGAAACCCTAAGTGGTTTTGTGGCCTTTGGATCAAGCTTGAAAAGATGAGGGTAAGGAAGGATGGAAGAACTCTTATATAGGGTTTTAAGAAGATTTCTGAAGGTAAAGATGTGGGCAAAGATGAGCCAAAAGACCGAAAGAATCACACATATAAGGCCCTAGGAACCGACTGTTCGCCTTTGTGCAAGACAGGCGACATTGTCTCGCACATGCAAGATAGTGTAGCTGTCTCGCACATGTGGGACAGTGATGCTATCTCGCACAAAGGTTTGACTCTACGTGTGTTCAAGTTGTATTTTCACAGCACCCTTGATTCACTTCCAGTACACTTCAACACTCGATGAGTATACGAGTATAAACTGCATCTCCTTGAACCTCTGATGGGTACACGAGGTTAAACTAATTCCTGACACTCCTCGGAGTACACGAATATAAACTGATTCTCCATGCTCCAACGCCTTAAAAGCTTAAACTGTGTAGACTCTAATTAACGTATTAGTATAAACTATGTTCATACCACGACGGAGGTCAAGGCCGGTCAACGCATCAACAATTTCACTGAAATAAGGCTCAAGATAATTCTCAGTCCAACGTCAATTCAACAATGTGAGCTAATTTAGAAATCAATACAATAGTTTTTAGTTCAAGATTTTGATAACGATCAGACGATAAACGCAGCATCAGAAGAATTTTAGCTATTCGACAAAATACTGAATAGACTAAAAGCTGAAGAAGTCAACGAATTAAAGGCTGGGCGTATTATATCCAAAGTATTCTAGCCTCATCTATAAAAGAATAAGGCTAAAATACTTTAGAGGCGGTATCTCTAGGCATCAAAAATTACCTATAAGTTATCGGACACAGCTCAAGATAAAGAGAAGGTGATAAAAGTCATCATCTGAGTCAAAGAAGATCATCCAACGCCAAAGACCAACTAAGGAATGCATAAAAATACAAAACGATGAAAACAAGAGGACATCATACAATTTCCGAGACAAAGAAGTTGTCTAGGAAACTATTAGATAGCACATAGTTTTCGAGACAAGGTATTTGTCTCAGAAGCTATGAGGCAACACATAGTTTCTGATACACGAAATTGTCTCAAAAACTATGTGATGGGATCATGTTGTTTTATGACGGTTTTCTCGAGATTTATGCGATCCACGTGGTTTCATAACTGCTAGGTATCATCCATAAACGTGGGGAGGCAGTTACAAACCAAAAATCCACCCGTAACTATAGAAATCATGGCATTTAATAGAGTGGGCGACTGTTACAAATTTGTCTGGGGCAATACACTATTTCTGAGACACAGAATCTGTCTCGGAAACAAGGGTTGTCAGTTCAGATTTGTTTCAACTTTCTATCTTCAGTAACCGCTCCTAAAGGCTATAAATACTTCCCTAGCACCTATATGCACGGGGACCAAGTAGATTCTAGGTAGAGACTTGAGCTTTTTTGGTGAATTTTGAGCAATAAAGAGAGTCTTCATCGTTTTCTAGCATCCTAAAGAGCCTTCGGCATTTCCTTGAGATCTATGCTTTGACTTGATCTTGAGAAGAGTGTTCATCTTACTTAGATAAGATATTCACTTT
Source organism: Asparagus kiusianus (assembly GCA_022839385.1). Lineage (NCBI taxonomy): Eukaryota > Viridiplantae > Streptophyta > Magnoliopsida > Asparagales > Asparagaceae > Asparagus > Asparagus kiusianus. Next base: position 22,055 of record BQKN01000500.1, on the reverse strand, counting down.
AGTTCTTACTTCTAAAATGAAACAAGAATGCCAAAGCCTTCTTCACGATTCAACTTGGATATGTGACTCGGTCGTCCATGGACTATCGCATCCCTGGTACAGGCAAAGATCCCACGTAAGTACCGAATGATAAACGTTCCTGCATGTGTTTCTAAGGAGCACTCTTAATCTTGTTTTATTGTAAAGAGAAGTTTTACAAAGCACAAGCCTCACTCTTTTGCTTCCATTGTAATTGATGAATGTTTGTAATGGATTCTGCAATAAAATTTATTCTTAACGTAAACAAACACTTCTCCAGGAAAAAGGGGTGATTTCATGTTGTATCATAATCCGTAGGGGGGTATATTGTCATGTTATTTACACAATAATGTACGTTATCCCTTATGTGAAATAGTTGAAATCATCTCGCTAATTTGCAAGGCAGTGACTCTATCTCGCGGATCCGGGAGATGAGTTCAACTCCTTACCTTGCATTAGAACTATTTTTCTAACTGTGCATTATTTGTTTCAGTCGAATTCCCCTCGGATGTGTTCTCGCCTCATGCGGCAAGTGGTGGTAGTATTATGATTTACACTTCTGCTGACAATGCACCGCTCATCGCTGCTACTCCTCAATTCCATCCGGATGGGTCTGAGGAAATTCCTTGGCTCATGCGAGATGGGGATCGTCGTACACTGTGACGAGTAATTACCAATGCCCCGCTTACTAAGGATCCAAGCTCCACTCAAATTTGAGGAAGCCTGATTACTTGTATGGTGATCATGTTGAAGACCCAGCTATTCTGACTCTTGAGGATGAATATTGACTGAATGAAGATGATAAGAGTCTTCTATATCTTCCCTCGATCCCTCACCAATATACACTCGCACGTCTAGGGGCGCAGGCCGTGAAGCGGGAAATGTCCTGGCGTCTGACGGATGATCATGAGTGAGTCCATTGTGGGTTCATCACTCATCAGATGACCCTAGGTTCTAGTGACAAAAATTCTATTTGTGGACTCTGTCCTGACATTCTGGGACAAGATACAGCCCCACCGAAGGAGATGTCGATAATTGCCAACACGACAAGGAATCAGCTTGCCGAATTAGGGAGAAAGTTGCCCGGGTCAGGATATAGGTTTTATGGTTTGGTGCACTCATCGTTTTATGGTTTGGTGCACTCAGGAGAAAGTTGCCCGACACTAATACCTTTTTGACTCATCATGGAGAGCTAGGGCTGGCTCTTCATGAGATACAGAAGGTTTAGGGACTACCTATGGGCGATCATCCATATCAAGAGTATTTCCCTCCCGACTAATAGCTGAATCAAATAAAGAGAGCCTCTCCCAACATTTATGACACATTATGCGATCTCACGTATCATTATCAGGCGGTTTTAGCTAGCGAAGAATAAATTCCCACAGTTAAGCCTAAAGCAGTTTGCCGACTACTTGTTCAAGCATCTGGAGGATGATTCTGGTGAATCGGTCTACGAGTTAGAACCTCTGACTCCCTCAGAAATTAATAAAGTGATTGAGAAGATTGGCACTCAATCATACATTATTCCTACTGTTAAGGGCAAGTTTCCAGGGGGGACTAAGTTCAGGACGTTCTTGTGGCATGCACAGAAGTGGATTCAGCCCATGACTCTTCTAGCGGGATATCTCACCATTTGGCTGAAGAAATGCATCGTGTCGTACCAGTTCTCTGACGCCTTACATATAGAGGTTCTCTTTCCAGCCGTCCAGCTTGCTTATGGGAAGGAACTTTCCCAGCTTTCGACGATGGTCGCCGATATACACTTCGAGCTTCGACACTTAGTTAATGGCTTCGCACAAGTTGGGCGTAAGCCATCGACCAAGATTCCTAGTGTCAAGGTTGAGCTTCCATATACCTATCTGATTACATGGACTTAATGTCGATGCCAAGCATCACAGATCCTTCCATTCCCCTTTTGCAGCTATTAGAAGATAGCAAATGGGGAGTGAAACACTTCCTTGAGGCGAGGCAAGAGCTTCACATCCACAAATATTGGGAGTTCTTCAAATGCTTCCCCAGCTTCTTCAACCATTATAATGATCTGCTGATTAATGAAGAGAGGTCGAGGATGGGTCACACTTTCCTTGATGTAGGTTGCTTTCGATGGTTGATGAAAATTCAGCCTATATATCTCGTCCTTCGAGTGAAGGAACGCTATCACATAGAGCTTTACCTGCCGTGTCGATTCGCTCATCAGTTTGGTTATGACCAACTGTACATTGGGAATCCAAGTCAAGAGCCAAGGACTCAGGGTGGCCTTATAGATGATGCTTGAGCATGGCTTTGGAGTATGGCGGGTTGCACAGGTGCCACCTTCAATCTCCCAATGGTAGGGCGTAAGATACAACTTACATTTCTCTGTTGCAAGTGGCTCATTGCTACCAATGAGTCCACGAAGCTAAAGCATATTATAGAGTTAGAGGAGGAAGAAGAAATTCAGATTGCCAACAAGATCGTTCGTGATGCTGAGCTTTTGAAGAGGCAGGGGAAGAAGCCTGACGGGTCTTCTGGCAAGGGAAAACAGATAGTGGAGGATGAAGAGGAGGTCCTTCTGACTGATGATGAGGAGGAGACCTCAGAAGAAGATGCCGGTGATGTTCGAGACATGAGGGCTAGCGGTGATGAGGAGACTGTCGAGACAAGTGAGCCAGACTCCTTCTTTTCCTCAGGATGATTATGAGCCTGGCGATTATCCGCCAGACTCATCCATTTGCTTTGTTTATGCCTCCAAAAACTCCAAATAAGTTGAGGCAGGAGGTATTATTTACATATCCTAACAAAATGACAATTGTCCTTCTAGGTAAAGCGGTTGAAAAAGAAGAGCCTCGTCCTTTCCGTCATACTAGATTCTGATACGCTGCTGAGACTTCTTCACGGTTTGAGTCACGTGACAAGTTCAACCGCCTACTTATCAGCTTAAGGCTATTGTTCCTTCAGATCCAATGGTTACAAAAACCGTTGGTATTGTAGAGATTGGTAGTGTTTCCACAGCCGTGAGACTAACTGGAGGAGCTAGTACACCGACGACTGTTATACCTACCAACATTCCATCGATCCACAAGGTTAGATTGGTAGGGCCAAGCACGGGATATCAAGCTGAAGGGTCCTCCGTTGGCGTTAGTAAGTTCTACTTTATGACTGGCTCTGAGTTTCCAGCTAATATTTTAGAATTTCTTATTCCTCTTTTTTTGTAGAGCTTTCATCGTCTCCATATGAGCTCATCATGGCGTTGTTGTTAGATACTGATCCAAGTAAAGGCATATTCCACGTGGACCTCATTCATTTTGCTTCTTTTGTGAGTGGAATGATTAATAAGATCCTTCATCACGGATATTCTTTTGATTAGTTCAGGCGGTCTCTTGATCGTCAGGTGACGATGATCAGAGGAGAAGGATATCTAGAGTTGGCGGATTCTCTCACTACAAATTTAGTCATGCTAGAGCATGAATTTCGAGAGTTGGAAAAATTACAGGCTACATACACTTCTTCATTTGCGTCTACTCAGTTGGAGTCCCAGCTGAAGCAGTGACATGATGCTCTAGTGTCTTTTGGGAATGAGCTCCAATCACAAGAGGGTTTTGTTATGCAAATGACGGCAATTCTCTCGAGGAAGGACAAGACTAGGGCTAAATTGCTTAGCTCTTTAGCCTCGAGCCGCGAGAAAATAGCCGATCTCGAAAAGGCCCTGAAGTATGCCAAAATTTTTTGTGCCGTTCTCAAAGGCGAATGAGCCAACATAGAATGCTCCTAAAAACAGACACTTGAGAAACTGGACCTGCAAAGGAGAAGTTGGCTAAGCTAAGAGGTGAAGCTACGAAGATATTGAATGCTAATGCCTCTAAAGATTCTGTCCGGGCTAACTTGTAGGCTAAGCTTGAGCAGACTTATGCGGAGGAGCTCTCTAGGTTGGAAATTCGGATTTGTGACCGCAAATTGTATTTGGATTGGTAGCACCACTCTTGTATCTTCAATTTAATTTGACTCCGTTAATGAAAACAAAGTATTTTGCTTAGCATATTTCTTTTATTATGACTTCTATCCTATTTGGAACAAATAATCATAATACTTATAGGATTTTTGGCAAACCCTTAGCCATCAATAGATTTGATGTGCCTTTACCGATTACCGTTTAAATCGGGCTAGCATACAGATTGTTTAAGTCTGTTTTGCATGTAACATTGTGCTAAAAAGAGTAAATTCTTTTAGACTTAGTGTTATGATTTTGAATACATAGACATAATCATCCCTCACGGGATGCTCATAGGATTTTTCACAAAACCTCAACCATCAACGGCTTTGATGTGCCTTCACCGATTACCATTTGAATTGGGCTAGCATGCAGATTGTTTAAGTCCGTTCCGCATGTAACATTGTGTTAAAAAGAGTAAATTCTTTTATACTTAGTGTTATGATTTTGAATACATAGGCTTTGTTATTTTCACGAGAAAAGACCAACATGCAATGCGTATTAGGTGTAGACTTATCTCTAATTAGGGATTAAGATAAAGTCTCCCATGTGTATAAGACATGGATTCTGTCGTCATTAATGACAGTCTGCCACGATGTCGAACACGTGGAATTTCGTTCTTTTCATGACAAAAGACTAGCTCAGACTTATCTCTGATTAGGGATCAAGATAATGTCCCCCATGCGTGTAAGACATGGATTTTGGCGTTATTAATAACAACCTACCATGACATCGAATACGTGAGCTTTACTATTTTCATGGGAATGTGCAACCCGGCAGCATGTGTTAGATGCAGACTTATCTCTAATTAGGGATTGAGATAGAGTCTCCCGTGCGTGGATTATGGCGTCTTTTTAGCGGCAAAAGACTAACTGGCAATGCGCGTTAGGTATAGACTTATCTCTAATTAGGGATCGAGATAATATCCCTCATACGTGTAAAGCATGGATTTCAGCGTTATTAATAACAACCTGCCATGATGTCGAATACGTGGGTGTTCGCGTCGGAAATCAGTTTCATTGCTTTCGAATCCATTACAACTACAGGCGTTATAACGATTCAAAATAAAGAAAATTCAGTCTTTTTATAAGACTTCTCTTACAATTAAAATAAAGTAGATGACTTCCTGAGAACACATGCAGAGAGATTGTTTATCGATCTTCTGCTTGCGTGGGATCTTAGTCAGTACTGGGGTGTATCTGTGGACCACCAAATGATCAGATCCAATTGATTTTATTGTCTCACAAACGAGACAAGAAATTGAAGTGACTATCTTGGCAATAGTGAGACAATCACTCTTCTCGAGAATTACAGCTAGGTACGATCTCAAGGGAAATGGATGAACGGAATGCAGATCTTTCGAACTCTTCCTCTATTTGTGCTGAAGAACTCGTCCAAGATTTCTTCCTCCTCTCTGAAATTCGTGCTCCTCACTCTTCAATTTGACAGGGCTTCACCGAGACTCAAGAATTCCGGATCTATATAAATGAAGGCTCTAGGGCTGTATTATAGGCTTCAGAAGCTTCATTTTCAGATAAGAACGACCGATTTGCTCTCATCTTTAGTTGTAACCATGTTCAAATCAGTTAAGGGGCTGTTAGATCTGAATATACTAAAATCTGGGCGGTTAACAGTGAAAAACAGTCTTCCTAGGCATGAGACACGCTCTGTGTCTCAGCATTGGCTGAGACACAAGATGTTCTCAACCTTGGCTGAGACACAAAATGTGCCTCAGTTTTGGCTGAAACGTCGTTTTAGCGCGCCTTAACTGTTTTACTTCTAATTTCCCGGTCTGATTTTAGAATGATGCGATTCAAAATGCATCGGAAGCCGAAGAAGAGATCTACAACCTCCCATGGGTGAATCATATATGGAGTGGACAAGATCCGAGTGACGCTTTGTATTTCGTGGGTGAAACGTAACTCCCGATCAAATCATCTCTTCGTTATTCTGTCATCCTATTGATTCATAGGCTTTGCCGACTTTCTTTATGTGCTTGTTAGTATCTGATAATCCTCCTTGATTTGGATAATAACATTCATCATCCTCTCTCCGTCTCGAGCTATATACGGGAACCTATAGGTAATTTTTGACGCCTACAGATACCCCCTCCAAAGTGTTTTAGTCTTGTTCTTTTATAGAAGAGCCTAAAATACTTTGGATATGATAGGTCCAACCTTCAGTTGGTGTAAAAAGACCTATAATTAGCTTCAGTTCTTGACTTCTTTAATTTTTAGTCTATTCAGTATTTTGTCGAATAGCTAAAATTCTTCCGGCTCTATATTTATCGTATGATCGTATCCGAAGTCTCGAATTAAAAATGGTGTATTGGTTTGATTTTAGCTCATGTCGTTGAGTTAACATTGAATTGACTATCTTCATCGTGGATTCGTATCTAAATAATAATTGAACTCCCTGGGATTATCCTTTGACCTGGAGTTAATTTGAGCCATGTTTCAGTGAGAATTAGCGACGTGTTTACCACTCACCGACTGATGTTGACTTTGATTGTAACACGTTGACCGATGTTGACCCAAGGCTACACGTTGATCGGCGTTGACTTTCAACTATGCATTGACCGACGTTGACTATTATTGTGGTGTGTTGTCTGGCATTGACTCACTACTATGCGTTGACTGTCATCGACCCAAGGCTACGCGTTGACTGGTGTGACCTTTATCGTAACGCGTTGACCGGTGTTGACTTACGGCTACGCGTTGATCGGCGTTGACCGTTATCGTAACGCGTTGTTCGGCATTGATTTGAGGCTACTCGTTGACCGGTGTTGATTCATGATTACACGTTGACTGATGTAAACACAGTTTATACTCATACATCAGCTGGAGTCTACACAGTTTAGGCTCTTAAGGCGTTAGAGAGGGGAGGACCAGTTTATACTCGTATACTCTTGGGAGTTTTAGGAATCAGTTTAACCTCGTGTCCCTGTTGGAGGTTCAGAGATGTAGTTTAGACTCACATACTCATCGGAGTGTCATAGGCATGCTGATAATGTATCGGACGTACGCCAGAGAAGCTCTTTGTGAGAGATGGTTTTTATTGCCTCACGTGAGCAAGACAAGTACAGCTGTCTACGATGTTGCTATCGGACTAAATTTATTTAAGTCCGAAACTTGCATCCTCTTGGGTTGTCTTTGTCCACCTCCTTGAGTTTGAAATTTCTTCAAAACCCTAGGAATAGAGTTTTCAAGCCTTCTTCTCCGCGGTTACAGAAACTTCGGCCGGAGTTGAGATTAGCTCGCCTATTCAAGTTACGAGACCAACTGATGAAGCTATTGCGTTAGTGACTTTTATACCTTCTTATGATTACCCATTCTATTTAAAACATATAAGCATAACACTCATAGGATTTTTGGCAAACTCTCAGCTATCAACGGGGTTGATGTGCCTTTACTGACTACTGTTTAAATTGGGCTAGCATGTGAATTTCTAAACTCGTTTCATATGTAACATTGTGCTAAGAGAATAAACTCTCTTAGAATTGGTGCTATGATTTTGAATACATAGACTTTGTTATTTTCACGGGAAATAACTAACCGGTAATGCATGTTAGGCGTAGACTTATCTCTGATTAGGGATCAAGAGAAATTCCCCCATGCATAAAAGGCATGGATTTTGGTTGTTAGAAAGATTATGTCTTCTCTTAGGGCAAAGACGACCTCGATGCTGGAGAGAAAGAATTTTATATTCTATCTCCTGCTTGTCTCCTCTTGGGGCAAAGACGAATCCGATGCTGGAGAGGAAGTATTTTATATTCTATCTCCTGCTACAAAAGAAACTCAGAGTGGGATCTCCACTTCGAGAATCTAAAAGGTAAAACTAAGAGTAGAATCTCCACTCCAAGAATCAAAAAGATTTAGGTGACCCTAACTGTTTAAAGGTTTGATTATCCAATCTAAAAGTGGATTTCTCGTTTATCGAGATGGAATTTCAACTTTGGCCCTAACTGTTTAAAAGTTTCACCAAGTGGAAGTTTGAGACGACCCTAACTGTTTAAAGGCTTGATCGATCGATATGAGTGAAGGACTTTCATTTATAGAAAGGGAATTCCGGTTTTGCTCCTAACTGTTTAAAGGTTTGACTGAGTGGGATTAGAACAACCCTAACTGTTTAAAGGTTTACTTGTCCTATTTGAAGTGGACCTCTCGTTCATGGAAGGAATTGAGAGGGGATTTTGGTTGTGGTCCTAACTGTTTAAAGGTTTGACCGAATGTGTTTGGAATGATCCTAACTGTTTAAAGGTTTAATTGTCCCATTTGAAAATGGATCTCTCATTCATGGAAAGAATCGAGAGGGGATTTTGGTTGTGGTCCTAACTATTTAAAGGTTTGACCAATTGGATTGAAGGAACGACCCTAACTATTTAAAGGTTTGACCGCTCGATTTTGAAGTGGACCTCTCGTTCGTGAAAAGAATCGAGAGGGGATTTTTGGTTATGGTCCTAACCGTTTAAAGATTTGACCAAAACGAGATTAGAATGATCCTAACTGTTTAAAGGTTTAACCGTCCAATTTGGAAGTGGACCTCTCGTTCATGGAAGGAATTGAGAGGAGATTTTGACTGTGGTCCTAACTTTTTAAAGGTTTGACCAAGATAGGATTGGAACAATCCTAACTATTTAAAGGTTTAATCGTCCAATTTATGGACCTCTCATTTATGGAAGGAATCGAGAGGGAATTTTGGTTATGGTCCTAACTGTTTAAAGGTTTGACCAAGATGGGATTGAAATGACCCTAACTGTTTAAATATTTAATCGTCCAATTTGTGGATTGTGACGCCCCTGGGTTCACACACGGCTGCAGTCCGGGGTGAAACCATGGATGTCAAACCTGCCATGCACCACACCGTGCAATAACACGTTTTACCATCACAATCACTATCTCTCTAGTGGAGTCAACATCAGGTGTAGGTACAAAGCAAGTGAAAAGTGAATCAACAATACTAGATGAAATGATAGAACACAATACATCTCATCAACAAAAATAAACTGTAGTACATAGTCAAAGTCTGAAATGAAATAAACTGGAGTTCTTACAAGTCTCAAAATACAGCAAGTCTGAGTAAAGGAAATTAAGGCAACACAGCCTTTACAACTCTAGAATAAACTCTCAAATGTCTGAAAACACTACAGTGGAGCCCACAGAAAAATAATACATAGATAAAGTAAAGCTGAACACTAAAGTAGTCCGCTATCAACCTACGGCTCTCCGTGCTCCTGGCTCGTGACCTGAAAAGGGGGAGGGACAACGAGCGTCAAAGCGCTAGCGAGCAACATCACAACCAAACCCCAAGGGATAGGGCTCGTTGCATAAGAAAATACAGTAATGACAGAATATATATATATATATATATATATACAATGTCCTAATAGTAAGGGGTTTTAGTACTTAGGAAATCTCAACACGAGCATAGGTACGTCGAGCGAAATAATCCAAACAAGGAAACCCTCATATATATACCTTGTATCTCAAATTGAAAATCCCTAAGTTCCCAAACCCGAAGTCTAATATATGAACAATAAGGAAAAGAAAAGATAATACTCCCATGTCTACCAATAAACTCAGCTGTGCCAAAAAATACATAGTCGAAATAAGTGTCATATACACTTAAATCACTATCATGTCCAACTACATCAAAGTGTCGTGCTCACAACCCAAATGTGTAATATGCTCAAGGTTTAGCAAAGGTTGCCCAACACGGGGTCTTTAGTCGCTTATAGTCCAACACGAGGACTTTAGTCGCTTATAGTCCAACA
>BQKN01000499.1:101717-126262 GCA_022839385.1 Asparagus kiusianus | reverse complement strand
AAAAAAAATTAAATGTGGCTATTTTGAAAAATTGTTCATATAAATTTAATTTAGTCTTTAAACTTTTGAGATTGTTTCTACAATTTTTAAAATATTGAGGGTGTTAATTACAAGTTTTAAATTTTTAGATATCATGTTTGTTTTTAAGTTTAAAAAAGTCAAGGTGTTTTGTGTAATTTTAAAATTTTAAGGTTATTATATGCAAATTTTGAAACTTTTGGGTTTTTTTTATAATACTTCATGTATTATAATATGTTATCTACGTATAATTTCTTAAATCTTATTTTTTTCTATATTTTTGAGTTATAGGTAGTTCATACAGAGTTAATATATGATATAATTAGTATTTGGATAGATTAAGATTTAAGTGAAATATTTAAAATAACTTTTTTTAAATTGTTGACCTATAGATAGTTCACGTGGAATTAGATCAGATATGATTAAAATTAGAATAGATTAGGATAACAATATAATATTCAAAAAAACCTAAGGGTAATACTGATCATAGAAAAATTTTCCCGAACTCGTGCTTTTAAAGGGAGTATGAAGTATGATATGATTACCATCTGTCAGTTATGCTTGTCAGTCTTCAGTTGTGCTTGAGAGAATCATCTTTTCGTGGTTTGTAGATAGACTTGTGACATTTTGGTGAATGTTAGGGAAAAATACTTGCACAGTTACACACATTTGTACATTTTCGACCGTGTATTGTCCTCGTGCTGTCTTGTCAAAAGTGAAAAACCGCTAGATTCTCAAATCTCTTGGACATGAACCCTAAAGTTTTTTTAATTACATTTTGACCACCCCTCCTCTCTCTACTATCTCTTCCAGTCAACTGCCTCCCTTCCCTCACTATTGCCCCCTCATTGTACTCAACACACAAGCCCTTCTCCACGCTCTCGATCTCTCTATTTTTACGTTTTTACACGTTCTTTTTTAGTCTATTTTCATTTTTTTTAAAGGTAGGTAGAAATATATGAAACATAGATGCAATCATTTAAATGTACAATCATGTAATGTATTCATATGAAAAGTTAATAACTTATTTAAAGCTAGAGAAAATAGTAGAAACATATAGAAGGTGTGTGTGTTTGCAAACGCATAAGAGTTGAGTTGGACTATTAACAATATCCAAGATTAGGCAGAAACATATGTGAAAAGCAGATAGAAATATGTGAAAGTTGGCTATATTAGTATGAAAAATGGACACATTATATAAATGTAGAAAGTTTACATGAAAAGTAGATAAAATTTTAGGTAAATAATAGATTCACATTTTGTGAATTGAATAAATAAAAATCACATTATTATTACAAAATGGAGAGGGAGGGTTTACCTGGGGGGGGGGGGGGTTACGGGCTGGATGGAACAGAGAGGGAGCACGAAAGACTAGGATAATTGTCAAATGAATAAATGATCATGTCACTACAGCAAAACTCTGAAGTGATGATGATTGACACCTATTTTATACTTTAACATGACCCCGCAAGTTTACTATCATTATATGGACTGAAACCTGGATTCACATAACCGCATCAGACTGAGCATTTTCTTTATATTATCATGCATAATCTGCTTATTTGATGGGATAGGAAAGGTTACCAAGTAAGAATGTTTGCAACTTGGGAAACATTTCGTAGCTTATCATAAAATTTCATTCTTGCTTTGAGTTCCATCCTCTACAGACTAGATTGTAAATAAACATATATGTGATAAAAAACATTTCTCTGGGAAGATTAGCTTGCATCTTCTTATTGAGGAAGGAAGGTGTGGGAGAGGATGGCTGATGAGGGTTCATTTTGTACCATGTATTCAAATTCTTCCCTAACAATTTGAACCGTAAGGGATTTCTTACTTTATTAACATGTTTGCTATGTTCGACTCGTAGAAACCATTCTTGCTCTTTGGTCTCTTATTTTTTTGCTCTCTTTAATTCTTGTTTATCATTTAAATTCCAGGGTTATTGTATGAAATGCTTCGATCAACCAAAGTAAAGGAGTCGAAGGTAACATGGAAGGTAATATTAACTATAACCCTTTTCTTTTCCTTTGACATCCTCGTTACACTGTTCTTTGATGTACTTCGTTCATTTCACATGTATACAATTTATATAGAGTGGAGGAGTGTCACAATTTTATCTTATTATCTATGCCTTGGACTGCCACTAGGCAACTGTTATATACTGTAGGAGCTCAGAGAGTCAATTTTGTTTACTACCTCTAATTTATATGTCAAATAGCGAATAAATGTTCACCATCTAGACACTTGAATAGCTTTGGGGAAATTTGAGTGGTTTTTCATAGGCTGCATAAACTTCAAATAGCATGTGTAATATGATACTGTCCTTTTTACCTACCACTTATGTCAAACTTTCCTCTGCTGCAGTTGCGAGGGTCTGAAATTTTCTCTGATATTTGAGGATATACACCTTTTTTTTACCCGAGACATCACGCGGGTCCCTGGGTAGACGTGATTATTTTTCATGATGAGGAAAATATCCTCAAAAAGATAAAGGGGAGGACATATTGCTGAAACACCTAATACCAAAGCTTACACACGCTAACTAGTGCATTGAGAAACATCTTTCTTTCTAACTTGAGGGAGATCCAATCAATCATCGTCGGAGGCAAGCCTAATTTTTTGAGGAAAATTCAACTCTGAATTGAAAATTCCAAGGTTGCAATTTCTAGCTCCATTTTCGACCAATGTTTCTGCTACAATATTAGCATTTCTATAAATGTGATGGATGAAAGACGACTCAGCGAATAATAAATTCATGACCTGCTGCCATAGGGCACAATACTGCCATTAAGAGGAGAGGATCTCATAATCAGATTAACCAAAACAAGGAAATCCACTTTAATTTCAACTTGAGAAATACTTATGTGTGAACAGAACTCTTAACTCTCATTTAGAGTCTTTAACTCAACCCAAAAATTTGAATCATTACCAAAATTATCTGCTCTTATTGCCATCACATTCCCTTCTCTATCTCGCAGCACCACTCCACTACAAGGGCCAAGATTCTGTAGCGCAGCACCCTCACGTTGAGCTTATAAGTGAACCAAATCGTTCTTTACCAATTAACCAACACATTTTTTGTTCCAAAAATTGTGCTATCCAAGATATTTAGCATAGTCAGATCTTGTTTCAGAATTCACAAGCAAGGGGACTTGGGGTGAATATGATAACATTTGCCTCTTAACTGCCAGAAGATGGAGAATATATTCCTTCAAACCCAATTTTACAAGAAAAGTTGTATTCTCTTGCATCCGATACTATAAAATAAAATTAAAGTGTAAACTAGTCAGACTGATCTACTCCACTTCTATATCTCTTGTATAAACGTAGATATTTTGTTCCTCAAAAAGATCATTCATAGAAAGTCCAGAGATCTACCAAGGACAAAGGAATACAAAACCAACTAGTCGTATTTTTAAATTGAAATAATATATTTTGTAAGTTTAGACATGCAATTTGCTCTCGACAGTTTCCATCAAGTGTTTTTGCAGCATAAGCTAACCACACTCCTAAATGTTCAAAGGTATCTTTAGTATTGGGAAACATTAATGAGTGAGCTCACAAAAATATTTAGTAGATAACATTAAGAAATTTAAAACTTGTAATACGATGTAATAAATGTTTCTTAAAATCGAGGGAGCTAGTATCCCACAATGACACTGCATCCAGGAAGATGGTATCTAATACTACTTGACTCACTATTTTTCAAGGTCTTAAATGTCGGATGTTAGGTTCATATCGGACGGCTGAAATCCATGTCGGATAGCGGAAATCAGGGATATATCAAGGGACATGGATTAAATATCGGATTAACATATCGGGTGGTGCGCATATGTATAATATAATGTCATAAATGTAATCTAAGCGTTCCTAAATTTAATATAAGCATACTTTATAAATTTTAGAGGCGGCGTCGACGATGGGTGGATTTCGACGTCGTAGGGAGGCAGTGACGGCGAAGGGACGTCGCAGGGAAGCCGTGTTGGGGTTCTTCTTCTTCGTCTGCTCGGGATCCTTCGGATGAGTCACCGACCACCCTCTTCCCTTTATCCCGACGATGGGATATCCTGTCATCCTCAGGTTCGGTTAGGGTTCAGATTTCGGGGCGTAACGGGAGATGGACAACGGGGGGCTGAGATGGAGGTGGGGGAAATGCGTTGTCGTTTACAAAAAGAGTGATGGGTTCTCAAGTCCGCTAATCTCTAATCTTTCTCTTTTCTTTCTATCAGGTTCATAAGAAACCATTAAACATGAGAACGAGTCAAATGGGTTTGGATTTTTATCACCAAACCCAAACCCAATAACAAAAAACAGATCTAAAAAAAGGTCCATATCGGCCTACATTGTTATAAATAGTGATAAATAGCCCCGTAATAGCAGTGCTAATAGCGTTAGCGATCCCTTCCCGTTACGCTATCGCCCAATTGCTAGCGCGCCCTAACGGTAAATAGCGGGAGATTGCTTGTAAAATCCGCTTTTTGATTGCTATTTAAAAGCGGTTTGGGGTTTATTTTTTTAAAATTAAACCCGACCTTTAACCACTGCATTCGATTGCCTCCCGCGATTTTCAGCGTGCTTCCGCCGCCTCTCATAGCCTCTTGTACCTAACTCAGCACTTCCTCTCGCCTCCTTCACTATGAGCTTCTCCTAAGGTAGTCCTCTCACTGCTCAGCTCATCTTCTCGAAGACGATGACTTTTTGACTTCTCCCCCAGTCGTCTTTGGTATTATGTGACGATTACATTTCTATTTCATGTTTAGGATCTCTTTAAATCATCAAATATACATTTTTAGTTTTTCTAGATTTTTCTTTAATCTTTCTAGTATTTACACATCTAAATTAGACCGCTATTTGATTTTATGCTTTTTATCGCTATTTTAACGCAATAGCCTCAAATAACTTAGCGATGCCTCACCGCTACGCGACGCTATCCGCTATCGATAACATTGTCGGGCGATTTTTCAAAGCTGAAAAATAGGTCGATATAGCCCCAATATTTTTGATTGGGCCCTAAAAACCGATACGAGTTAAAAACGCTCATGTCGTGTCGTTCAAGCCTTTAAACCGACATGCATGTCGGTCGATATTTAAAACCTCACATTCAAAAATGCACATTTATAACACTGGTTGGTCAAGTGATGGATATGATATGTCAATCACATTTATATGTTTATGCTTAAGGTTGGGAAAATTATGAGCTATTTTTATTGATTAAGTTCTTCGAAAATTTGTGAGAGACTATCTTGCTATTGTAGTTGGAAACTTATGCTGCTCTAACTGCACCAAAATCGAAGATCATGTAGTGGTGTTAAGTATTTGGATCCCTAAGTGTGATTACAGATATAATCATCTTGTTGATTGGAGATAAAAAATTATCTTAAAATCTTAAAGTTGGAGCTGTTGCTCAAATCGAGCACATCTCCAAATATCTCAGTTGGAGAGCACATCTTTAGTGTCACATCAGCATGATGTTTTCCCCATATCTCTGTCCAAACTTTTCTTGGCCTTGACGCTTCTATTGTGTTCATCAGACCCTTATGAAGACATTTCAATGAAACCCACTCGGTCAAAGTGGGGGCACTATGAGCGCATACGCTCCCTACGTGCACATATGAGATGCTATAGTAGCTGAAAAAGCAGGACATTTTAAGTAAACGTAAATCTAGAGAAAAAAGATTTAAATTATAACTTTAAAAATTTTGTGGCACTTCAATTTTCACGATCAGAATGAGTCTTTAACTGTACAAAACAATTCATTTGGGCATTATTTAAGCCGTTACTCATGATATGAGTGAGTTGAATGTCATATCTATTAGCACGCTTTAGATTTCGTGACAATTTAATTGTTTTAATTACTTTTTCTATTCAAGATAATTCTGAAAAAGATGGGTTTCTTCGACATTAGTCCCTTAAATCAATAATATTTTGATATTAGTCCCCTAATTCTTCATATTTTGATATCAATCACCCAAATTACCTTAATATGCTGATATTAGTCCTTCTGTTAGTATTACCATTCAAAACCCTTGACTACGGTTAGGTTTGAACTAACTATGCAATTTAATTCCCCCATCCGGGCATCATTTCCCTGTGTGAAAAAAGGGAAAAATTTACTTGATGCAGGACTTGAAAAAGAAGGGAGAAAATGAAGAGCAATGACTTGATCCATTCTCACTCCAACAATAATTGTCTCTTCTCTCCTCTCTCTTCTTCTTCTTTCTCTCTCCTCTCTTTATTTTAGTTACAGTTCGGAGAGAGAATCGCATGTGTTGGTCCCTATTGGATCACAAGAAAGAAGAGAGAACGTGGTGACTGAGGATATGGAGGTTCATTAGCAGTTGAATGAATTTGCTGAGCTTAAGAAGCCAAATATTATTCTGTTCCTTTTTCTCTCCTTGTTGGCTATCTTTATTCTCCTCTTTTCTATTGTTTTCTTTTTGTGTTGAAGCAGAAAACTACATCAGCAACTTGTTAGATCAATATGGCTTGGCATTTCGGTCAGAGAAGGTGAAATGGAATTTGGAGGAGTATCAATGCCCTTTTATAGTCTCCTCCAATGGAAAGAGCCATTGATTTTTATGGATTTACTGAGAATGTATCATTAAGGGGATGAAGAAAGTGAAATGAGCTTGGGTTTTGAATAAATGGATTTGGGTGTGGGGTTAACGGGCTTAAGTTTATGGGGTTGTGGGTTTGAGTATGTGAACTGAGGGGTACAAACGTTCATTCGAGAAAAAAGTTAAAGAAAATGGAATGTTCCTCACCCATTTTAACACGATCTAGCTAGAGTCATTTTAACACGATCAGCATATTAAAGTGATTTGCGGGACTCATGTCAAAATATGAAGATTTAGGGGACTAACATGAAAACACTTGTGATTTAAGGAATAATATAAAAAAAAACACAAAAAAGAATTAAAACTGTTATACTTCTTTTTGAGGTATGGCTACCATGGTGAAGGAATCCAGGTAGTTGCTAATACAATGATTTGTTTCAAACATTTGTAGTTGCTAGCCATCTACAAATTCTAGCAATCGATATAAGTTTATTCAATATGTGTAGTTGGTTTCCAAGCTAACAAAATTAATGGAGCCACAAGAACAGTAGGTTTTGTGGGAAATGCAGTGTACTTCACAACTCCCTAAATTTCTTTTAGAAAACATAAAAGCAGTTGGCAATTAGTTATGTTATTAGATTGTTTAATTGGTTTTCACATGTAGAGATCTCATAAAAGCAGTCGTTTATTGGAGAAATAAAGAGATGTGAAGACGATATTTCATATTTCTATGTACACGTCTTATTGAAAAACAAAATTCTATTCAAATATGGACCTATTTGTCTCTTATTATAATATTTGTCTTTCTGAATGACTAAATTTAATAAGAAATTATATTTAGCTATTGGTAAGTAATTATGCATGTATAATACTAAAGTATTATTCCATTTGTCTCTGTGTCTGTGAGTGTATGTATGTGTACATTGAACAAAGCCGTCTATATTTTCAAAGGTACAAACCTGATCTTTCTTGAAATAATTATTTGTTTCAATTTTGATGGAAATATTCTGATGGGGAGTTTGCATATATTGTTAAATGTATAAATTTTGCATGAATGTATGAAGCTGAGGGTTATATTTGAGATGCATGTAGTAACATGTTTGCGACATACATACACATGCTAATTGAGTCTGCAGCAAGGATACTTGTATTGTACTGCATTCTTTTAAATTCTCACTTCAATATCAGTTGGAAACTGAGACCTTTGTGCAAGGAAAATACTGCTGCTACTGAACCTTAGCTAGTTCCTTGGTCGTTCCACTTCTGACACTAATCCTAGAATAAAATCGTAGGATCTAAATGTTTTTTCCCTAAGTAGTTGAAACCTCAGGGATTCGACCTCATCAGTAGGATAGTCAGATTGCGCATGGCAAGATGATACAGTTTTCTTGGATACCGTTAACTATAGACTAAACATCGGGGCTTGTGTAAAGAAGTAACACTTGTATGTAACTGCTGAAATATATCATGTATTAGGTGGGATATTGCATTTGAATCATTGAATGAATGAAATACTTTTTCTGCTATGTGTTGGAATTAACCCTTTGTATATCTGTTAGGGGTAGGAGTGGGTTACAAGTGGAGGACAAGTTTCTGCTTATTTTTTAATCTTTTAGAAGCTCTTGTTTTGATGTGCTGAACAGTTATTTTGATCACCCAAAGGATATATGCACGAGATCCACAAAGTGCAACAGTCATCCTTCATTGAAGAAAGTTAATAACTTTGGAAATATATTTCCTGTTATGTGCTTGGATTTGATTCAGTTGAACCACTGCAAACTTGCAAAGTAAATATGTATAAATTAATATTTGCAATATTCTTTCTCTAGATTTCTGTGATGTCAGTTCATAATTGTTTTTTTGGCGTGGCATAGGGCCATTTGCTAGCTATAGTCAAGTGGTGTCCCAAGTATAAAACAAAATTTTACTGTGAATTTCCATTCGCCATTTTCTTTTCTTGTCTTTACCTTTTTAATT
This sequence comes from Asparagus kiusianus, assembly GCA_022839385.1. Taxonomy (NCBI): domain Eukaryota; kingdom Viridiplantae; phylum Streptophyta; class Magnoliopsida; order Asparagales; family Asparagaceae; genus Asparagus; species Asparagus kiusianus. Next base: position 117,707 of record BQKN01000499.1, on the reverse strand, counting down.
ATTTCGACTAGTGAGCAATCATTGTTGAATTCTCTCAGGTACTCATCATGGACAAATTAACTGTCAAAATCATGTCAAATTCTTGCAAAATGGCAGATGTTACGGTGGAAGGAGTGTCATGTAAGTTGAAAGGGGAACTTATCCCATATTCTGCCTCTTCTCTATTTTTTTGATACACTAGCCAAAGCCAATCTCTTCTCATGGTGGGAGCATCGATTTTTTTGTTAACAAGCTATATTAGTAAGCTGCAGTTTTTTTTGGCTCTTGAAGGCAAAAGTTACTTTTATACTTTTGCTTGGCCTATGCTTTAATTATTTATCTACGGTGCATGCTCTTGTTACATAGTTCCCCTGTTTCTCCAGCTTCTAGTTTGAGAGAGTAGAAACATTAGTCTCGTGCACTAGTGTTCATGCAACCTCTTGTTTTACACTAAGCATCTTGTTGATCTTCTCATGATTTATGACTTTTTATTTGCATTTTTTCTGTTAGTTTATTTTGTATGTCCATCCAAAACTATATACTTACGGTTTCTATTTGTTTTCAGTGGTGGAAGACCTTCACAAACGAAGGCAGCCCATGCCTGCCATGGATGCAATATATTTTATGCAACCTCTTAAAGAAAAGTATGTTTACTTAGATTATATTTAATTTGTATTTATCACTGTTTATACGCCTAGCTTTCTCGTGTGTATCTGTGTGTTGCCTATGCGTGCATACTTTCATATCTGTGTGTGTGCAAGCATATGTATGCTTTTGTGCCTTCCTGCTACACCGGCAGTTACTTTTATACGTACATGTGCTCCAGTTGGAATTTTAAATGATTAGACACTTTTCTTTCAAAATTATCATTCAGATATTGGAAACTCAAGTGTAATTCAGCCATTTTTGTGAAAATTTTCTTGGCTATTGTTTATATTCATGGACTTGTCAATGTGATTGTTAATTTGATCTTTTGTTGAATTTGTGACTCTGCCTTCAGCTCGTCATTCTTTTGCAGTAATGAGCCTAGCGTAGTGCTTGTTGGTGCATGCATGAACTTAGATACCTCTGGTATTTCCAAGACCTTAGTTATTTTTGACATTTAGTCCAGTTGCAAACCCAGTCGATTTTGCACCATGGTCCCTGTTATGGTTATTGCTTTTCAACTATTTACATGGTTGGATTTCTTTTTTGATTTTTCTTGTGTGATCCGTCATCATATACCATTTGTGTTACAGCTCATTGGAAATCTATTAGCAATTTCAGGTACTTTACGATATTGCTGATTTGCTGGCAGATGTAGGGCCTGGTTCCCCTCTTCTTAGTTGTCTTTATGTTTTGCCTATGCTTTATAGATTTCATCAGCTTATACTTATTCTCGGATCTTTTAAACCATTTATCATGTATACCACATGCTTTAAGATGACTTATCCCAAATTCATAGTTGTGATTTTTGCTACTTTTAAGGCCATTAAACTTTTTTTAAAATAAAAAATAGTACAGTAATTTGTTTTTGGGAAAATACCCATGACCTCATTTCTCAATGTTCTAAATGAATTTTTTTTAAACCTTTGTGATTGCTAGTTATTGAGTGGTAAATTTGTTTGATTTATAAACCTACTCTTATGTCCTTTCTTGTAAATAATGTAAATGAATAGAAAACTTAATTTTTAAAATTTTTTTGGCCAATAATTTCTCTGTTTGTTCTTTGATATATAACACCAAACTCTTTTTTAATCTAAAAGAATATTAAGTTCTTCTAACTTTTTTCTTTAGACATTTGTTTACTTTTGAATTTCTCTATTTATAAACTTTCCAGGTGCTGTGATATCTATGGATGAGTAAAAAAAATTATATTGACATTTTTCTTTTGATAATATTTTCCGATTTGTAGTGCTAGGGGGGGGCCCCCCCCCTATTTTAACTTTCTGGATGAATCTAAAATTATTATTGTTTTTATTTTCTGGCTTTAACTAATTGGTTCTTTTTTATTTATAAACCTATATTATTATTTTTTCTGATATTCTTTGATAAATAAATATTTTATCAATTTTTTCGTAAAACTATTAAAATTCTTTCTCAGTTTCTCTATGAAGGGTTAAAAATTTTCTTGATAAAACTTCCATTAACTTTTTCTGTTCAGTGTTTTACATGGATGGATGAGAGGCTACTTTTAAATTTTTTTTCTTATGATCGTTAGTTTATGTTAAAAACTTTTTTATTTATAAACTGATCAATTACCTTTTTGTCAATTCATATGAAAAATTTTGCTGATAAATATTTTAATTGATTTTTAATTTATTAAATTATAGCAGATCTCCTTTTCATATAATGAATTTATTTCTTTAAAATTAAAATTCATGCAGCTATATGATTCTAAATTTTTATTTATAAAATAATATTCAGTGTCTTCATCATTAATTTATCTGAATGGTGGGAAAGTAGCTTATGCGAAGTTTTCTGAACTTTATGGTATTGTAGTCCTGTTTGCAGAGTATGTAATAAGGGACAAAGGAGTAAATGAGGGAGGTCTTACTTGGCTTCAAAGGACGGAAAATAATCTAATTAACAATTTAGGAAAAATTATCTTACCCGTACTAAATTCAAGGTAAAAAGCATGTCATGTGCAGAGGGGTGAAAGGTGATGAAACTTACATATGGACAAGTTAGGAAAGGGAAAAAAATTAAATCAACAAAAAAAGGGACAAGTACATTTTTTATTCCTTTTCATTTTTGTACGATTCTAGTTATTACAGATGCTCGCCAAAGCTGAAAAAGCTGCTTTTTCAAGTGTCAGTAGCGGGATGCTTACAGCTATTATTAAGAGCTTGAGTGATGCAGTCTTGTTAGGAATGCAACCAGATCAGAATTCAGAAGTTTGAAGTTCCACCGTGTTTGACCCTTATAGGGTCAAACTGGTCCACATAGGCTAGGGCTTCCTCTAGGTCTGCATCATTGAGATTGTATCATTGTATAATATTTTTCTTTTCTTTCTGCTTTTTTTTTTGAGGGGGGGTTTGGTTGTTTTGTGTTTTTTTGTGTGGGTTTTTTTTTTTTTTTTGGGGGGGGGGGGGGGTTGGTGTTGGGGTTGGTTGATAAGGGTTGAAAGCATGAAAGCATTTAGTTATTCTTTTGAAGCCTTTGGTATTCTACCAGATGTTTACTTGTAAAGATGATAAATCTTTCATGTAGACAAAGTTTTGTCGCCAAAAATCAAGTATGAACCATGTTTTGGTTAGTGGACATTTGGACAGTCAACATTTTTATCTATTGACCAGTATGGCGTTAAGCAATGTTATAGTCATTATTAATTGTCAGTTGTTTCCCCTTTAAGCCTTCCGAATAGTCTTCCACATATTTATAATTTTGTTCGGCAGGAATCCGGATGACTAAAATGTCAGACTACATTCTGTTTACCAAACTATTCCTGCAATTATTTCGTCAAAGAAACTTCTCTACAAGCTGTTCTACTTATATTAAAAGTTAAAACTGTTTGTATGACCGAAATATGTATTGTTGCCTTTTAAGTTTTTCTCTAGCACTCTGGATAATAGTATAAAGAATATCAGTTTTATTTTCAGCTTACCTCGATTACTATTAACTGTATCCGACCTTCATTGATGTGATGGTTTTGCATGAATGCACAAACATCATTTATCTTGGCGGCCCAAGATTCTCTGCACAACATACGTTTCAAAGGAAGATCCTTAATTTTTAGAAAATAATTTCTAAATTCATGGCTTAGTTTTCTTGTCTATGATTGTGTTTATACCGGTGAATTCTATATTGTCATAGTTAATATGTTAGTGAAATGATGATAAACAGCCTATCTTTCTGACCTAATTATTTGTTTCTGCAGTGTTACTACGTTCCTCTCTGATATGTCTGGGAAAAGTCCTTTGTATAAGAAGTATGTATTTGACTTGGGATTAGTCATATCTAAGTGTTATTGTTAGTTTTAACTTGACTTTTCAGATTTCTTTGCTATATTTTTTTTCAGGGCATATGTGTTCTTCAGTTCACCTATATCGAAAGAGTTGGTGGCTCACATAAAAAATGACAGAAGTGTCTTACCTCGCATAGGTGCTTTGAGCGAGGTTAAGATGTTTGTTTATTAATATCTCCTGCATTACCAAATCTATCCCATGCCCCCAATTGACTTTCTTTGTTTAAACATTAGTATTTTACATAGCCATGTTATTTATTTCTTTGATTTTTGTTAGTTATTTTCCTTGTTTTCTGGAAACAGATGAATTTGGAATACTTTGCCATTGATAGTCAGGTATGCATTTTGCTTGTTTTATTTGGTTTTTGCGCTGCCTAATTACTTATCTGAATGTAAAATCATTCATGACTTCAGTTGCCATGGAGATATAAAAGCTCCTTATGTCTGAGAAACAAACTTTTAGCATGTAAAAAATTATCACTTCCAGGCTTGTATCATGTAGGGTTTTGTTACTGACCATGAGAGGGCTCTGGAGGAGCTGTTCGCTGAAAATGCAGAAAATTCTCGCAAATACAATGCTTGCTTAAATACAATGGCCACTCGCATTGCTACAGTTTTTGCTTCTTTAAAGGTATGACAAAAACTTTCCTAGTACTACAGACATTGGGAAATGTACGTAAAAGATTGCAGTTTAGGAAACACACTGTTCGCTGTTCCGTGACTGTATGGGACATTTGTTTCTAGTGTTTGGCAGAATTCTGGGTAGTGTATCCTATACAGCAGTTCGGGGAACAGTGTGTATTGGTCCTATAAATTGTTACCCAGCTGCTGATATAAGGACATGATTAAAATAACCAAGTGTTTATTATGGCCTTCTTCATTTCGGGTCATCTGCCTAACATGTATAGACTCATAGCATAAGCACTTGTTAGTCATTAAGCATAATGCATGCTCAACATAAGCACCTTCGTTTGCGGAGTAAGGACTGCACAGCTTTAAACTATTTACTTGCTGGACCTGTTTTCCTATGTCTGCAACCTTGGGCAGGTCAAATGGAGTTTAACAGAAGTGAATGGAGAAAGGAGATTATGGTAATCAAAGCCATTGCTTAGAGAGAGTATTCTGTTGTTCGACATTTATGTTACATTAATTTTCAAAATTTTTTACATGAGATGTCAAATATGATTCCGGAGGCAATTGAAATTTGAAGTATCTGTGGCATTCCAGGTACTCTGAGGACATGATACTTGTTGATAAACTGGTCCAAAACACATTGGAGAGTAACATGTGACTAATACTAGTGCACAAAGTGATTTGAGCTAGCACTATGTAAATACCGAGATAGGAAGGAAAGAAGACTTAAGAGTGTTGGAAGATTTGATACAAGAGACTTGAGAGTTAATCTTACTAGGACTATACTCCAACTTTGAATTTGGTCATTTGGATTTGTTTACATGAGATGTCAAATATGATTCCGGAGGCAATTGAAATTTTTTGAAGTATCTGTGGAATTCCAGGTACTCTGAGGACATGATACTTGTTGATACACTGGTCCAAAACACATTGGAGAGTAACATGTGATTAATACTAGTGCACAGAGTGATTTGAGCTAGCACTATGTAAATACCGAGATAGGAAGGAAAGAAGACTTAAGAGTGTTGGAAGATTTGATACAAGAGACTTGAGAGTTAATCTTACTAGGATTATACTCCAACTTTGAATTTGGTCGTTTGGATTTGTTTGCATGATGACGTTTTGTTGGCCAGTGCATCATAACGTCATTTTGATAGATTGCAATACAAGGCACTGTATGCTATCCATTTGGAAGACACTCTTGTAGTGAGCTGGTATTATGCGTTACCCCATGTAATGTGAGTCATGATATGATTCAGATGGGCAAGTATTTTTCCTGACTTGTCACTCAGAACCGAACTAAGTGGTCGCTTGCATCGTATTAGAATTTTGTATCTATGTGTGATTGATTTGAATTATATGGTGGCTTGCATTATATCCGAGTTTGTATCTTTGTGTGATTGATTTGAATTTTGGGTCACCATTTGTATTGATTTGTATTGCTTCAAATTAGGAATTTCCTTATGTGAGGTATCGTGCTGCCAAGTCTTCTTTAGATGCTTCCACTATGACAACTCTCCGTGATTTAGTCCCTACAAAGCTTGCTGCTGGAATTTGGAACTGCCTTGCTAGGTATAAAACTACCATTCCTGATTTTCCCCAGAGAGAAACATGTGAGTTACTCATTGTGGACCGCTCAGTTGACCAGGTATATCTGAAACATTCTTGTAGCTTCCAAGCTGTTTGTTTGAATGACATATGACCTATGCCACTTTATTTATGTTTTCATGTGACAGATTGCTCCTATCATCCATGAGTGGACCTATGATGCAATGTGTCATGATTTACTCAACATGGAAGGTAACAAATATGTACATGAGGTGAGTTCTAGTGATAATCTTGTAGTTGATGTTTCCATCCATTTCTTCTTTTCCTGTATTTCTAAAAGATTCAATATGGGTGCATATGAGCAGGTGCTAAGCAAATCTGGAACAGTTGAAAAGAAGGAGGTTCTTTTGGAGGACCATGATCCTATCTGGCTTGAGCTTCGGCATGCACACATAGGAGATGTATGTTTGAGTTAGTCTGATAACTTGTTCTAGTATGTATCGCTGTACTCTGAATTCTGATGTTTACTTAATAAAAATTATGTCACAGGCCAGTGAAAGATTACATGAGAAGATGGCAAACTTTGTGTCAAGGAATAAAGCAGCACAAATTCACAACTCAAGGTAATGTTGAAATAGTAAAATCTTAGCATTAGAAACATAGATATGAAATAGATAGATTTTTAGAACAACTGAATTTTAGCTATTAGGTAACTTATTTTTTGCCATATGGAGGCCACTTTTGGATCATGGTCATTTATATATATAACACAGGAAGACAATCCTCTCAAGTTTAAGTGGAGAAATGGATCTGTTTTGGTTTTTTTTATTTCATTTTATATTACATATGTTCACAATATATGAAATTTTGGTGAAAGTGGTTTGGGCAATCTAGGCAAACACTAGCCCAAAATATAATAACCTTTAGTCTGTGATGGAAGCCTGAAACATAAACCTTGTATTTGACCCATTTACACAGGATTAGATTTGTTCCGAGATAGTCCCAATAAGAGTGTGTGTGTGTGTGTGTGTGTGTGTATAGAGAGAGAGAGGTCTATTTGAAGGTAAGTGTTGGTCTGATCCTAAGTGAGCTGATGTTTGAAAGCACCTGAACATAATTTAATCTACTTTATTCCGTGGCTACTACACTGGTATGTTTGGTCTATATCCTACTGTGAGGCCAATTCACTTTTGGTTCAACCTAGAATTCCACCTTTGCCGAACGCTTTTCACTCTTAATAACTAGTATAATTAAAGATTTTATTTACTGGTTAAAATAGTAAATGAGACTGAAAATTTTATTTTAGTTAAATTAAATGCTTGCACGTGTATCATAGGAGCAGTAATTAAATAATTAAATTACTGATATGATATCAGCAAATTTTAAATATTAGTTAGGTCCATTGCAACCCAATGATTAGTAGTGTAATTTCTGTATAGAGTTTATAGACACTTCTGTAGAATCTTTACTAGTGATTTCTGAAATCTGAAATTTTTCCTTGATAGTAGATTCCTTTTCTTTCTTTTTTATAAAACCAAGTACTTCTGGTGATTCTTAGGGCTTAATCCATAGTTACTTGAATGAGTTGATGTTTTGTTGCACTCAGTTAGATTACTTTCGCACTTTGTCAAAGCTTAGGGCACCTCTAGTGTATAGGAATGAACTAGAACAATTTCAAATTGAATTTAAGATTGAAATTTTGGTGGGGGCCCATGGTTCAAGCCAGTTAAAGATTGTTTCTGTTTGTGCCATTCTGAAACCAACACTAGGAATTGGTTTCTTTTCAAGCAGATTTTCCATGGAACGTATTCCGCCATATTGCTCCATATTGGAAATGTAATGGACAGTGAGCAAGACAGTTTTTGCTCCTGCATGCAGCTTTAAGGTCAAATCAAACTTTTGTGGGATGAGGGGAGGAAGTTTATTTGGTAGACAACATTGCAGTTGTGAACCTGAACCCTTTGCTTTAAATTTTAAGTTAATTTAATTTGGGTTCCCATAACCAACCCATTTGACATTTTGTAAATTATGAGGGGGGCAAGACTTTTACATAGAACCCTCTAATGATATTTAGTTTAAAAAATTACTATCTTGAATATAAATTAAATACTCATTATTGTTTATTTTTATAATAAGCATGATAGTAATATGAGGGAAGATGTTCTGATTCATTTTTTTGAACTAAATGTATAATCGTGTCAATTAGTAGAAGTTTACCGAACTTGGTAGCTGTACTATATTATTGCATTGATGTTGAGCAAATTGTAACTTGGATGTGCAACACTTATATTCGATTTATATTCGAGATAATAATTTTTTATCTCATCTATTCATTCGTATCCATCATCTATTCATAATTTGCAGGTAGTCTGTACGGATGTTAAAAACTGCAAAAGTTTCGAAGCAATGCAATATTTTTCTCTTCACTTAAAATTTTATTAAGAAATAAATCTGCAAGTGATGTTATTATTTTAGCATGAAATTGCTGAAACTTATGCAGGTGGATGTAGATTGAAGCTAATATGCAATAGAAGTTTTTAACCTTGACAAATGAAAAACCTTACAGAAACTGTAGCCACTGTGGTATTCGTATTTCTAAGGAAAAAAATTAAGAAGAAAATTAATATGTTCTTAGCAAAGAAAGAAAATGTTGGTATCAGATGTCTTGATGCAAGATCTACTCCAGCAATAAATGTATAATCTGCACTGGCTGTTGTTTTCGGCAAGCGCGATTTCATATTGCATGTCCCTTATGATCTTTTTTAAACAGAGACACTGGTGACCTATCGACAAGAGATTTACAAAAAATGGTGCAAGCTTTGCCACAGTATAGCGAGCAAATCGACAAGCTTTCTCTCCATGTAGAGGTCAGTTTTTTTAATAATATCTTCAGATATCTTCTCTGCTAATCTATCAGGTTGTGAAATGTGCTTGTCAGTTGTCAAGTATCAACCCATTAGTCCATTACCACTTGCCAGTCCTTTGGAGTTCAACATTATTAATGGATAAGATATCTTCATATACATTGCTGGCTTCAAAATTGTTGAGCTTAAGCTTTGAGGAAGTGGTCATCTCTGAAGCATGGATTCGCCCCTGGAGGCCACGGATCCGTGTCCGACTCGAATCGGATACGAATTCGTCACGACACGTGTCGGACACAAATTGACCGTGTCCGACATGGGTCAACGGTCAAATTAGGCTCGGACACGGTCAAAGGAGCTCGGACGCGGCTCGGATTCGCCGAAGGCCAATTCATTTGGGTTGCGGGTTTGGTTGTTAAAATCCAACCCGAACCGTTCGATTAAAAATCCCATCCTTATTTCTTAAATCTCCTGTTCGATTCGATCATCAGCTGACTCAAACGAAAGAAAAAAAAGAAAAAACTCTAAACCTAACCCTAATCCTCTCTCTCAATCTCTCAGCTCACTCCCGTTCGATTTGATCACCTCTGCTGTTCCGACTCGATCCCGTCGACCGCTCCGCTGTTCCGACCCGATCCCGCCGACCGACTCCTCCTTCCTCCGACTCCTCAAGTCCACCCTCCATTCCTCCTCCCTGTCCAACACAATCACCACCACTGTCATCATCATCTCTTCCGGTTTTTGAGTTCGAGCAGCAACCCAGCGTCATATTATTATCATAAATCTAATGGAGAAAGTTACAAATAATATATTTTAGATTGTTATTTTGTGATAGATTCATATTTTAGATTGTTAGTTGAATTTTATAAAATTTTCTATATATAATAATAATTAAAAAAATTTCCTTGCCGTATCCCCGTATCCTATTTTTTTGGATTTTGTCGTATCCTGTATTCGTGTCCGTGTCATATCCGTGTCGGTGGTCATTATGACATGCTACATCAAGTCATCACAACCCGATCCTGTTATTGCTATGAAAAAGGCCAGGTTTTGGTCCAAAAATAGGGTGGTCTGGAGGATTAGCACAAATTCTTTAATTTTCATCATAACTTCAAAATTGTGGTATAGTGATAGGGATATTTATCCGGGATTGTACCAGGTTTCAAGAAGCTCGTTCTTGTTGTTGGTAGTTTGGAGTATGTTTATTCTCATTTTTCGTCTTAGCAAAAGAGTCAATCTTTTGGAGAGTGGTGGCTTTTCCATGTGTTGAAGGCCCACATGAGAGGCAGATTTTTGGGTGAGGTGTATTCAGAGGAATCACAAAACCCATTTCTTCGTAGACTTAGTTAATAATAGTAACGGGCGATTTCCTTAATATTGGAGATTTTGGAGATTTTTATTATCTTGACGCAAATTGATTCCAATCTAACCAGTATAGGTTGCTAGTCAGAGAAAACCAGATGAACTAACCTGTCCGCTGTCACTCCCACACCTTTTATCATTTCGTTAGATTGAGTGTGGTGCAGTAAACCTCCTGCTTGTTTCTTGAGTGGGCATATGATCTAACGCATCACTCCCTATACTTTGAAACACGCTGAAGAGTTGATAAGGTCCTTATCTGGAAGAAGCCTGCCCTATCTTGCTAATTATTTGCACTTAAGCTTGCTTTCCCTCTAATTATTGCCACTTAAGGCGGTCATATTACCTGCATGAGCGCGCCTTACTATTTTTTGGGACATGCTTTTGCAATTACTGTGTTCTTGATGAAAACTTCAGGACAGTCATCTCCTTCTATTTCATTACTTCAAAGGAATTTGTTAACTTACATTTTCATGTAATATAAATGAAGATCCAATATATAAAAAATATATGTATACTACATGTACACATTGCTTTGATAGGTGTGAAAAATGACCACTTATATTACATCATGTATCTTTCACCATGTAGACGTACATTATGTATCTATCTATTTATGTATGTATATAAATTCAGATTGCGACGAAAACAATATAAGTACTAACATTTTAATTTTTTCTCGTGTCTATTTACCATATACGTATATCTAAATCCAGATTGCAGGAAAAATCAACAACGTAATTAAAGAGTTGGGACTTCGAGAAGTTGGACAACTTGAGCAAGACCTTGTGTTTGGAGATGCAGGAACGAAAGAAATAATCGAGTTCTTAAGGAAAAATCAGGTGAATGATGAATTTGTTTTTTGAAGAATTTGTTTTTTTTGGGGGGGGGGGGGGGGGGTTGGGGGGTGGGGGGACTTCTTGCGCCTCGGTCAAGTGTGAATAGAACTTGAGACTTACATTTCTCACGCAGGATGCTACACGAGAAAACAAGTTGCGTTTGTTGATGATTTATGCAGCCATGTACCCAGAGAAGATAGACGGTGACAAAGGAGCAAAGCTAATGCAGGTACTTGCAAATCTATTGAAATTATTTGATAGTACTAGTGTTCATATAGTAGTCAACACATTGCTTCCCATGCTTTTGTACCTTGATAGTCTAAATGCTTGTGCTCATCAAAATGTCATCTTATCTAGTATGATACATGTTGGACGGGTGCACCTTGATGTTGGGAGTAATGGTGCTACTTCCTCCTGTAGCCTTGGCGCAGAGTAGCACCTTTCTCATTCCTGTTTCTGCCTCTGAGAGGTTGTTTGCTTGACAGGAAATAGAGTTTCAGCCGCAAAGCTACAGACAGTTTTCTATTTCCAGTGTTTAATAAGCAACAAGATAATTGAGAATGGTAATTGGATCTCCATTTTGTAGAAAAATTGCAGCATTTTCCATGTCAATTTGGCTGTAATAGATGTTGCAAGTACTTTTATCGATTACAAAATTAAAATTTAATGCCACATCAACTTGGAAGTTGAGACATATCAATATATGTAGATTATTTTACAATTTCGGATAAACAAAAACTTGATTGGTGATTAATAATACATTTTTGCAACAAAACATGCAAATCCAACTACTCTTACGACTAACCAAACACTGGATTTGGATTTGGAAATACATTTCCCACAATAAAAATGCAAATATCCAAATGACGTATTTGTGGTTAATTTTCCTGCAATAAAAGTTGATGCAACAGTCACTGAATTTTCAATTGCAGTGTCCTAAATGGCCCCTAAAAGAAATATTTCACTGGTTATTTGTAGTTTTCATTTTCTTGTTTAAATTTTTATGTCTCAGGTACTTTGTAATTTGTAGATAAACTCTCTGTACTTCTGTTGAGTTTTAGATATTGCTGAGTTTCTTAGATTAGAGTTAGATTATATTTTTCTCTTGTTTGTATACTCCAAGGTATTGTTTATGTCAAGTTTATTTTGGTAAGTAATGGATTTTGTCATAGTAAAAAAGCCCACTTTACCTAAAATAATCCACTAGCTGCTTCACTTCTGCCAAACGCTGTAGCGAAAAGCTCCATCCACATTTCAACCCCTTTTTGTTGTGCTAAAGCAAGAGTAGGGGTTTAGATTATATTCTTGGTGCAATTGGTTTCCTAAGTAGATTGAAACAAATTTTAGTTTTATGAAGGTGTAGTCTCTGCTTAACTACCTTACTATGGTCTCAGCCGCATAAAAGTAAGGGATCATATGATAAAAGTTTCCACAAATCTTGAAAAAGTTATTTCTTAATTATTTAATAATTATCTTGTAAAACTCTCTTGTCTCAATTTTAAAAATCTTTATAATTTATATATTTTCTTTATTATTCTATTTTAAAAACTTTCTTGTCGGTTACGGTTCATGCAGAGGCAGATCCACGTAGTCTTCAAGGTGAGCAAGTGCCCCACCTGAAATTTGGCGATTCATATTGTGATTGGTTTGATAATAATATACTTGCCCAACTTGAAATTGGAGATTCATTAATGTAATAGTTTTGTACTAGTTAAAATTCTAGATTAAAAATCGATCTCATGCACCCCGTCATAAATGTGTGAGCCCTCACCCAAATTTTTTTTGTCTATCACCAAAAAAAATTCATCTAAACGTTATTGAATCTTAACCATTTAATTAGAATTTTTTGAAAAAATATTAAAAGTGAAACCTTGAATGTAAAACTCTTGTGTGTATATACTTATATGTGTATGTATTAACTTCTTTGTTATGGTTTATATATATTTTCTCATCTTATGAGACAACGATGCATTTTTATAAAATATTACAATTTAATTTTTTTAAATCATGTCTGCAACTTTTGCGTCATATCTGAATGAAACTCCTGGCTCCGCCGCTGGTTAGATGGAATAATAACTTTTTCTATTTCTATTTCTCTATATGGTACCAGAGGCTACCTCTCGGTCCTAAAGAACTTCTCTTTTTTAAGATATCAGGGCAGCAAAGGGGGTTTTCTGAAAGCACCGCCTCCATGTTAACCCTTCTGGCTTCAACAACTTCGGCTTCAACATCCTTGGCTTCTGCATCATTATATTACTAAATCTTGGTTGAACTTCAATAAAAACCAACAGCCGCGAAAAAAATTTGACAATGTTCATCACATTGCAGGTACTACTCCTCAATGAACAATAACCAGTGGTTCTGTTCATCGATGCTCAGTAACCCTCGGGCACTGCTTATGCACTGTTCACATGAACATTGCCCCTTCACCATCTTCTGGATGATTTTGAATTGTTTCTTTTGGCTGATTTGCTTAGAGTTTCTTTTAGGTGACCCGCCTAGAGTTTCTTCAGGGTGACCCGCCTAGGGATTCTTCTGACTGACTTGCCTAGAATTTCTTCTAGCCTCCATATGTGTTTTATAAGACTGATTCTTATGTTGAAGGTCTCCTATTACTGGCTGCCTGTCTAGTGTCAACTGATTCACATAAATGATGATTTTCTTGTGGTCCTTGTCTGGCTTTATTTTGACTCTTGGCTTGTGCTCCGGTGATCACTAGCTATAACCACACTTCTCTGAATGCTAATGTCTTCAAGTACTTTGATCATAGATAATGTTATCAAAGCTCTTGAAACTAGTTGCTTTGTTCCTACTTGTAACAAGTTGGGCAGTGGGCATATATACTATATAAGCTCCAACTTGGGGGAGAGTGTTAGATATTATTAGTATTAATAGATTAATAGATATTAGTAGATAATATGAGATATTATGAGATATGAATTATCTCATACCTATTTTGTAACATCCTTTTAATCTCTGTTTAAAAGAGATCAGGGTTAAATAGAATAACAACTTTGCCTTTTCTACTTCTCTACATGTGCTATTCGATTTTCTTTCAGTTGGGGTCCTCCATGAACTGAAACGAACCTGAACTGATAACTGATAAATGGCCGTGCAAACTAAATTTGCTTCTGGATGAAATAATTGACTGAACCAGTTCATTTTGGTTCAGTAGTTTGGTTTAACTGAAGAGTGCACATCACTTGTTAATTTTGTGTTTTTTCTATCACAATTCAACATTTTATATGTTGTGCTCTGCCATGTGTAGTTTGCTTCCAGTGGATTCATGAGTTTTTCTTTGTGTTCTAGCTAGCAAGATTATCAGCTGATGATGTTATTGCTGTGAATAATATGAGATTCTTGGGAGGAGCAGATACAAAAAAGACGTCAGGAGGGGTTTTCTCTCTCAAATTTGATGTACATAAGGTAAACATGTTAGTTTCTTTTTTAAGTTTGATGCATTTGCATTCAATGATTTTTCTTGCAAGTGATTTTCATGGATATCTTTCAATATTCTTTGTTGGAAAGTAGAAGAGGCACGCAGCAAGGAAAGCACGCAATGAAGAGGCAGAGACATGGGCACTATCACGATTTTACCCAATGATAGAGGTGTGCTTTTGTTTCCTTGTATTTTCTAATTAAATTGATATATGATGCTTGATTTCTATTACTGGCGATTTGGCTGATTCTTGATTGATATATGCTTATCACTCTGAAAGTTCTGTTTGTTGCTTTAGAAGCTTTTTCTTCAAAAATTGTCCTGTGTAGGTAATTTGCATTCCTAATTTGTTTGCATGGCAATTGTTGGCAATGCTTCTTCTTACTAACGTAAAAGTGAGTATAGCAAAGTTATTTGGAGAAAGATAGACAAAAGGGTATATGTTGATGGTGTATTCTTTTGGACATGTATGTTGAGTTATTCAAGAGGATAATTAAGCAAAAGAAACAGATGAGATACAGATGCAGATTGTGTCGGATAACATTTATATTATTTGTATTAAGAGGGATCTAGAATAGAATGGTAAAAGAAAGGAACTTGGAATAGGAATAAAAACTTAGCATTTAGTTGATAGTATCAGTGTGTTTTATAAAAGAAAGTAACAGGAATTCTTGAAGGATCTAAGGGCAATGCGTTTAAGAAAGAGCAGGAATGGTGGATTACTTGCCATCTAGACAGAGCAGGACTGGTGAATTACTTGCCATCTAGACAGAGGTGGGCGAACAAGTAAGCTTAAAATGTAAGAGAAATAATGCATCTGATAAAGATTAGCTATGCAGTCATAGCGAACAATTATTTATTAATTTAACTGAAACTGAATCCAAAAAAGAGATGGTAAGTGACAAAACAAAGGTATATGATAATGTAAGTTAGAAATTGGCATTGGTAGAGAGGTATGTAGCTCGGTATTAAGGAAATAGAGACTCTGGTAATATTCAGTGAAAGAGTAACATTAAAGATTCTCAGTTAAAAGAACAATTAAAGAAAGGTTGAGAATTAAGCTAGTAGTTTGTTCTGTTTTCTTAAAATCATAATAGCTTGGTAGTTTGGCCCCTATTGTGGTTTCTTGGATATTTACTGCTGGTGAATAGGGCAAGTATCGGTGATCATAGAGGTCTTATATCAACAAAGTCTCCTCATCTTATATATCTTCTCTTTATTGCTTTTGAACCTTCAGAAATCAAGAGGAAATTAAGCATGAGTACATTTTTTCGCCATTTTTTCGCCTAAGGATATGACACTTGGGCACATTAGCAGTAGGACCGCAAGCTTGAGGTAGTGATTGGTAGTTGATTATTCACTGCAACGGTAATCAGGTTTAATAAT
>BQKN01000499.1:11861-63565 GCA_022839385.1 Asparagus kiusianus | reverse complement strand
TGTGTATATGATATTGAGCTTAGAGTATCAACACACATAATATAAACTCCTAAACTAGATTACTCAAGCTATAGGTCTTCAATAAGCTCAACTTGGTACACTTACGGATGAAGATTGAACTTGGATCTTGACTTGAATTACATTGCTTTACTCCACTATTCCGCCAACCTCCATTGGATATGACCGTGAAAGCTCAATTCCATCCATCTTCCAACTTATTGCTTGTCTAGAATAAATAAGAAAACACAAGTACTAGACAAACAATATTAGTTGTAAATTATTTATTAAAACATCATAAAAAAGGCCAACACTAAGCTTACATCTCAATCTCACATTGATTCCAATGTTATAGTGTAGGATCATTAATATAGTCATCTTCTCAATCCTTAATTCGAGAATCATTGCTCTCGATCCTAGTCCTGGGTGGGGATGACTGTTTTCCCTCAAAATCTAATATCTGGATTCAAGATATCATATCAATCTTCGACTGCTGGGAAAGAACTAGGGTGCGGCAGGAAGAAATGAAATTCTTTCTCCTCCTTGGTCGTTTATCTCGGTGTGCTCGTGATATTCGTCGAAGACCCACATATCATAATGATCGTTAGTCCCTGCGGAGTCCTTTCTTCTGGCGTTGTCTAATTCAAGTGACCTATAATATAGATTGTCCCAGGCCGGGATATCATTCAATATCCGTGCCCTTCTCCCCTTCCTTGTCTCGACTATTGAAAACTATTTCACCGCTAAACCATACAGTGGTCATACTTTGCGTCAATGCTGCAAAACTTCAATCTTTGAGCATTCGAGAAGCCAGTTCCTTAGTATCTTTCTTTTCTTCTTACTTAGGAATGAGTGTGCGATTCCGGTCCGAGCATATGACGATCAACCCGATAAATGAAGAAGTATGGAGTGTCATAAGCGTACAAAGAAGTAAGAAAAATCAAGGAAGCGATTACGTTAACTGGCCCCTAGAAATAATTTCTAAATCTTTGTTCATTTTATATTGGACCTTTTAATCTTTATATTTCTAAATTAGATCCTAAATCATGTTTTAAAGAAGATCCTAATTCAAATTTATTAAATTGTCTTAAATAAGACCATCAAATCTATTAACTTCGTTTTAAAAGACTTTTGATTTCAAACAAATATGATGGTTTAAGGTAGAGATGAGCGTGGATTGGACCATGCCTAACCCATGAATCAACTAGGTCGGTTTTGGGTCCTCGCCGATTCAGACCCGAGCTCGGACTGGCCTTTGTGGGCCGAGCTGAGGAATTTGTCCCGGATCTGAGACTAGACCCATCCTGGCCCATGACCAGCATGAGACCGACCCAGGTCAAACCTGGGCCACGACTGTTTGAGTTGTGGGTCAGCCCAACCACATTCTTTATTTCTGTTTAAATTTTTTTCTTTTCAAATTTTTTTGCTAAATTAGTATGTATGGTATTAAAGAGGGACTTGAATTTTACCTTTATACAAAATCTAAACCCTATAACTTTACAATTGGTGATACAATAATCTCAATGGACAAAAGGTACACATTATTTTTAGCATTTTTAATGGGATGATTAGATTGCTAGTCTAGGTTAACATGAAAAACAAAAATAAATAGGGTTGACTTGAGTTATTTTTAAACATATAATTGGATTAGGCTGGAATTTTCTGAGAAAAATAAAATTAACACACTAGGCGGACCGAGCTAGACTAGGTGGGACCGGGTCAAACATGAGCCAGGTTGAACATGTGCTTTCTTCTATTTCCACTAGCTTAGAGTCGAGCCTAACCAGATCCATGACTTGTGTAAATCATAGGCCGTGTTGGGCCTAACCAAGTATGGGTTGGGCCAGGTCTTAGCCTAAAGCGGGCTGGGCGGGTTCGGGCACGCCCACCCCCTAGTTTAAGATTTGAGTGCGTTAACATATAATTAATAAAGACTTGCTAATATGACAAAAACCCCAATTTGTAACTGAAATCCAAGTGTCTGTTCAGGTTATTGGGTCCCAGCATGTCCCTACTTATAACGCCCGAATCCCTAGGGTCCACAGCCCGATACATTCTCTCTTTTTCCTCGTTCACTCCGTTGCTCTCACTCTAAACAAGCGGCGGTCGACCAAAAATCCTAGTTGCCGTCGACGACCGATCGAGCGTCCGATCGCTCTATCGAGCAATGGCGTCCGTTTACATTCCGGTTCAAAACTCTGAAGAGGTGGTGAGGGTTGTCCTCGACCAATTGCCGAGGGACGCCGACGACATCCTCGACATCCTCAAAGCCGAGCAAGCTCCTCTTGCTCTCTGGCTCACAATCGCTGTCAGTATCTCTCTTTTTCTCGTAGAATTGGCTTTCGATGATTGTGTGCTTTGAACTGTGTTCTCTAATGATCAACTCTGTCATTTAGCTTACTCGGTATCCAGTTTAACTTTCGAAGTTTATGTCGGGTTAAAGTTCTTGATTAGGTCAGTAGCGATCACGTCTAAGATTTAGTTTCTGAGATCCTTGTTTAATAAAGGAGCCATTGCAGCTTTTGCTTCCACGCAAGCATCAATGCTTCATGATCCATCTATATATAGATTCTTTTTGTTTTTGTCGACATGAGATTTTGTACTTTAAATAAGGCTATTAAAACCCATTTTCTCTGATTAGCTAACATATTCATGTGCAATTACTTCATTTCCATTATCTGTTTATCTCGCGAGTTTATGCATAATTCCGAGGATAGGATATCTCATTTCTCAAGGAGACACGAAACTATGATGCAATATGCCTGCTTAATTTGAGCATAAGAAGGATTTATGGGATATGCATAACTGAAGTTTGGAAATTCAAGGAAGAGTGTGCATGAAACTACCAGTATCTCCATTTTCTTGATAACTGGTTGAACAATGTTGTGTAATAATTAAATGATATCCTGAGAACCAATCATATAGTGTTACGCCTCTGGGATTTTGTTGCACCGTGGTCAGCAAAGGGACATGTCCTCTGCTGACCCAGACACTCGGCTAATCAATGAAGATCAGACAGAGCGGCGGCATTTGTTCTCAAGGCAGAACAACATTTGTTCTCAAGGCAGAACAGCTGGGCTGCGATGACTAGAGCTCGGCCAATCCTAACGGACGTGTGGTTTGTACGCCGTCATAATCAGTCAGGGCTTGGTGAGATTCTCTAGGTCACGTGCGTGCCAGCTTTGCTGCCATATCTTTTTCAGATCAAGGACTTGTCGATTACGAGGCAATTACCTCGGCCAATAAGAAGATGCTTGTTGTTATTAGTTGGCCCAAGAACCTGGCCCATTACCACAAGGCCCAGTTCCCTCTCCCTGTTAACTAATGTGCCCTAGCCACTCTCTTCATTTCTCCTACCCGATAGTTCTAAATCCCCTCTTCCGATCTTTGTGATCTGATGGCCGCCGCTGTGAGTCCCATCTTCCATCCGTAGGTCGGCTCCCTCCTCTATTGTCTCCCCTAGCCTCTCTCCCGTGTCGGCTGCCCCCTTCCCTATATAAGGGTGATGGGTTGGTAGTAGCTCTGTAGAGGATGAAAGAGGAGATTGGAGGAAGAGATCTTAAGCTTTGTGCTCCACTGCTGTGAGAGATCTGAGTGATCCTCTCCCCTCCTCTGTGTGCTTTGTGCGATCCCCCTCTCTTCACTGAGCTTTGTGCTCCTTTGAGTTCTGAGCTCTTACCCCTTTGTGCGATTTCTTCATCTCTGTGATTGATCAAGAAGAGATCAGTGGCGAGCTCTCCTTTGGTCCTTGGTGGTGCACTAGAGAGGAGAACGGGGACTGGTTGAACAGGCTTCTGAGCCAAACTGCGACGACATACAATCCCAACAATGCTGACACATGAACTCCTCCTGTACGAACTCCCATAAATAGGAGATTTGTTGGCAACATTCCTCTAAGCTAATGTTACCCGATCTAGGGTTTAGTACCGCCTCTCTTTACTGTTTCATTAGTCCACAAAGAGTGATTCTCACTAGACTGCTGGAGGGACAACCAGAGAACCCATCTCCACCAGCTCAAATGGATTGTTCCATTCAGTTAGTGGTTTGTCAAAGAAGGTGTTCACCCAGTCAGTGGTTTCGTCGAATGCCCTTTCCCATCATCCTCCACTGGTGAGGGTGACTCATCAAATTCTACTGTGTTTCAACAGAAGAACTATCGGTATCACTTAATCCATGATTCCATTAACAGATATCATGTAGGGTTAGAAGAATGACAATGTCATACTTATATCTTATCTTTGGAGAATTTTTTGAAACAAACCGAATTTGATAAATATTTAGCAAAAAAGACCGTTTTGCTAAATATTTATCAAAATCGACCTCTTTTTGGCCAGCTCACCAAGGCTCACCAAAAAGAGGTCGATTTTGCAAAATATGGGTTTCAAAACACATAGGACTACTAGTCTCGTGTGTTTAGTGGTTGTTAATCGTAGTCTAAACAACACACACAAAACCCATAGGACCAGTAGTCTCGTGGGTTTTGTGCATAGTGGAAAATTCTTTGAGGCAAAAGCCAAATTATTCCATGATTAGTGCGATAACGACTATATGCATAGCTTGGGTGGTAAATATACTGTTTGGAAACTATTGTTTCATTTGAGACAAAAGCTTGATTATTTTCCATCCAGTAGCCATTATTGCGAGAGCAAGCGAGAACGGGGTTTTCGTTGGTGGGGAATAAAATTAAAGTGAGGTCACAAAAAAGAAAAAATGACTGCTTCTTTAACTTCTTCCCTCTCCCTCACTTTTAATCAACACCGCCATTTCTGCACCCAGAATCACACCCACTCCTCCATCTCCACCCAACTCAATCTGCCACTGTGCACAAAATCCATGGGACAACTAGTCCCGTGGGTTTTGTGTATGTTATTTAGGTGGCGATTAGCAACCAGTAAACGCACCGTACTAGTAGTCCCGTGTATTTTAAAAGTCACATTTAGCAAAATCAATCTCTTTTTGGCAAGCCTTGGTGAACTGGCCAAAAAAAGGTCGATTTTGCTAAATATTTAGCAAAATGGTTGTTTTTGCTAAATATATATATCAAATTTGGTCTCTTTCAAAAAATTCTCCCTTATATTCCTTATCTTCTCAGAAAGCTTTCTAGTATTATCGAAGTCCTCGTGGTAGGTGACAGACTAAAAGAATAGTTTGGACTACAGTTCTATTGCTTCCGTATATGTCCAGTCACAATTCCAAAAAAGTTAATGGCGATTGAGAAAAAAAATTATTGTGTATGTAAAAAATTTATTACCATGTGGGAACTAATTCGTTGTTGAGTTGTATGATCTTATACTTTGGTATGTCATAAATTCCTTGTTGACTTGTATGATCTTATGCTCCGGATCAATTGTGTACTTCTTGAAGCTCATCTCACTTTAGCAACAAAGATTATCCTCTTCCTTCCATTACTTGTATGCTATCCTGATTTCTCCTCACATTTATGTTGCTTCTTTGGGTGAGACCATTAACTGTTTGACATTTATGGTTGAGCACCACCTTAAAGTAGATACTTTTTCTATTCTATAATTTTGGACTTCCTGGAGTGTTTGACTTATTGTCTCTTAATGGCTTTTATTGGCTGGAGGTGCTTGAGTTAATATTTTCTGAGCTGTGTGCTCCTAATGCGGAAAGAGTGAAAGAAATATATGGTGCAATGAACTGAACTGGGGTATTTTCAATCATGTTTCTTCATACTGACTGAGAAGTGAATTTTTTCTGGCAGAAAACAGCTGTAGAGAACCACCTGAAAAATTAATTGATCCTAGTTTCTAGAATGCTACTTTCTTGTATGGTTCCAATATATGCAGACCTTGGTACCTTTCTCTACAACTGCCAAGTCTGCCACTTAACCATCAATTCTATATTTGTGAATAATCTCCATTTGAAGTATTTGGACTAGCTCTTGACATAGTATATTTGGGAGGAAAAGTTTCATTCATTTTCTTGAGTGTTCTCTTTGACCAATTCCCTGAGAACCTCAGAACTTTGTTTATGTATTTGAGTTCCCGCAAAAGTTTCTAAAAGACGTAGTCTCGGGATGAAGCAAATCATATATTCAATTGTAGGCTAAAAGCCTAAAACATTCAACCAAGACATTTATCCATGAACATAAAAAAAATAATTGACACCTCTTTCTTTTTGTCGTTTTGATCAAGTATGGAAAAGTAATGCCTAATGAGCTCAAATAGTAGATTTGGCCAGCAAGAATAAATTGAATCTAACAATTTGCAAATTTTTATATCTGTGTGTAGCTTGTCTTGTAAGACAACATGGCTGAGATTTCTCGAATCTTTAAAGTCCAGCGAGTAATAAAATATTTGGTCAGAGAGAATAAGTTGAATTGATTTATGTACTTGGTATAATTTGTATGTTAAGGTCATCAAAGTGAAATTCTCTCAAATCTTTAAAGAATAGCAGGTACTACAACTTCCATTATGTATTAAATTTTTGTTTAACCTACTATCTTAATCCTTCTTTTTCACTAATTGAAACCATTTCAGGATTCTCCTACATCGAATTAGTGTGTAGCAACATTTTGTCAGTAGTGAAACAGTTATTTATGTAGTGAACAAATCGCATTTCCCGAAGCTACAATACATTTATTCACTCATTTTTTATGGTTTCTTATATTTGTCTTTCAAGCATCCTTTGCTGCAGTATGGAGTTATTTTATGTAGTAAGCAATTTGAATTATTTACAACTTCACATGTGATCTTAATCTAGGTTTATGCATACAAGGAAAGAAAAAAGTGTAGAACATTTTTTGGGGACAGATCAGTGCTAATGGAAATAACTAAATGAAAGTTCCAACAATGAAGAAGAGTTTGGTACAAAATCTATGTAATTGTTGCATTTTAAAACTTGGTATCATATATCTGGATTGTCCACCCACATGAAAAGTATAATGTTTCTAGCTATTCCTGTGGAATGCCTATGATCCCAATGCTGATGTCATTACTTTTTCTAAATTCAATTAGGTAGTATCCATTGCTGAGTACTATGGTAATAAATTTCATTTTATTTACTATTAACTCTGCAACCAATTTTAGGATGCAGATACTGTTTATTGTGGTGTTCACAAACTGTTACTTTCATCATTTTCTGTTGTTGGTACAGAGAGAATACTTTAAGCAAGGAAAATTTGAACAATTTCGGAAAATATTGGAGGAAGGTTCCAGCCCAGGTATGGTATTTAATTGATTGTTTCTTCCTTAAAGTTGGAGACGACAAACATTTTAAGGAAATGATGATTGATGACAATCATTTTGTTACAACATGTTTCTATTAATTTCATCCATAATGCAAACCTTTCCCATCCGCATGTTTTTTGGATAAGAAAGCACTAGTCAAATTTGATAATCCTCCAGAGAAAAAATTGCCAAAGTTTTTTATTTCGAACATTGACCTTGAGTTCAACAATCTATCAGTCAGTCAGTCAGTTAACACCAATTTCCTTACTATGACCCCACTTCATGAGAAAAGCCATGGATAAATGTTGGTGCAAGCTGGGAGTATTTTCGTTAGCTTATAATTTTATTTCTATATATGTATATATCGTGACATTCTTGATGTTGCAGAAATCGATGAGTACTATGCTGATATAAAGTATGAGCGGATTGCTATCCTAAATGCATTAGGGGCATATCATACTTATCTGGGGAAGACTGAAACAAAACAACGAGAGAAGGATGAGCATTTTCAGTTAGCAATTCAATATTACAACAGATCATCAAGGATTGATGTTCATGAATCCTCGACATGGATCAGGAAAGGTGAGTGGTTTGTAAGAAAGTATTTATGGTAGTAGATTTTCCATCTAAATCAGGATTTGAAATATAATCACTTGATACATTCTTATGGTATGGCTGCTTAGTTGTTGGCTCCTGACAGCATTGAAGATGTCAAGAATACTTTTCCTACTGTCAAAGTTCGGTGGTTCTTCATTAGAAACTTTGTATTTCTATAGCATCATTGATGTAGGACATCTAGAATATTAGATTAGTTAGGATTTTTAGGATATGATTTTTAGATATTTAGATAGGATTGGATCAGTTATTTGGTTAGATTTATTATTTTGTTATTTTATTGGATTTGATTAAACTTATTAGTTAAAATTAAGAGAGGATTGTAATGTTTCATTTTATAGATGGAAAATTGAGGAATAAAATTTGAGTTTTGAGAGATGATTTTAGAGTGATTCCATAGGTTTGAGGCCATATATTTTTATTAGACATCCATGTGAAACAAGTTTTTTCTATTATTTTCAGAGGTTAGATGCTGTGAATAAGTCCAGTCAAGCCTATTTATATTTTCCCCCCTCCAACAAGCTACTGTTCACCTGACACTATTCAAGAGTTACTGTTTGCCCGGTACTGTTTATCACCATTTCACATCAATCATGACTAGTATGTGTCCGCATTTAATTCATTCGAGTCTCAATATTTCTGCATTTCTTTGATATAATAAAAGAAGTACAATAAGTGTATTCATAGGTGTAACTCTATAAGTGAAGGATATAGTAAGGATGTTTCATGCATAGTTCTGACTAATTTGGGTGAGGAGCATATGAGCTTTATTTGAGGTCATTTTGTATAATGAAGAGGGTCTGTTGCTCTTAACAGTATCTGACTGTTCTGGATGCTGTGGATGGTAATCCTGACTACTCTAAGAAATACGCATAGCTATGGAAGCAGTTTCTCTCATTGAGTTTTAGGTACCTGTTAGTTTTCAGAATTTAAGACTGGGATTTCCAAATTCTATTGGCACCAAGAAAGGACAATCCAGTTAATCTGTGCAGTTGTTCCAACGGTTTCAGCAATTTAAACCTTAATTTCTCTTCTATCTTCAACTTGATGTATTGTTGAAACAAGCACTGCCATCATTACAATAAATAGAATGACAAGGTAATCCGTAGGCATGGATTCTGATCTTATTCCTTCTCTTGCATTCCGGTGTAAAACATCTATTACATGCATGGAACTCACTTGATATGAAGATCATGTGTAAAATACACAAAATCTCACTGTCCAATCAGGATCAGCTTTCTCATGTTTGTTTTGTACATAGTAATATTTATGAGGCTTTTATAATCCACTGTGATATAGTTACGGAATAATAGTTAGTTGATAAGTTGCATCTACTAATCTATCAACTTTATCTATGTATGCAGGTCAGCTTTTCATGGCCAAAGGTGATATCCAGCAAGCTTCTTGTTTCTTTAAAATAGTATTGGATGAAGATCCTAATAATGTTCCTGCTCTTCTTGGACAAGTACGGTCATTCTTTTCAGTCCTAGTATTGGGCTGCATTCTAGTAATCAGTTCAAATAATTTCAATAAGCATGTTTTGGATGCCTCATTTTGTGTATGGTTGGTCAAGTGCCATTTGAATTAATATTGTGTATTCGGAGGCGATATTTGAATTTTGTTTCTGTTTTTTTTATTTCTACCTATGCTAAGCAAAAAAAATTATAGCTATGAACATATGAATATCTGAATTTTGAACTTTTCATTTTTCTCAGATGCACCTTTGAGTTATACAATGCGGAATTGAAGACTCAAGAGATATAACTGGCTTCTGTTATGGATATTTGCAGTTCTTCTTACTGTTCTTTTGAAATGTCGAGCATGTTAAATTTGTCTGCATAATTTTAATAGATAAAAATGTATAGGATACTTCAAAATTTAGGCATGTTTACGTGTCCAATACTCAGGCTATGACACTCCCACATACTTTGATCATTCACGACTCTCTCGCTACCTTGGCACTTTTTTTATTCGAGATACTCACTCCTTTTAGTTGACTCCCCATTCTTGAGTATTTACTTGTTTACATATTTTCATGAAACATATACATAATATAGCTGTATCCTGAATCCAAAGTTTGGAAGTTTCTCATATCGGACAATTGGCACCCGTGCCTTATGAGGACAATATATGTGCATCCTGAATCTAGACAATGTAGCTGTACCCTTGAAAGGAGAATGATCAAAGATAAACTTGGAAAGTACATCATTAACATTTTATTCACTCAGATTGTCGCAAAATATTGTCATATTACCTTATTTTAGCCTTTCCCTAAGGGAAAAAATTAAAATGAATGAAACTATCTACTATCTAAGGGGGAAAAAAAATTAAAATGAATGAAAGTATCTACTATCTAAGGTATCCTTTTAGATGCCAACTGTGGAAGAAAAGGAATACAAACAAAAAGTAGTGTGATGGATCCTCACTACTGTCTTGTCTGTTTAATATGTATGCACATAGCCTTTCTCATGCATGTCTGAATTCCAATTTATCTCAAGAAATTTTAATTAGTTTTGTTGGTACCTGCCAGTTGCACCACCCTCACATAAAGTCAAGGTGTCTGTGTGTTTGCCTTTGGTCCATCCAGACTACTAATCTCCATTATTGATTGGTTACAGTCCTAAAATCCCCTAAAGGATCCCCGAAATCTTAACTTCAACTGAAGTACAAATGACCAATTTAGTTAATGTATTAATATATGAGTTCAATGCAGCCCAGAAATAACTGATTCAGTTCACTATTCAGATAATTCAGGATCCTCCTGATCAGCAACACCCTTGAGGTTCAATGGAGTTTTGCTTCCGTAACTCTTTGTGCTGTCAGCCTTTGTGGATAATCTGAATGCTTGCATGTTGGAAGTACTAAACTTCTAAGTTTGCTTGTTATATATGCCGTTAGCTCATAACCTATTCGTCTAAGCTTTTGGGAGGTAAAGTGGTTATTTAATATGCATATGCACGCGTCCAGTGGATGCTTTATGTGACTTAACAGTTTAAACTCACATACTTGGCCCTTGGGTTGGATGATCCACACTGTTGTTAATGAGCATGAGCAGGAGGTGGAGATCATCTTGTAGAAGTAGCTTGATTTCGCCTTATGCGATCAGTGACAAAAGCATTATGAGTTAAACCTTTTTATCTGTGCTCTTCTGTATTTTATACCTCCTATTGTTTTCTTTCCCTACTCTTTAGATGTCTTCATCTACTCCATACCATAAACAGTGATGACCAGGCGAGGGCATTGAAGGAACCTGTCTCACTTACCCTCCTTCGCTTTAGTTCCTACATGGAAATTGTTTTCTATTTCCCTTTTAGGTTATCTGCTTCTTTTATGTCGAATCACAAATTTTCTTTCTTGAGCTTTTGTTAGTCAAGTTAATTTTGGTGGGTTACCCCTTGGATACATGAGTCTCAATTATTAGGCTAATTAGGGGTGGGCGTGGGCCGGGCCGATTCAGGCTTATGACCCGACCGGCCAGGTTCAAGGCTGGGTCGAGCCTAACCCGGGCGTGGTCAGGTCAGAGTGGACCGGACTTATTTCTCTAATCCCGGGTCTGGGACTAAACACAGTCTGGCCTATGACCTGCCTAGGTGCAGGCTGGGTCTTTTTCCATGGATTTTTCGTCTAACTTTTTTTTCCTATTTTTTTACCTTTTTGATTATGTTAAACTTGTATTTACAATTATAAAATTATTTCTAAATTATTTTTTAATAATTTAAACTTATATTAAATTATTTTTTAATAATTTAAACTTATATTAAATTATTTTTAAACTTGAATTAAACTTTTTAATCCTTCCAAATAGGTAGCAGCGAGCTTAAAGATCACTACTTTGTTTTTAATGGGCCAAAATGCCCACGAGCCAAAGACGTGTGACATTTTAGATTTGTTGGCAGATAGCTGTAGACCAAAAGGGCTAAAGGAACAATTAGTGTAGCCAAAAAATAAATCATGGGCCGGGGCAGGTCAGCGTGGTTCGGGCCAGCATGGGCAGGGCCAACATGGGCAAGCATGAGCCAGGTCTACTTCTCTGACTCTGGGTCTGGGGCTAGACCCAGCCTAGTCCGTGACCAGAGTGTGTCATGGATCGTGTCGGGTCCCCCATCCCACTATGGGCCAGGTTGGGTTGTGACGCATGGCGGGCTGGGCCGGAGATCATCTTGTAGAAGTAGCTTGATTTCTCCTTATGCGATCAGTGGCAGAAACATAATGAGTTAATCCTTTTCATCTCTGCTCTTCCGTAAATTATACCTCCTATTCTTTTCTTTCCCTTCTCTTTAGATGTCTTCATCTACTCCATACCATAAACAGTGATGACGAGGGCAAGGGCATTGAAGGAACCTGTGTCACTTACCCTCCTCTTTAGTCCATACATGGAAACCGTTTTCTATTTCCCTTTAGGTATATCTGCTCCTTTTATGTCGAATCACAATTTTTCTTTATTGAGCTTTTGTTAGTTAAGTTAATTTTGGTGGGTTACCCCTTGGATACATGAGTCTCAATTACTGGGCTAATATAGTAGAATATCCTACCCATTAATTGGCTTTCCGAGATTCATGGCAAGCCTTTCAGACCAAGCTTCCTTATCAAAAGTTCTTAACCAATTTTGAAGGACATCAGGCTTTCAATGAGTTGTGAAATTCTTCAACTTTTCATGGAATCGTGTAATCCTCAGAAGACCTGTTTTGATGGGAAAGTTTAGACGATATGATAAATTTTCGTGTTTTTCTTTTTTCCTGTTATTCTAGTGAGGAACATCACTTAGCTATTTACATCATGGAGAAGCACGTTTATAGTTTCACGTTATTCCTATTAGCTTCTATCTGACGGGTCTGGCTGATGTAGCTATACATGTTATATCTACGTAATATAGAAGATGCACCCAAACACACACATGAAGTCTTGAATCTCAGCATTTGTTCTTCTTGTATCAATGATGAAGCAGTATATTGGAAATTTGATTTCTTTAATTTAATTTCTAATTTGCTATTCAGGCTTGCGTTGAGTTTAACCTGGGAGAGAATGAAGAGCAGCCCAATAAAGCACTGGTTTCATATAGCAACTCTTTGAAGTTATTTAGGGTTTGTTTCTTCTTATGTCTCCTGACTTTCTCTCTCTATTAAATTACAAAAATATTAAGTTTATAATTTCTTGTTTGGTATTAAACACTCAATTAACTTCTTTATGAAATTTGAATAGAGGGCATTGCAAGTGCATCCTAACTGTCCTGGAGCTGTGAGACTTGGTATAGGTCTATGTTGCTATAGACTGGGGCCAATTGAAAAAGCTCAACAAACCTTCCGTCGAGTTCTACAAGTAAGTTGGTAATTCATCCTCCTATATATGCATATACTTGATATACCTTAATGCTTTTCTGATTCTTTTTTTCTATGATGACATTATGTAGTTAGATCCCGAAAATGTTGAAGCTCTAGTTGCACTTGGAATTACAGATTTGCAAACAGATGAAGGTGATATGATAGCGCGATGTAAATTAATGAATGAATTGTTATCTTCCTGCTTTTGTGTTTTCCTGACAATTTGGCTCCTTAACGCGTGATTATATTTACATTAATTTTTTGCAGCTATTGGAATTCAGAAGGGAATGGAAAAGTTGCAAAGGGCTTTCGAAATATACCCTTATTGTTCAATGGCACTAAATCATCTGGCAAACCACTTTTTCTTTACTGGGCAACATTTTTTGGTCGAACAATTAACTGAATCTGCTCTTGCTACGAGCAATCATGCCTTGACAAGATCACATTCTTATTACAATTTGGGAAGATCTTACCATAGTAAGGTGACTTCATGCTTTTGAATCTTGGGGATTTTTTGCTTGGGGACTTTATGCTTTTTTTTTGAAATAATCTTGAGGACTTCATGCTTTTGAAAATTAGATATTGATTATGCATCCTTAGAAATATTTCTTTAACGTCTTGTATTATTTATCTGTTTTATAACAACTTTTTTGCAACCATAGGGTGATTTTGAGAAAGCTGGCTGTTATTATATGGCATCTGTCAAAGAAATCAACAGGAAACAGGACTTTGTGTTGCCGTATTATGGTATGTGTCCTTATACTTTCCCTCTCCTCTGTTCATGCATTTATATGAACAATATTTTTCTTATAATGTGTAAATACCCTCCATAGTTATTGAAGGCTAAGATTGTTTGCTACTAAGATTGTTGGAAAGTAACGGTAACAATCTACCCGCTATAGTAACTACCAATCACTGACTCACCAACCATCACTGTAGCAACACTGTAGCAATAGTGCACATCTACCACAAAATCACCTATATATAGCCCTCCTAGCTTTAAGTTGAGATCATCCCAGTGTTTTACTATTTCCACACTACTATTTGCTATGATCCCGCTCTATCTGACCCTGGGTTTGTCCAAATAAGTTGTACTAGAGTTTGAGTTAGGGTGCATGTATCTGCTTATCGTAGACTTTGTAGCTGCCACTAAAGGTAGATCCTTCATATCAGAAAATAAGCTAGACTATCAGTTACTCTTTAAAGGCACTAGGCACTATTCACGAGTACGGTATTATTCACAAATATGGTTACCATTCACAAGTACGGTTATTGTTCATAAGTACGATTACTGTTCACATAAAATAGTAGAAGTTATCGTTCGTGGTAGAAGCAATGGCGGCGAAGTTCGAGATTAAGAAATTTAACATAAGTAATTTCTTACTGTCGAAGTTGAAGATAAAAACTATCTTAAGAAAAGATTATTATTTAGCGACTATCGGTGCAAGGCCGAAAAATATCACAGATGATAAGAAGTGGAACGAGATGGACGAAAATGCTATTGTTAATCTTTATCTGGTATTAGCAGATGGGGTACTGTCAAGCATAGAGAAGAAAAAAAGTAAAGGAGATCTAGGATACTCTAACAAAGCTATATGAGACTAAATCATTGCATAACAAAATCTTCTTAAAATAAGACTTTACACTCTGAGGATGGTGAAATCTACATCGATGACCGACCACATCAACACCCTAAACACACTATTTTTCTAACTCACAATGTTGGGGCATACAGTCGGTGTGAATGAACGTGCAGAGCTTCTACTTTAAAGTCTACCTGATTTGTATGATCACCGCATCATCAAACTAACAAACAATATCCTTACGGATTATCTAGTCTTCAACAACATTGCAGCAGCTGTTCTAAAGGAAGAAAATCGGCGTAAGAATAAAGAAGATAGGTAGGCAAGTTCGCAATAAGCGGAGACCTTATCGATGACGAGAGGAAGATCAAAGGAATGTGGCTCCAGTAGGATTTATACCCATAGTAGGTCAAAATCAAGAAGAAAGAAGAATATATAATGCTACAACTGTGGCAAAAGGGGGCATATGAAATCAAAGTATTGGCACAATAAAAAGAGTGGTGATAAAAAGTCTTCAGAGCCATCAACATCTCAAGGATGCGTCATAAGCACATCAGACGATGATGAAATTTTATACAGTGAAGTAACTACTATTGATGAAGGCAGAAAGAGGTTTACTGATGTCTGGCTTCTAGATTCAGCAACCTCCTGGCACATGACCTCTCGAAGAGAATTGTTTTACAAATATGAACCTATCTCAGGGGGTTCTATATTTATAGGCAATGATCATGTATTGAAAATTTCTGGTGTTGGCATTATCAAAATTAAAATGTTTAATGGTATAATATGCACCATTTAAGATGTACGATATGTGAAAGGCTTCAAGAAAAATCTATTGTCTTTAAGGTAATTGGATGAGCTTGGATGCAAGACCCATGTAGAAAATGGGATAATAAAAATTGTTAGTGAGGCGCTTATTGTGATAAAGGGAAAAAAGATAGCTATAAATCTATACATGCTCAAGGGAGAAACCTTGTAGGAAGCTGATTCATGTAAGACATTAACTAACCGTAAAGAAGAACAAACTATAATGTGTCACCATAAACTAGGCCACATATCAGAACGATGCTTGAAGATTCTCTCGGATCAGAAGCTACTTCATGAGCTCAAATCAGGAGCTTTTTCCTTCTGCGAGCATTGTATTATAAGTAAGCAGCATCGGCTGAAGTTTAACACATCGAGTTCTAGAAGCAATGCTATTCTGGAATTGGTTCATTCTGATGTATGACAAACACCAATTACATCCAAGGAAGGAGCAAAGTACTTCGTGTCGATTATTCTAGAAGATGTTGGGTGTATCCTATCAAGAACAAGGCTGATGTGTTCTTTTGATGTTAATAATCAAACAAGTTATTATAATAGGTGTTGATGTTCGAGATCACACAGTCGATGGGAGCTATCCGCTATGACGAAGAGTGAGAGGATGAGAGATGGGGCCGACTCCTCTGACTTTATGCCCGATCCTTGGATTAAAATTCCTGATTCTTCTGCATAAACAAGAAGAATGAACCTTTAAGAGGGCATGGCTTGTTTCCCCCGTGATACCTTCCACGATCAAGTCAGCTGGTGAGCTTAAATGAGATTTGAGGAGAATCCCGGGACCATTGATGTTCTCATAAGGGGGTACTTTTTTAGAGTTATTAGTAAAAAGAAAATAGATCAAGAAGGAGAAATGATCCCCCGAATTTAATGAAAGTCCAACCTCTTAGTCGAGTCAAGATTAAAAGAAAGAAGACCTCCCTTTCCTTACCCTCCTTCCTCCATTTTATAGTCCTTCGCCCCTGGATTCTAACCCTTAGTTTTGACTATATACAGGAGGGTGGTGGTGGGGTGAGCAGACAGGCTGCTGAGTCATTCTCTACTTTATAGATGTCAGCTGGCGACTGGAGGGGAAGTCATTTGAGCACAGAAGAGGATATCTCTAACATATCCTGGATTTGACAGATGAGACATTGACGGAAGATAGGCTGGCTGCTTAGTCATTTTTTGCTTACAGATGTCGGCTGGTGACTGGAAGGAAAGTCATTCGAGCACAGGAGAGGATATCTTAGTGATATCTGAGAAGTAACTTATGAGCAGAGGAAGCTGTTTATACCTGAGATTTGTCAGAGTTAAGATATTGATGGGATTGATCAATATTGTAGTGTCGATTGATGTAAATTTGAAGAGAGCTGAGTTGGATTTTATCCCCTCAGTAGAGATGAGTTGGCTTTCAAGTCGTTCCTATGATTTGCCGACCAGATAGTCGAGTAAGCTTCTGGCCGAGGAGATAGCCAAGTAGATAGTCGAGCCGATTATTGAGGAGTCGTCTCGATTTATGAGGGATCGACTAATCCCGCACTTCGCGTCGGTAAAGATGACTCGTTTGCTTGGCAGGTCAATAGACTCGTTCTTGGCTGGGCTTTGGACCGCTAAGCTGGTTTGGGCCATAGCTTTTTTGGACCTATGAAGACATAGTTTCTCGATATTTTTATCTTTAGATGATGAATTACCATAACAGATAGCCCTTTTTACTCGGAGTCTACTTTTGTCGGTTTTAAGTGAAACAGATAAAAGCTTTCGATCAGTATAAACTCGCTCAAGACGTTGAGGGTTTTTAGTTTGTTGATCGTGGCTGAAGACGTGGTGTAGGACTTTTATCCAACCATCATTTCCTATGAACCGATATCTTGAACCACTTTTTTAGAAGAGATGAAGCGTTGTGGACAGAACGAGTGGCGCTTCATTGCTAATTTATTGGTTTGTAATAATATGCAGGAGCGGCGGTTGGTATTTCGAACAATCCGTTTCAGATTCTCAGAATTGATCTTTCTTGTTCGCTTCAAGATTGTGCCTCTTGAGTTCTTCTACATGCTTCTCTTAGAGGCTTATAAATATCCTAAGGTCGGAGATAATTTTCTCACAGATCTTTCATCTTAAAAAATCGTTGAACTTTGTAAAGAAGGAATTTTTCCATGGCTTCTCCAGCTTCCGCTTCTAGCCATCGCGAAGAAAAGATTGCCATACTTTGGCGTCTGCGTTCATGGGTCCTTAGGGATCAGTTAAAATGGGTGTGCGAGAGGTTCGATATTCCTCGAGCCATAACGCTTAAGGAGCCCAAGCTGACAGAGCCCATATATAATCATGGTTAAGGGCGAGTGCCATTGTACTTGGTACATCTGGAGCAGGGTTTGCGACTACCTCTTCATTCATTTGTCAGGGGAGTACATGTAGCTCTGGAGGTTCCCCTCATGCAGTTTTATCCGAATGCAGTAGGGGCTTTGGTGGCCTTCGTGGTCGTCTGCTACCGAGTTAGAGTACGGCCTAGCATGAAAGTGTTGGGTTATTTGTTGAGTGTGGGATCGACTAAAGGGGACTCGCACTACTTTTATCATATTGATGATAATTTCAAGCTCTCCCTGGATCTTCCTGAATTGGAGAAGGATTGAAGGGAGTATTTTATGTGGGCTTATGGAGCTGATGACATCTTTTCCTGCTCGCCCTAACTGAAGACAAATCTGGAGGCTCTAAGGCCAGTTGCCCTTAGCAGTCTGGAGAAGGAGGCCCTGGAGAAGATCCGTTCTTATGCTAGGCCTTTGGATATGGAGGACTTGGTGGATGATATATCCATGATCTTGTCTTTCACTGACTTCGCGGTCAGGGTGAGCTCTCCTATTCCTCCGTCAATGGAGGTATATAACAGGAGCCTTGGGGCCGAGAGAGAAGGCTCGGCTGGGGAGTCTCGGAGAGATCGAGGGGGTCCTCGATGTGGAGGGGGATTCTGACAGAAGGCTCCTCGTGATCGAGGTTGCTCCCTCTCCTGATGGGACGAGGGGTAGGAGAAATATCCCAATTGTTCCAATAAAAAATACGTGAAAATATCTAAAGTAAATTAAAAAAGTTTGAAAAAGACACATCCTTTCATCTCTAATCATTGTCAAAAAGAAAACTCGAGCTACCCCTCTCCTAATCTTGCATGGATAACCTGAAAAATTAAAAAAATCACATAATTAAGAAATATCAACTAAGAAAAGAGTATCTTATTAAGTAAAAATCGTATTTTCTCTAGTGCAAGTACTCAATCATAAAAGTATATAAGAGATTTTACAAAATTTAATTACCTAGTCCTGCACATGTTCTCGAGTTTGAGGAGTCAATGAAGATTGTTGCCTAAAAAAAGTTCATATATAGCTTTCACTTGTGACTCTTAAGTTAGATATCCTTTGTTGTTGTTGATGTTGTTGTTGCTCCTGCTCATCTAAGCGTTGTTGAAGCATCTGGCTCTTTCTCTTTTCATCTATAACCAGTGTTTCCAGATTAGATCGACTAGGGAGCGGTCCTCTCAAATCTTTCAAAGTAGTCCCGCCACCAAATACAGTGATGTGATCATGCGATTGCTTCCCCCAAAATTTTTCAATTATCTCAATGTCTGAAAGTGAAGGGTTTGCTTGTTTAACTTGAACGATTTCATCCTATAAAAATTAAACTTCATATGCTTAGAGTTCACATTGACACTTAAAAGATCAAACCCTCATGAGCATAAAGAAGAGGGGTGAAAGTCATTCCCATATATTTCACTATATAGAAGTCTTGATATCTCATGACATTATTAGTACAACAAAAGGGATATCAACCTTTGGATTGATACACAAATCACCAGGTACAACGATCTACGTCTTAATATCTCTTTGTTGTACATTTGATGCCATGTATCGGGCTCACTGAATACTTTTTCATAAGAAAGGATGAGCTAAAGGATTGAGAAATTATCTCGTTTGTAGTTATATTTGTGAGGCAGAGATGGGCTTGGTATCCGAAGAAGACAACCAATAGCAAGGAGATGATGAATAGAAACACATATGAAGTGGTTGAGTGTTGTGTGAACTCAGCAACCACTGCAAAAGTTACATGTTCCGTTTTATCTATTAGAATGGAAATAATACGTTCATGTTTTCAGAAGATGGTATTCTTTCATTACCTGTAAAACATGTGGAAATAAACCAGAAAATGACTTTTCAATGCCATAATAAACTACGAAAAGAAAACGACGTGAAATGATGAGGTTATTGACCCAGAATGAATAAAAACGACAACAACATCCATGAGAATATCGAGTAGTTCAATAAGATACCTGTTAATATGTAAATAATGTTTCGCTCTTTCAACTGACTAGCAAGAATCAAGCCAAGGACAATTGCTCCATACAAACAGATCAAAAGTTCCTGCCATGATAAAAAGAAATAGAAACAAAGCATCTTGAGGAGAGACGTCATCATGCAAAGGTCGCAAAAGGGCATAATTTCAAAGTCTGCTTCAAAAAATTAGAGGAATTTCTTCCCTATGTTAAGGGGAAGAACTTGTGTGAATTTAGAAGGCATATGAATTATGACAAGGAGGTCACAAGTTGCAAGCATGCCTAAAACAAAAAATAATGAGAGAAATAACATTAGCAACTATTCAACATCAACTCTCAAGTCATAAATGATAGGATAACCCTATTAAATTCCAATAAATTCAGAACAAAATTAGTAGCCATTTTCTAACGCTTGTGTTATCATTAAAAATATTCGTGTGTTTGCTTCTATGAAACAAAGCCCAGAATATTGAGAATCTACTAAACACCTTTCTCTTTGACTCGGTGCTTAGTTTGTACAAAGCAGCTGTTTGTTCACAGGAATTTGCTGATATCTTCTTGGCTATTACTAGCAAAGCTAGACTATTTGAATCAAACTTCTGAATAAAGCAATTTAGAGCAAGATTCTCCTCAATTAATCCTATAGAAAATAACTATCATGATAAATAACAATGGTAATAAATTTTATAGTGAAATGCATCTATACTCACCAAAGTAGAAAAGCCATAAAGTATCGGATGTTTATCTCTCCTATGCAATTACTCTGCAATTAGAAGTAACAATAATCATCTTAACATCTTAATTGACTTGACAAATAGAAGTGAGAATCAAACACTAATTTATATGAATCGACTTATGCAGTGAAAATCTACCATCCAGCCACAATAGTGGTCAAATTGGAGAATGCATCAATCACAAATTCTGCAATGCTTAGACCTAGCGGGTCTGCATTCAGATGCTGCTTCTATCAGATCAAAAGACTGAAAAAAGATGTAATAAGAACCATTGGACTAATAAAGTAACATGAATTTTGGAATTTTGCAAATTCGACATTCCTTTTCCACATATATGATCTTATCATAAGGATAAGTAAATAGGTAATTTGATATATTTTCAGAATTCACGGTTCCTGGATCAGTGAAGCTAGTCAAGAGAAAGAGTATAATTCATATACTGATTGCTAGTATGCTCAAGTATCTGCAACATGATATTGAATTACAATTAAGTTAAATATAATTAGTTAAATATGGCTACAAGAAATAGTAAAGTCAAAGTGTCTTTTATTTTACCTATGCGATCGAACTTGTGGAGGATCTTGCTGCAGAATCGATTCGAATTGATATGAAACAACGCGAGATCGGACAAGAGGCCGAGCTCCTCGGGGAGATAACCGGAGATGTCAGCGTGCTTGAGGTCGATTCCGGCGACGACGGTGACGTTAGGGTTTGACGGTGACGGGGCATAGAAGACGCCTCTGTAGAGGCAGACTTGAGGCCTGACCCAGGACGCCGTCATGTTTGACGGATCGAAGACGATGGCTAGTTTCTAAGCCTGGAGAGCAATGCAGGCTATGCGGAGGTTAGGGTTTAGGAACATGAATGTAGGGTCCATGGAGACGGACTCGTCGCGATCACCGAACTCGTCGACGTGGTAGAGGAGCTGGCGGTGGCTGAGGGCGGAGGCGTCGGCAACGGATAGGCCGTGGGTGGAGAAGGCGTTGGCGGGGTTATGGTTTGAGATCGAGAGGGAGAAGAGTAGGAGGAGAAAGATGAGTATTTTATTTGGTTGTGGGATTTGTTATGTAGTAATTGGTTAATTTGAGTCCTATTATGATTAGGAGTCTAATCAATGAAGGTAATGGACCGCTTCGTCTTTATGGAGACTCAATAACGACGGTATTAGGATCAAATCAAAGAAAGGACTAAAAATCTGTTATCCTATCTCACATCATTTCTCTAATATTTGTAATCACTTGACGAAGGTTTTAATACCCGTCGTTATTATATACACATTAATGATGGTCAACTGGTCCCTTCACTAATTTTGATCGTTAAATATTAGATTTATTATAGTATCTATTTCGCCGGCTCGAACACATGCTGGCCATAAAGAGATCAGCCAGGGAAGAGACAGAGAGACGAGCTGCTGCCTTGGAGGTTGAATTGGTCGAGATGGAGAGGTTGTTGAGGCGCTACCAGACCATCAGCTCCAGACAGTCAAGGACTATCTAGGGATTGGAACAAGAGTGGATGCTTTGAGGTCGGCTGACGACTCCCTTGGCGACTCTTTTTTGGCGGCGGCCAGGGGCGATCAGGCCCTTCTTCGGGACTCAATCGTGGGCATTAAAGATATCCCGCTGTTTCTCCCCTTTTTTTTAGAACTATGGAGGACATATTGTAATGGAACTTTTTGAGTGAAAGATAATTTTTTGCTTTTATGCCTAAGCATTTGGCTCGAGTTTTGTAGTTTGAATAAATTAATTGCATAATGTCGATCTATACGTAGGAGAACTACAATTAGTTTACTTTGAATGCTCTATGCTTGGCTGAGCAATCTGATCGACAACTTGTTTATTTTATCTCGATGGATTGTCATACTTGCAGGAATCGTACCTTAGTGCGAGTGGTTGCAAGGCCTATTTTAATTAGACAACAACCCGTAGGTTGTGTCTATGTCTTATGTTGTCGTCAAGGTCCTTAAATTTTCCTTAAGGTCGAGAGGCGACTGTGGGAGTCGATCAAAGGGTTGTGCTTTGGGTTTATTCTTGACAAGGTACCAAGGCCTTGATATTCGACTGAGAAGTCGTTATGCTTTGGGCTTATCCTGATAAGGAGCCAATAGCTTGATATTCGACTGAGAAGGCATTGTCCCTTGAGCTTATCCTGATAATGAGCCAAGGTCTTTGTTGCCGACTGAGGAGTCGTTGTGCTTTGGGCTTACCCTGAGGAGGAGCTAAGGTCTTGACCATGATGATCGATGAGAGCAGGAGGAATCGACCACCAGTTGTGCCTTAGGCTTACCCTGATAAGGAACCAATGTCTTTGTTACAGACTAAGGAATCGTTGTGCCTTGGGTTTACCCTGAGGAGGAGCCAAGGTCTTGATCATGATGGTCGATGAGAGCTGGAGGAATCGATCATCAGTTGTGCATTGGGCTTGCCCTGATAAGGAGCCAAGATCTTTGTTGCCGACTGAGGAGTCGTGCCTTGGGCTTATCCTGAGGAGACGCTAAGGTCTTGATATTCGACTGAGAAGTCATTGTGCCTTGGGCTTATCCTAAGACGGAGCCAAGGTCTTGGTTACCGACTGAGAAGTCGTTGGGTCTTGGGCTTATCCTGAGGAGGAGCCAAGGTCTTTTAAATCCGACTCGGAAGCCGAATGTTTAAAACCCTTAAGAGTCGACTAGGTCTTTGATGTTTTTTTATTAATTGTTGAAATTTGTACATCATGGAGCGTAATTTATCAACATTTAACGTTCGAATAGCGTTGAATTCTTGTTCTCTGCTCATATGAATTTTTAAGGTTTCCTTTTGCAGGAGATAAGGCCACCGAAACAGAACTTCCTTGGTTGTTTCTTGTCATCTTTGAACATTCCTGTTTTTGACGAGGGCAAGTCGTTGCTTTATTGACCATCTTCGTTGCTGGGTGGCTTAGGACACTAAGTCGCCAGTCGTTGAATATCTGGAGTCGAATGTTGCCCTCTCTTTTGAGGGCGAACTGTTTGGCTTTAGACGTCGCTGAGTTGTCAACATATTTGTCATCTCATCGGCCAGTATCTTTCTGAACTTGAGTCTTTGTTGAGGTCTTTGCAGGCTGACGGTGGATGTGATGATTTTTAATAGGTCTTGCTTCATCATCGTTGGTTGCCCTGTATGGCTAGTGTTCGGAGGTTGGTGTTTAACAGGAGGCTGGGCAAATTTTGTGATGGGGGCTTCTTGTTGGTGAAACCCTAGACGTCAATGCTTTGTTCCCTAGACTTTGATGGGATCGTAGTTTCCCCTTAGGGATTCTAGGAATAGCAACGACTCGACCATCCTGTGAATGGAGGAATCTTCTTGTAAGGATAGTACGAGTCGCTGCGTCGACCACTAGTGCTTGCTTCGGCTTTGGTGGTTCGAGCCGGGGGCTAAGGATTGGATTTCCTGAGAAAGTAATTATCAGGTGGCCCTCCGAGTTTTTCCCGCTATCTCATCCTTAGTAAGTAGAAACTTTATTCTGAAGGTGGTGATGGTTCGAGGAGCCTGCCACAGGCTTAATCACTGCTCCTGAGCTCGAATGAGCTATCGCCTATGGGAGCTTAAGCGATATTGGATCTGATCATAACCTTTGTTGGAGACGGGGTTCTGTTTTGTGATCCGACTCCAAGCTCCTTGGTTGTCCAGGAGGTGGAGTTCATCTGTGGCGGTGATAAGAAGCCTGTGCTTCATTTTTAAGCCAGACAAGTACCGTAGTGATGTGTCTTCTCTTAGGAGGGCTCTCGGGTTCTGGTAGCGGGTCCATCTTCTGGTGGATGACCTACTTGGAAAATACTCCCCAGATAGCTATTGACGCCCTCAAGGGTTGTGCCTATGTTGGCTCCTCATAGCCATAGGCTAATCCTCCTTAGCTTGAATGATGCGATTCCAGGTTTTGTTTAGCTTGAATTGTGCAATTCCAGTGTTCTTCTTTAAGGATGAACAAGGTCAGGCTCCTGATCAGAATTAGGCATGTCTTCTCAGAGAAGAAAGCGAGCCTCACGGTGGGCGTCAAACTGTTGATGTCCGAGATCACACAGTCGATGAGAGCTATCCGCTGATGACGAAGAGTGAAAGGATAAGAGATAGGGCCGACTCCTCCGACTTTATGTCCGATCTTTAGATTAAAATTCCTGATTCTTCTGCATAAACAAGAAGAACGAACCTTTAAGAGGGCGGGGCTTGTTTCCTCCGTGGTACCTCCGACGGTCAAGTCAGCTGATGAGCTTGAGTGGGGTTTGAGGAAGT
This sequence comes from Asparagus kiusianus, assembly GCA_022839385.1. NCBI lineage: Eukaryota > Viridiplantae > Streptophyta > Magnoliopsida > Asparagales > Asparagaceae > Asparagus > Asparagus kiusianus. Next base: position 38,768 of record BQKN01000499.1, on the reverse strand, counting down.
CCCGGGACCATTGATGTCCTCATAAGGGGGTACTCTTTTAGAGTTATTAGTAAAAAGAAAATAGAACAATAGGGAGAAATGATCCCCCGAATTTAATGAAGGTCCAGCCTTTTAGTCGAGTCAAGATTAAAAGAAAGAAGAACCTCCCTTTCCTTACCCTCTTTCCTCCATTTTATAGTCCTTTGCCCCTGGAGTCTAACCCTTAGCTTTGACTATATACAGGAGGGCGGTGATGAGGTGAGCAGACAGGCTGCTGAGTCATTCTTTACTTTACAGATGTCAGCTGGCGACTAGAGGGGAAATCATTTGAGCATAAGAGAGGATGTCTCCAACATATCCTGGATTTGACAGATGAGGCATTGGCAGAAGATATGCTGGCTACTTAGTCATTCTTTGCTTTACAGATGTTGACTGGCGACTGAAAGGAAGTTATTTGAGCACATGAGAGGATATCTTAGTGATATCTGGGAAGTAACTTATGAGCAGAGTAAGCTGTTTATACCTGAGATTTGTCAGAGTTGAGATCTTGATGGGATCGATCAATATTATAGTGTCGATTAATGTATATTTGAAGAGAGCTGAGTTGGATTTTATTTCCTCAGTAGAGACGGGTTAGCTTTCAAGTCGTTCCTAGGATTTGCCGACCAGATAGTCGAGTGAGCTTCTGGCCGAGGAGATAGCCGAGTAGATAGTCTATTCAATTATTGAGGAGTCGTCTCAATTTATGAGGGATCGACTAATCCCGCACTTCGCGTCGGTAAAGATGACTCGTTTGCTTGACGGGTCAATAGACTCGTTCTTAGTTGGGCTTTGGGCCGCTAAGCTGGTTTGGGTCATAGCTCTTTTGGGCCTATGAAAACATAGTTTCTCGATATTTTTGTCTTTAGATGGTGAATTACCACAACAATAGGGGTGAAGTTGATTAGGGACCGCTCACTTCTCCGAATATCTGGTTTTGAGTTGAGTAGCTACAGTTTGCACAAATAGCAATTCATGAGAGAACAATGACTAGTTTCCCCGTTGTTCCTTCGACGATCAAGTCAGTCAGTAAACTTGAGTGGGAAAGTAATAAACTACGTGAGTTCTAAAGTGCAGTCAAATTGCTTAAGATAGTTCTTGGAATAGTACATCTTTTTACGGTGGTGGAAAAATGGTAATCTCAGCTGAGCATAGGATGGCGACAAATGAGTATGGGCTGGCGGCTATGTCAGCGCCTACTTTACAGGTGTCAATCGATGAGTGGAGAAGAGGTCAGCTCGGCATTAAATACAAAGTGATTGGGGCATGACGGTGCCGACGTGATCCGATGAGTCATGATGGTTATCGGGGCTAGAGGTATGATGGCGCCTGCTAAGCATTTAATGCGACACCGATGTGGTGTCAGTGGGTCAGGCTCGAGGTTGAAGTCGTCCTTTAGCTTGCTGAGAAGTAACGCCTCTCGAGTCGACCTCGTAAGGCGGATAATTAGTCGAGTGAGCTCGTAGTGAGTCGTCTTTGACAAGAGAACCGATAAGTAGCACCCTTCGAGTCGACTCATGAAGATATCGACTCGACGAGTCGGCTAAGTCGGGATCCTTGATCTTAACCGTCAATTTGATTTGAGCGGTGTATGTAGATGGACACATGTCCGTTGTATTTTGGTGACTTTGAACACTATAACAGTTAGCCTCTTTCATTTGGAGTCCGCTTGGGCAGGGTCCGAGTGAAATGAGAGTAGCTCTTAACGATCATGGGTGTGCATTAAATGAGAACTGACAAGTCTCTTCAGCATTTACGTGTCTGACGTCACCACACATTTTTTTGACTGCATGTTATTCGAGATTTAGTGGGCTGCGTCTTGATCCTTGAAATGTTGCTTCAGATTCTAATAATTAATCTCGGCCGTTAGACAAAGCTTGATCCGGCCATTGAGATTCCGGTAGCTGCGGATTGAACAACCCATATATAAAGATAGGGCCATGGAGATGGCGGTTATCGTCTTTTGCAATTCCCTTTTGAGAAATCGAGATTCTTCCTGCTTATCTTTCTCCGACGATCACTTCTCCTTATGATGGCATCAGATGTTGTAGACTGACGGGCTCTTCTGGCGGAGTTTCACTCCAAGGTGACCCAGATATAGAAGAGGACGCTCCACGGGAGGTTTGATATCGCCTGAGAGTATGAGCTAATGGCCCTGACGGGGTCGAAGGCTGTCACGCCCCGCTTCCCAAAATACCGGGGAAACGGAACGTGAACAAGCCCGCGACGTATTAGGTTGAGTAGAAATAAATAATAAAACTCTTTCTACTCAATCTAATACGGTAAGCGTCAAAAATATAATATACGAAGTCACAGGTCCCCGATCACACATAGCAAGAGTATAATGAACAACTCAGAATGGAAAAGATACATATCACAAATAGAATATCATCCAGGACACAGAGTTGGGTCAAACACGCCCTTATTACAAAACCGTCCAACTAAAAATATAAAAATACATAGTCCAATATAAATAAAAAGAAAGTACTGCTAAAACAACTAAATCCAACATCAGACTAAAGTAAGGTTCTGCAAAAGAGATCTAGCGCTCATCAACTACTACAGAAATAAAAGTCTAAGCTTCAGGTTATTCTTCTGATCCATCTTGAAGACCTTACCGCTACAAATCATCTGGCTCCTGTACTATTCCGAACTGAGGCTGCTCATCTCCTAAATCTGACGTACACCAGAAAAAAACAGGTGTACGTCAGCGTGTGCGACACACGGCAAGATCCCACAGAGAGAAATAGGAACGATCGAACGACCAAAGCAAAACAGTGATAATAATAATAAAAGAAGCATGCTACTGGAATACTAATAATCTAAATGCAATCTACCACTAGAATATAATAATCATGAGTATCTAAGAAAGTTAACCAAGTAACAAGACGATCATGCAGCTAGCGAACAGACTAATCATCCAAGTACAGGGTTATACACTAGATGGAATTTATACTTAAAAATCTACAACTCGAGACGTAGTACGTCGAGCGAAATACTCCAAACAAGGAAACCCTCATGTATATACCATATGTCTCGAATTGTAAATAATTAAATATCAACCCCGATCTAGGTATGGAAACAAACATAACTGGTCTGTATCTCACAAGGATTCATACATAGCCAGGAAACGAGGTCATGTAACTAGTCATTCTATAACAGGTCACTGGTACATATCTCACACAGAGTCAACGGTCATATCATCGTATAATTGATTGTTCGCACATCATCCAAGCAAATAAATTCATGAACCAAAGTAGCGACACCGATCTACTTTGACTCAACAACTCGACCTCAGTGGCGACACCGATCCACTGGTACGAGCCTGGAAGATATATCAACAATCATATCCAATCATATGAACAAAGACTTTCCCACCCCCAACTCTTCTTGCTTTTCTAAGTCAACACAACACGTCTCTAGGTCACACAAGGCCACTATGGTCATGACTGCTAATGATTTTCAATCACATCAAGGCAATAGTAATGTAACAATTCATGTGCAATAATATCATGACATATCATGTAATAATAATTTGTTACAGTATATATATATATATAAATAGTAATATTATAATGCACTAGAAATGATGAAGAAGAAATCCTTCAGTCAAGTCCGACGATAGATAGATCAACGCAGAATAAAGAAACAACTACTAACTGTCGAAAAGGAAGTGTACACGTTAAACGAGGAAGCGATCCAATCAAAGGAAATATAGAAAATAATCATAAGTATAATGATGACATAACAAGAAATCCTACGACGTCAACGGGGAGAATCTCAAGATCTAGTTCCATTGTAGACAGATCGGCACAGGAAACGAGAAGCGACTTCGGATTCAATTTCGAATAATTGAGCAATAGTATGAATGAAAGAGTCTAAACAATTCATTCTAGGTGTAGAGGGGCTCAAATCAGGATTGTCAATAAATCAGGACGTTAATCTCCCCTCCCTATTTTAGTGAGAATGGCGAAATTGCCTATAAGAATAAAGTCGGTTCATCTCCACAATTTGAAGGATATCAAGGCGTATAGCCGACACAGGAATGAAACCAAATACATAGGCACAAAGGCCATCCACCGCAATGATACACAGCCATAAATAAGTCAACAAATACAATACAAGGCCATCAATAATATACAAGGCCGACAATTTATTATACAAGGCTGCAAACAATAATACGTTTTCCGGCAGCGAATTTCAAAGCAAACCGGTAAGGAATTCTAGGCTAATGCATTCAAGCATAAGTATAAGGAAGCATGATAAAGATGTGATATCAGACAATAACACAAATCAAATGAGTAATCACATGAAATATAATTACGAGACTCAATATGACATGACTGTATGGGATAACTATGAATCGGACGTGCATGTATAGTATAATAATTTCTTTTAAAATATCTATTATTATAATTACTCAAAATAAACCATTTATTTTTAAACTAACCTTTAAAAATAATTAGCTTATTAATTCCAAATAATCTTTTACAAAATAATTTCCTTTAAGTTATTCCTAATCTTCTAAAATAATAATTTCATAAATTCAAAAATAAGATAAATTCTCATTAATTCAAAATATTCTATCTTCCCAAATAATTTCTTTTAAATTATATTTATCATTCTAAAATGATTTTTTCCACAAGATAATTTCTAAAAATTATTATAATTATTCTAAAAATACTATTTATCACCTAATTACAATTTATTTAATATTATTCATCAAATCCACACAGATAATTAAATCATAAATTAACATAAACAGATAATTCCCAATATCATTCAACAAGTCCACACAGACAATTATTAACAGATCTAAAATTGTTGAAAATTCATAATAAATAGGAAAATATAGATCTGAGCAAGCGGGATCTTGCCTGCGAGACCGTGGGGTCTGATGACGATGGTTCTCGGCAAACGTCGGCTGGAGCAGATCTGAAGGAGCGGATCTGGAGCGTCGACGGATCTAAAGTGAGGGCAGCGGTTCAGCTAGTTCGAGACGATGATTAGATCTAAGGCTTAGAGGGGAGGCTGTTGTGACGTGGTCGGCACGACGAGGGGCTGCTAGTCAGAGCTTGAGGAGGAGCTGCTGGGATGGTGTGGGTCGCCGGAGTTGTGGAGGAGCTCGGGGTGGTGCTCACGGCGGCTGTTGGCTATCGGCGACGAGTAAGAAAGGCGGAGGGGAGGACTTGCGAGGTTCGTCGGAGATGAAGAGGGAGGTGGGGGAGGTCGGCTGCTGCAGGAGGTCACGACGAGCGGCGAGTCAGGGCAGAACGGCGGCGAGCTGGGGAGTTGGGCTGCTGGAGGCGTGAGGGGCAGTGGAGGAAGGCAACGGGCGGAGCTCAGGCTGAGGAGTGGCGAACAGGGGCTGGAGGAGAGGGGCAGCGGTGGCGAGCTCAGCGGCGAAGGTGAGCGGCGTTGTTGGGCGAGGGAGGCGGAGCTCGCGATGGCAGCGAACGGAGAGGGCAGCGGGCGGAGATGGGTGCAAGCGGCGGCTGGAGATCTGGGCTGCGGGGGAGAGGCGGTGCTGGCCAAGAGGAGGCGGCGGTCGGAGCAGGAGCAGGAGGTGGAGATGGTGGCTGAGGCGGAGGTGTTGGCGACGGCTTGGAGCAGCGGCGAGCGGAGGAGCTAGGGCTGGAGGAGAGGACGGCGTGGACACAGGTGCAGGCGGCGAAGGTGGAGGCTTGGCGGCGGGTCGGCGGTGGGTTGTCGGAGGAGGCCGGAGCGGCGGTCAGCTGGGCTTGAGCGGCGTTCTTCGGACTTGGTTTGAGAGTGAACGAAGGAGAGGAGGAAGAGGGAGAAGGGGGATGAGTTGGTTTGATTGAAAAGATAGAGAGGGAGTGTGTAAGAAAATGAGAGTGATTGAGATTATTTTAAAGAGAAAGAAAAAGAGCTCGTGAGTGAGAGAGAGAGAGAGCACGAGGGATTAAAAAAAAGAAAGGGGGAAACACGAGGAGGGAATTGCGGGAAATGAGGAGGAAATTAAGGAGTGGGTAAGGGAGAGAGAGTAACTGATACAAGGAAACCAGAGGAAAAGCCAGATAAAAGATTGACTGTCGTGCTGATCACCTGATAGCTATAAATAGAGGTAGGAAATAATAGTGCAAGCTAAAAATACATATAATTAATAACAATAACAATATAAATAATCAATATTAATTTTAAAAAGTTTTCACCGTAACAATTTAATTTATAATTAGCAAAATCATCAAAATATTATAATACTGTATTTTTAAATCGTAGAAAATTGAGAAAAATACAAATACTCTTTTTAGAAAAATAATATTTAATATTTAAATACCAGAAAATTTTATTCAAATCAAAATCGAAAATCAGGGTCCTTACAAAGGCCGTCTACGATCATGGGCCGGACTGGGGTCTACTCTACTTGAAGCAATTAGAGTTTGGCCTGAGGTTGCTCTTGCACCCTTTTATCTAACAAGACTTTGCAGCTTTAGGGGTATCGCCAACCTAGATGAAGCTGAACGTCATCGCAACCTTGATGGGGTTCGTGGTGACTTACCATTGACTAGCAATAAAGTCATCCCTGCGAATCTTGGATCATTTGGTGAGTATTAAGGTGAACCAGACAGAGCCCCATTTCCATTTCGAAATGGTGGGGAAGTATAGACTCATTACCGGCCTTCCTGACTCGAACAAGGACTAGAAGAAGAAGTTCGTCTAGACCGTAGGGGATGACTTGGAGCTAGGTTGCTCGAACTGACCTGAAATAAGGAGGAAGGTGCTAATGGTCGGTGACTTGCTCGAGTTGAGAGGGATGCGCTGGATCAAATCAAGGCGTATGCTAGCTCTCGCCGAGTCGATCACCCGCTTGATAACTCGGTCTTGCGGGTGGCCAGTGTATCTGTCGTACCTCCCTCTGCCAGGACCAGTTGAGGGCTTCTGCCCTGATTTTAGGAACGGTAGAAGCGGCGATGACACCGTCCGCTCCTCTGACTGACCCTCAGGAAGAGCCATCTGCAAGGCTCCAAAAGTGCCTCTGTCGCGACTTACCCCCTATGGAGGCAGAGACGGGTGAGGAAGAGCCTTCTGCCGCCCTCGTCCATAAGCAAAGGAGGAGACCGATGAAGAGCCAGTACCTTAGGCGGCGACCGAGGTGGTCGAGACCGACATCATTCATGTGGACAAGTCAGCTTTAGGAGAGGAGGCTGAGGCTCCTCAGGAAGAAGTTAGGGTCGAGTCCAGTACCTTTGCTGGCGAAGGGGGGTCATCTGCCTATCGTAGCTAGTCGCCCCACCGAGGAAAAGAGCCGGTTGAGGAATAGACGGCGCCTCCCGCAAGACTGGAGTATCCCTATCCTCATCGCGTTGCTGAGATTGGGGAGGAAGAATGGGGCAAAATAAGGCATTACCTCATTGATCTTCGGGGGTCAGCCCTCGCTTCGTACAGGAGCATGGCCCTAGCACCGCTATCAGCCTGCTCATCATCTTGACATCAGAGGGTCTGTCCTTAGTTCTCGCTTGACTCAGTCGAGGGCGGTCAAGCAGTTTTGGCTTCCTCAAGACGAGGAGTTCTTGAAGGGGGTTCGCAATGCCGTCCTCCATCAAATCCTTCGGAGCTACTTGGTTCGAAGGGTGCTGGTGAAGTAAGAGATATACGGTTGGATGGAGCAGATCCGGACTTCATATCTCAAGCTCTTAGGAGAGGATGCTTCCTTAAAAGCTGGCAGAAGGGTTGACTCGGAACGGGCTTCGGAGACGCCAGCCCAAGAGCTCCTGAGGTTAACAAGCTTAGACGAGAGCTGAATGGGAACAACAGGAAGGCCAGAAGACTGGATGAAGCTTTTCAGGAGAGGGACCGTGCTAAGGCACAAGTCGAAGTTGAGAAGCAGGTAGTAGTGCATGCAATGCGTCAACTGGATGAGGAGCATGTAGCGCTTGTCGAACTTTAAGGGGAGGTCGCCCGCTTGCAGGAATCACTTGCAATGGCCTAAAGTCGCAAGGCCTACCTCAAGTCTGCACTTTATCACGAGGAAATCATAGAGGGGTATCGTCAGGGCCTTATTAGAAAGACAGAGGTGGCGACGGCCTGTAAGGATGGGTACGACTACCTCTTGGCGCAGCTTCTAGTCGAGATGAGGAACATATCCGATTGCTTCCATTATCCTCCCATTGTTGCCAAGTGTTTAAATGAGTTAGTGAAGGTGGAAGCACTTGGAGGGGGGGACTCGATCTTGATGAGGAAGAGGGGGAGTCGAGCGATGAAGTTCCCAGGGTGCCAGGCGAGAGGACCGACGAAGGAGGTGACTGCTCAACTCTGCCGTCGACTCTTATCGGCGGCTCCTTGCCTTGGACTCTAGGAGCGGGAATGGACCTCTCTTAGTCTTCTAGGTCTTTCCTGTCTTTCGCCTTTGCTTTTGTATATATGTGCATATGTATCTTGTATACACTCCTTACAAATGAATAAAGAGATTTTTTAAGCCTAATTATTTTCCTTGTGCTATGCGATCTTATTTTGGTCTTCTGGATGAATTAGCTCCATCATAGGCTTGTGAATTTGACTGCTAACTCAAGGGGACTCGTCTTTCGTCGAGAAAATGTCTCGAACTCGATCAGTTGTTTCTCATCCCTCTTTATTGTGCTTGGAGCCACTTGAGCGGATGACCCTTGTTACTCGGCGTATAAACTACTTGGGGCAAGTGCCTGAGAGTTATACGTCGGCTTCTATGGAAGGTGAGCTATGTGGAGAGTTTTCTTTTAAGTCCGTTGTCGACTCTTAAGGGTCTACTGGGTCTGGTCGACTGTTCATCTAATAGACATTGTTCAGTGAGTTTCCAGAAGTCTTTATTAGACAGATGAAACGTTACTGTTTGAAACAACGTGATGACGTCATTAGAAGCTAGAGGGTTATGACGTCTCTTTGATTTTTGAGCGGAGAGGCGTGGAGTAAAAAGGGGTAGCGCTTCGAGTTTTGTGCAGACCGTGTGGATTTTGAAGTGTATCTCGTCCGTTCATTTTGAAACAAGCTGACCGTTCAGATTATTCCACATGTTTCCCTTGGGTGCTATTTATAGCCCACTAGTAGCGAAAAGAGGTTTTCTTCACAAACTTTTTGCTTTAAATCTTCGGCGCTTGTCTCTCTAATTTTCCAAATTTCCTTAACCATCTTTCATGGCTGCTCAGACTTCCACCATTGGCTGTAATGAGGAGAAAAATTAATCTTCTCTGGCCGATCCGATCAAAGATCTGCATCGAAGAGCTCAAGATGTACTACGAGCTCTATGACCTCCCCAAGGCCTTTACGCTTTCAGCGCCGAGCATGGATGCACCGGTGTACCGTTATGACCAGAACAAGTCGTCGTACATTGCCCATCTCGAGTATGGGCTTCGGTTGATGCTCCATCCCTTCATTAGGAATGTATGTGTTACTCTGGGGGTATCCCCTCCCAGTTCACCCCCAACGTGATTGGGGTTTGGTGGGCTTCGTAGTAGTTTGCTACCGGGTCGGCGTCCCGCCGAGCATGCGCCTGTTAGGGAACTTAAGTCGGTGTCAAGTCGACAAAGAAAGACCTCCATTACTTCATCCGCTATACTGGGGGTTGTAAGTTAGTATTTGACACTCCAGAGTCGAATAGAGACTGAAAGGAGCAGTTTATATGGGTCTTCGGGACCGACGACTTCTTGTCCTCCTTTGATTGACTTGAGACCAACAAGGATGTGCTGAAGCTGTGCGTCCTTACTGCTTAGGAGAGGCGGTAGCTGGAGAAGATCCACTCTTATATCGGGTCTCCTGAGATAGAAAATCTCTTCGAGACGGCATCTCTCTGTGTGGTGAGCGTATTGATGGTCTCACCTACTGAGGCCAACAAGGTGAGAGAGCATGTTGGTCCTCCCCCTTGAAAAAAGACCTAAGAGAAATGCGAGGGGTAAGGAATCGGGCTCGCTCACGAGGCCCTAGAAGAGGTTGAGGGGTAATCTAGACCCCGAGGAGGTAGGCGGCTTAAGGTCGCGAGTGGTCGCGATTGCTACCCAGTTGGCGTGACAGAGAGTGAAGGTCAAGGTAAAGGCCAAGATGGACCAAGGGTCGAGTGGGTTGACTGAGCAAGTCCAGGTCAACTCGGTCGAAGAGCAACAGCAGCCGGCCGAAGAGCAACAGTCGATTGAGATTGTCGTTATCAATGACGCTTCCCCCTTAGGTCAGCGGGGGAGGCTCTAGCGGTCGAGATTGCTGAAGTTAGGGCTCCTGCTGAGGAGGCAGCCAGCCCAAGCCCTAGGCCTGAACCATCCCGCATGCCAGGTAAGGAGCCTGTCGGGACTTCAGGAGGTGACGAAGAGCAAACAGTGCCCCTTCTAGAATCTTTAGCGGGCGAGGCCGACGAGAAGCAAGAGGACAGCCGCTGGCCTTTTCGCTATTAGATTGCGGGGCTTGATCCCTAAGTCTAGGAGAAGTCTAGGGTCCTACTGGTTGGAGCGCCGTCGTTCCCCTATTCTCCCAGGAGGGAGTTGCCAGAGGGCAGCAGGTTCGTCGCAGAGCAGCCTCTCGACAAAGAGAGCTCAGTCTTAGGGTTAACAACTGCCCAAGTCCGAGCTGTCCAACAGTTTTCCCTCCTAAGGGACGAATCGTTCTTGTAGGAGATGCCTAGCGTCGGTTTCCACTTGGCCCTCAAAAGTTACTTTGTCTGGGGGTACTACTAGAGTCGGAGCTGTTTAGCATGCTCTCCTACATGTACAACTCCCCTCCTGAGTTGGCGGGGTTGGCTAAGGAGAAATCGGCCATAGAGGAAGCTGAGAAGAGGGTCACCGCCTTGGAGGCCGAGCTGAAAAACAGTGAGGCCAACTGGCATTGAGAGCTAAACATGAAAGAAAAGCTCATCAAAGGGTATAGAACAAATGGCGCCAAACAGACGACCTTTATTGAGAAGTTTCAAGATGAGGTGGCCTAGTTGAAGGAGGAGGTTGGCCGCCTCCAGCAAGGAATTTTTGAGCACAACGGTCGCCTAACTTCTCTAGAGGGGAAGGTCGAGTCTGAGAGGTGCCTTAAGGTGAAGGCCAAGGAGGATGTTCGATCGAGTCATCTTTCAGCTGAGCAATTGAAGCAAGACCTTGAGGAGGAGCGATCATCTCACCAGACGTCCACCACAATCGTTAAGGACCTAGAGAATTGGCTCGCTCGCCTAGACTCGGAGCAGTATAAGGCGAAAGTAGTCAATGACTGGCGTCACGGTCCCTTAGGAAAAACCGAGGTGGCCCTTGGCTTGTAAGGCTGGTGTCGACTACCTGATCTCAATGCTTCCTCCTATCTCTCGACCCGCGCTTGACCGTCTCTATCCTCTCCAAGTCTCTTGCTGCCTTGACCTCCTAAGAGGAGATCGAGGTGAAAGAAGTAGGGTTGGAGCTAGCCTTGGACGACTGGGATGATGATGAGGAGTCAGGAGACAACCCCGGTGAAGTCTCTCCTGCTTCCTCTTCTGCCGCTCCCGCCCCTCCAGCTTTGGTAGAGGATCTTCCAAGCCTTACTCCCGGATCTGGCTGAGAGATCTGAGGGCTTGTATCTTTTCTTTCTTCTTTTTGTAAATATCAGTGTAGATAATGTAATAAAATTTCTTCAGAGTTTGGAATAAAGATTTGAACTTTACTCTCACTTTGGAATTTGCCTCCAATTGTCTCTTGTTTAGCTTTGGTAGCTTGTTTCTTTGTTCTGATTGAGAGAATAGCTACCGTGAGCCGGTTGCATTTGGGCGACCCGAGTATGGACAGGGCGAGTCGACCGGCTCGTTTGTATTTTCTCTTGTTAGTGAGATGTCTCGGTCTTTTTGTTGAGGACGACTAAAACATTGGGTGCCCAGGACTTAATGTAGATGCCTGGGTTTTTTTGGCAAATAACAACCCGGAGGTTGGGTGCCTAGGTCTTAGTGAGAACGTCTAGATCTTTGACAAAATAATAATCTGGAGTTTGGGTGCCCAAGACTTAATGTGGACGCCTAGGTCTTTGATAAAATGACAGCCCAGAGGTTAGGTGCCTAGGTCTTAGTGAGGACGCATGGGTCTTTCCGCTCAGCTGTGATGGTCGGGTGGTAAATATGGGAGTCGACCGAATGGCAAGTGTACCTTGGGTTTACCCTGAGAAGGCACCAAGGGCTTATGATTCATGCATAGATTTAGTACTACGTGAGTGCGACACCAGTGTTATCGAGGTGCAAGGCGTAATACGGGACACAAAGGCCCCTTATGCGCACCATGCGTAAGACGCACAACGATGCGCGCACCTCATTGAATTGAGGCGCACAACTCAAACTAATATTTTCCAACATAAGACAAAGAAGCATATAAGCAACATGTTTATAAATTATCACATAAAAAGACTAAGAAATATAAGTTCACCTACTAAATCACGAAAGAGTCTTAATTAGCATGCATAACATAGAGAAGTTCATAAGTTTTCACAAATTACAATACAAGATAATCTCCAATATTAGTAAAAGTCTATAAAACAAAACAAGCAGGTAACAAATAAAAAATATGTATTTTCATTTAAAAATATAATATATGTATTTTTAAGTAACAATTAAGTGATTAACAAACATGATTATTCATAATTTTTTAGTTAGCATTCTTAATTGCTATTTGCTAGTTAGTATGAAAAGATGAAGAATGGAGGTAACAATTACATATTTACATGTTCATAATATTCTAGTTAGCATGCTAATTAGAGAAGAAAGTTACAATTAACAAACAAGTATACTAAATTACTAATTACTGTTTTTTATAGGTTAAATATGAAAAGATGGACTATGGATTAGCAACTAGCAAGAAAGAGTCTATTATAAGTTATAAATATATAATATATAAATTATTTAAAAAATCAGAAGAAAGAGTCTATTACATGATGCAGGTGTCAAGCGCACATGAGGCGCACATGACGCGTACGCAAGGCGCACACGCGGCTCACACGAGGTGCGCGCCTCATGTGCGTGCAACGCCTCGCCTCTAGTGTGGGACACAATTGTCCCAGCCCGCAGTACCCCACGTGCGGGGCGCGCGCCTTAATAACAATGTGCGACACAAGAGTCCGATTTGACAAGATTTCATTTAATGAATGAGATCTTGTACAATATTATTAAAAATATCTTTTGAGATGCTCAATATTCTAGGGTTATTGTAGGATTCTTCCATCCGGGGCTCTTAGCCGGTATGTGCCTACTCACAACTCCTTAAGAACTGTGTATGGGCCCTCCCTGTTAGGAGGTAGCTTGCCTCTTCTGGTGTCTCTGTCGAATGCGACTTTACGAAGAACGAGGTCACCAACATTGAACCTCATTGGTTGGATCTTGCTGTTGTAGTACCGGGCGATTCGTTATTGATTGATGACCTGAGTCCAGAGGGTTTTCTCTCAGATTTCATCCAGGAGATCGAGCCCGACCTGATGTCCTTTCGAGTTTATGCCCTCGTCGAAATGTTACAGTCGAATGGTTGGCATGCCTACTTCGACTGGAGTAACCACCTCAACACCATAGGTTAGCTTGAACGGAGTCTCCCCAGTTGAGTTCTTGTGGGTAGTGCGGTAAGACCAAAGGATACTAGGCAATTCTTCAACCCAGTTCTCTACCGTCGCGTCCACCTTCTTCTTCAACATTTGGAGGATGCACTTGTTGGTGGTCTTTGTAAGTCCGTTGGATTTGGGATGGGCGACTGAGGAGAACTTAAGGCGAAAGTTGTATTATTCACAAAAGCTTCGGAAGCCTCCGTTGTCGAATTGAGTGTCATCGACACGAAGGATATGGGCACAACAAAATGGCAGACGATGGACTTCCATATAAAATTTGTGACGTTGCTTTCACCGATTTTGGCCAAGGGTTCAGCTTCAATCCATTTAGTGAAGTAGTTATTTGTCACAATAAGAAACTTCCTTTGTCCTGAAGCTATGGGGAGAGGACCTCTCAAATCCAATCCCCATTGAGCAAAAGGTATGGGACTTAGGATGGAAGTTAGTTCGGTGGTTATTGCTCATATGATGGATGAGAAAAATTAGTACTTCTTGCACTGAGAGATGAGCTACCTTGAATCGACCAATATAGTGGGCCAGTAGTACCATTGGCGGATGACTTTCTGCGCGAGGATGATTTTCACATGTTCCCTCATGGATCTCGTTGAGAATATAGCCGGTCACTGGTGGCCGAAGGCATCGTAAGTAGGGTGTAACATTGTTGCCTGAGTATGACGTCCTATAGAGCTTCTCGTTGATTATGAGATAGTGGCAAGAGTTCCTTTACAGACGCTTGGCTTCGGTGGGATCTTCAGGCAAGATGCCCTATCTTAGGTAGAGGGTAATGAGATCCAACCAATAGGACACCATGGGCGTCTCGGTTTCCATGATAATCTCCGACGACTTGGAAATGTTGGGTTGCTCTAGAGTGCCGGTGTAAACGGGCCCTGAGTTGATTCTTAAGCTTGTTGAGCCGAGCTTGGAGAGGGCATTCGCCCAGGTGTTGAGAGCGCGGGGACTTAGGCCATCTTGAAGTCTATAAAGTTGGCCAATAACTCCTTAACCGCTTTGAGGTACAAGGTCATCCTCGGGTCTTTAGCTACATCTTGCCCATTTACCTGTTGTACGACCAATTGTGAGTCAACCAATATATAGAGGAGTTCTGCCTTCAGCACTTGTGTCACTCGAAGGCCAATAAGAAAAGTCTCATATTCGGCTTCATTATTTGAGGCCGTGAAATCAAAAAAGATGGGAGTGTTCGTGCGTCAACCCATCGGGGCTGTGCAAGACCACTCCCGTTTTACTGCCGGCTTCTCCGGAGGACCCATCCTCTTTCAACAACCACCATGAAGCGAACTCGGGAGAATCATATTTCGGAGTGCGACGAACCTGTAGGGCAGGTGTCTGGACCGTTAGGGGCACTGGAGGTTCTTGGCGAGTCGACGGTGAGGGGGCATCTGGCTCATCGCTTGAGTGCGATGAACCTGTAGGGCAGGTGCCTGGACCGTTGGGGGCACTGGAGGTTCTTGGCGAGTCGATGGTGAGGGGGCATCTGGCTCATCGTGATGATGGCGACTCAATTAGAAATTCGGTCAATGCTTGGGCTTTGATAGTCATCCTGGACTCAAACTGCACATCATGTTCGCTGAGTTCGACTACCCATGCGACCATTCTTCCAAAAGTGTAGGGCTACCCAGCGCTTTCTTCAGAGACAGACTTGTCTGCACAATTACAGTATGAGCTTGGAAGTAAGGGCGGAGTCTTCTCGTAGTGATGATGAGGGTGAAAACAGCCTTCTCTACGAGGGGGTAGTTGAGCTCGCTAACTTTCAGAATTCAGCTCAAGTAGTACACAGGCTTCTGGACGTTCTCTTCTTCTCGAATAAGAACGGAACTGACGGCTTTGGAGGAGACAGTCATATATAGGTACAAAGTCTCCCCTTTTATGGGCTGGCTCAGCAGTGGTTTGGTACTCAAGTAGGCATTGAGATCCTGAAAAGCTGCACTGCATTCAGCCATCCAAATCTTACTCCTTCATGCTCTTGCTTCCCCTCAAAGTTTTGAAGAATGGGAGGTTCCTTTCGGCAGATTTGGAGAGGAATCAACCCAGCATCGCTATCTTTCCATTCAGCTTCTGCATATCCTTCAAGGTGCGTAGCTCGGGTAGTCGCTCTATGGCGGCTATCTTTTCGCGGTTGATCTCTATGTCTCTGTGTGATCATGAACTCCATAAACTTTCCTGATTGTACCCTAAAGACACAATAAGCGGGATTGAGCTTCATGCGGTAGCGTCGAAGGGTGGAGAATGTCTCGTCCAATTATGATAAATGGGCCAACGCTTGTTTCGACTTCACCAACAAGTCGTCCACATAAGCTTCCAAATTACGACCGATTTAGTGCTTGAAGACATTGCTAACAAGTCTTTGGTAAGTGGCCCTAGCGTTTTTTAGTCTGAACGGCATCATCTTGTAGAAATAGGTCCCTGGTCGGTGATGAAGGAGGACTTCTCCTGGTCATATTCCGCCATGAGAATTTGATTGTAGCTAGAGAATGTGTCCATGAAACTAAGCAGCTCATGCCCAGCACTCTCGTCGACCAGCTGATTGATTCGAGCCAGGGGATAGTTATCCTTGGGACAAGCTTTGTTGAGGTCCGTGAGGTCCACACACATCCTCCATTTGTTCAGTGCCTTCTTCACCAACACTATATTGGCGAGCCATTCCAGATATTAGTCTTTCCGAATGAAACCAGCTCTAAGGAGCCGTTCGACTTTATCGACAGCCGCCTTCTATCGCTTAGGGCCGAGATGTCTCTTCTTCTGTCGCACAGGCTTAGTGTGTCTGTCGACAGTCAGCTCGTGGCTTATCACCTCGGGGGGAACCCCCGACATATCTTCGGGTCCCTAAACTAACACATCAGCGTTTGCCTGTAAGAACTCCATCAATGCTGCCCATAAAGGCTCCACTAGGCTAGATCCAATCTTGACCGTCCTTTGCCCTTCCCTGTCGACTGGTATCTCCTGGAGCTCTTCCAGCGGCGTCGTCATCTGCCGCTCCATCGCTTTCTCCATTTGGAGACAAGTCTTCTCAATGACTTATTGCATACCCTTACCTTTGGTCGACAGCAGGTAGCAGGACCTGGCCTCTCACTGGTTGCTCCTGACAACTCCAACTCTGTTAGGAGTCGGGAATTTAACCATCTGGTGGTAAGTTGAAGGGATGACCCATAAAAGGTAGAGGGCAGTTCGATCCAAGATGATATTATGGGCTGACTTAAGATTCATTACCAGGAATTGGACTTGAACGGTGGATTGCTTAGGGTTCTCCTACCGTTAATGGGGAGAGTGATCATTCCTTCCGGCATGAGAGTATGGCCAGTGAATCCAATGAGAAGGCCTTTACAGTGGAGCAACCTAGATTTGTCGATACCCATCTGGTTGAAGGCATCGACATACAAGATGTCCACCGAACTTCCTGTGTCGACCATAATCCTCTTCACTTGAAAGCCATCAATCTCGGCTGTTATGACAATAGGATCGTCATGAGGCATTTCGATACCTTTCAGGTCGGCGACTTCAAAAGAGATGGGCTCCTTCACTCTCGACCTCTTATCATATTGGTCGACCTATAATTCCCTCTTGGCATACCTCTTCCGGGCGTTGTTGGACGACCCTTCGACGGTGGGACCGTCGCTGATCATGTTGATGATCCCTTTGTGGTTGGGCTCTGGGGTCAGCTATCCTGGTATAGTCAAGGACAGGACGATCGTGAGCGGGATCTTCTGTCTGCCTTGGCTGGGGGAGCTTCTCTCTGGTCTCTCAGAGAGACAAGCTTCTTCGGGTACCCTCTCCCGATCAGGTCCTTAATATCCCTTTTTAGGATGCGGTAATCATTGGTGAGGTGGTTGTGGTCTCTATGATAGTGGCAATACTGTTAGGCATCTTGGCTCTACGGATACGACTTCATCTAAAAAGCGGGCTCCTTGAGGTGCCCCCCTTTTGGACCATGGCGAGAGCTTCTGCGAAGGAGGTGTTGAAGATTGTGAGAGCGGGCCTTAGTGCCAGGTCCCTTCGTAGGTCCCTCCTGTCCGACCAATTAGAGCAGGAGTCAACTCTTGAGGGATCTCTCGGCCATTCCCGGCTCAGTGGGAGGGCTCTCGCCGAATCTGTTGTCGACATCGCCACCGGTACTGCTGCAGGTGTCGGTGGTGTAGGTGGCGCTAGTGCTGTCGTTGGTGCGACTACTGCTGCTGCAGGAGTCATGACCATGGAGGTCTCTGTGGCCCTGGTTGCCGTCTTATATGCTTGGGGGTCCTTCATGTTCATGTATCCATGAGCTTTGGCCATTAGCTGTTCATAATTGGCGACTGACTTCTTGGCAAGTGAGTCGACCAACTTGTTTGTAGGCTGTCTAAAAATCATAATAGATAGCTGATCCCCATCAAAACACCGATGATGGAAGTTACACTCTGTCGACTTTCAGAAGCCTCCACAATCAACATCGGGAATTACAATCTGACGATCCTCACATATCAAAGAGCTAAAGCAAAGATTACAAAACGACGATATTTGTAACTCTCTGACAGAAAGAGACTACAAATCGACGGTCTCTTCAAACCAAGACGTGGAAGTCCTCCCCGCGTACCAGTATCAAGACGTACCGTGTTCATAGCCACGAACGCAGCTCAGACGCAGCTCCAAGCGCTGCCCAACGCAGCTCTATACCGCTGCCAAACGCAGCTTCACTCGCTGCCAGACGCAGCTCCAAGCGCTGCCCAACGCAGCTCTATACCGCTACCCAACGTAGCTCCAATCGCTGCTCAACGCAGCTCTATACCGCTGTCCAACGCAGCTCTATACCGCTGCCCAACGCAGCTCCAACCGCTGCTCAACGCAACTCCAAGCGCTGCCTAACGCAGCTCTATACCGCTGTCAAACACAGCTTCACTCGTTGTCAGACACAACTCTAACCGCCGCCAGACGCAGCTCGCAAACACTGTGTTCAAACGCGGATTTTATTCCAGAATACAGGATTTACGTTTGACTCGTTCAAACACGAGCTAAACGATTTCAAAACCGTTTTTCACGATCTGAGGGGATCACAACTCCACTCAGGAGTGATTTAAGGGGCGGTTACATCCTATTAGCCCCACTTAAGAACGAATTAAGGGGGCGGTTACACCCCTTAATCCCCTATAAATAACTAAGAAATCAACTTAGTTCAGGGCTGACTTTTTGATCCTTCTTTTTAGCAGCAAAGAAGAGATCTGGGCTGGCATTTTCGGATCTGAGACTTAGCAGCAAAGGGGGAGATCTTAGAGCATCATAGATTGAGAGATCGACATCCATCCTTTGGAGCATTCCTTGAAGCCTTCGGCCTTGGCTTGAGAACTGATTCTCAGTTCAAATCAACTCTTTTTCAAGAGTTTCTCACTCATTCAGAGCTATCAACTCGTCCAGAGTTTCAAACTTGCCACGCAAGTCCTCCACAACGTCAAATCGTGAGGAGAAGACCACGTTCCAGTGAATGAAGACATTCGGATCGTCAACGAGAAGCAAACTCGACGCAAGCATTCGAGGGAGGCATCTCATCGCTACTGTGAAGAACCCAGATTTAAACAAATGAGAGGATTCAGATCAATTCTCTTCTCTTTTGTAATCAGAAAATCCATTTGTAATCGAGAGTTGAGAGAGTTGTAAACATTCTTTTTCTAAGCAGTTAGAGAGAATAAAATCAAATATAATTCTTTCACTATTTTCTTATTGCAAATTTTCCAACAAACATTGTTGTTCTACAAGCCGGCCACAAGAGCGGACATAGTGACCGCACTTCCTGGGTCATTAACCTCCAGCCTCTTCACTTGGAACCTCTTGAAGTAAGGTTCGAAGGCTCTCTCCAGGCTCCTGTCTCATATGGATTAACACATATCTTTGGTGTGGTCCTTTAGGATGAGACTGATCAGCCCTATCTTGTTCTTCACGGTGGGCGTCAAACTGTTGATGTTAATAACCAAACAAGTTATTATAATAGGGTTGAGGTTAATCTCACTTCTCCAAATATCTAGTTTTGAGTTAAGTAGCTTCAGTTTGCACAAATAACAATTCGTGAGAGGACGGGGACTAGTTTCTCTGTTATTCCTCTGACGATCAAGTCAGTTTGTGAACTTAAGTGGGAAAGTAATGAACTACGTGAGTTCTAAAGTACAGTCAAAATTACTTAAGATAGTTCTTAGAATAGTACCTCTTTTTATAGTGGTGGAAAAAATGGTAGAATGATAATCTCTGCTGAGCACAGGATGGCGACAAACGAGTATCGGTTAGCGACTACGTTAGCGACTATTTTACAGGTGTCAACGTACGAGTGGAGGAGAGGTCACCTTGATATTAAATGCGAAGTGTTGGGGCATGACGGTGCCAACGTGGTTCGATGAGTCACGATGGCTATCGGGGCTATAGGCATGATGGGGTCTGCCAAGCATTTAATGCGACGTCGACGTGGTGTCAGTGAGTGAGGCTCGAGGTTGAAGTCGTCTTTTAGTTTGGTCGAGAAGTAACGCCTCCTGGGTCGACCTTACAAGACGTCAGATAATTGGTCGAGTGAGCTCGTAGTGAGTCGTCTTCAACAAGAGGACCGACAAGTATCGCCCTTCGAGTCGACTCATGAAGATGTCGACTCGACGAGTCGGCTAAGTCGGGATCCTTGATCTTAACCGTCAATTTGATTTGAGCGGTGCATATAGAAGGATACATGTCTGTTGCTGGTAAAGGACTGCATTTTGGTGACTTTGAACACCATAATATGTTCTTAGTCTTTAAAGCTTACAAAGCGCTATTCAAGCTTGAATCTAGAAAGAAGATCAAGTGCTTGAGGACAGATAATGGAGGAGAATACACAGACAATAAATTTTTTACATTCTGAAAGCAAGAAGGCATCAAAAAACAATTCAATACTGTATATACTCCTCAACAAAATGAAGTAGCGGAATGGATGAACAGAACTTTGTTGGAAAGAACAAGAGCAATATTGGCAACTACAAATCTAGATAAAGTCTTTTGGGTAGAAGTAGTAAAAACTGTCTGTTATGTGGTGAATCGATCTTCATCAGCCGCAATACAGTTAAAACACTGATAAAGATGTGGACTGGCAAGCCAGCGGATTATTCAAACCTTCATATATTTAAAAATCTGGTGTACGTAATGTACAATGCTTAAGAAATTACAAAGCTAGATTTAAAATCCAGGAAATGTACATGCTTGGGGTGTGCTGACGGAGTAAAATGATATCGCTTGTGGGATCCTACTGCCTGCAATGTTATTATCAGCAAATATGTTATCTTTGTAGAGGACAAACTACAAAGAGAAAAAAAGAAAGCAGTTCAAGGAAGGACTTAGAGACTGCAGCTGTTCAGGTAGAAAATGATCTAAATTTTTCTGAAGCGACACCAGAGCATGATGTACAAGAACTAATCGAGTCCGACGCCCTAGAAGTTTGAAGGTCAACTTATGAGAGAAGACCACCGACTTGGCACTCGAAGTATATTACGGAAAGTAATGTTACATACTCTCTTCTAACAAAGGATGGAGAGCCGCTAACTTTTCATAAAACTACAAATAGCACAGATGCATCTTTGTGGATGGTAGCAATGCAAGAAAAAAATTAAAGCTCTCTATAAGAATAAGACTTGGGTACTTGTGTCACTATCACATTAGAAATAAATAGGTCTATAAGATCAAGCAAAATGATGACGATCAAGTGGAGCGATATCGTGCTAAATTGATGGTAAAAAGATATGCTTAGAAAGAAGGTATTGACTTTAGTGAAATATTTTTTCCTGTAGTTTGACTTAAAACAGTTCGAATAGTTCTGGATATGAGCGCTATATTTGACTTATATCTAGAGCAACTAGATGTGAAAACAACATTTTTTTCATAGAGGTCTTAAAGAAAAAATTTACATGCTCCAACCAGAATGTTTTAAAAAAAAGAAAAGAGAACTTGGTTTGCAGGTTAAACAAATCTGTGTACGGTCTAAAGCAGACGTCAAGGTGTTAGTGCAAGAGATTTTATTTATTCATCATGAGTCTTGGATACAACAGACTTAATTCAGACCCTTGTGCATATTTCAAGAGGTTTGATAAAAATAACTTTATTATTTTATTGTTATATATTGATAACATGTTGATTGCAAGCCCCAACAAAGATCGTATCAGAGAATTGAACCACAATTGGCTAGAAAATTTAAAATGATTGATTTAGAAGCTGCAAATAAGATTCTAGGGATGCAAATTTATCGAGACAGAATTAATTGGAAGAGTTAGATTTCTCAGAAGAATTATTTGAAGAAAAACTTGCGGCGCTTTAACATGCAAGATTATAAGTTAATTTCTACCCCACTTCCTGTTAATTTTAAGTTATCCTCCAGTATGAGTCCTAGCAGTGAAGAAGAGAGGATGGAGATGTTTCTAGTACTGTATGTATCAACAGTGAGAAGTCTAATGTTCGCTATGATTTATACAAGATCAGACATTGCACAAGCAGTGAGAGTAGTTCATCGATACATGATAAATCCTAGTAAAGAGCATTAGAATGCTGTAAAGAGGATCCTAAGATACATCAAGGGAACCTCAGATGTTGCATTATGTTTTGGAGATTAGACTTTATTATCAATAGATATGTTGATTCTGATTATACTGGTGATCGTGATAATAGCAAATCCACCAAGGCTATGTGTTTGTACTTGCTGGTGAAGCTGTAAGCTGGGTTTTAAAACTATAGTAAGTTGTGGCTATATCAACAACAGAAGCAGAATATATAGCAGCTACATAAGCTCGTAAAGATGCAATATGGTTGAAAATGATACTGGAGGAACTCGGGCATGAACAAAAGAAGATTTGATAGTCAAAGTGCTTTGCATTTGGCAAGAAATCTAGCTTTTCATTCAAGGACGAAATGCATTCGAGTCCAGTACAATTCGTTCGTGAGAAAGTGGAAAAAAATAGCGGATATGCAGAAAATTCACATCAAAGATAACCTAGTAGATTTTTTTTGACGAAGGCAGTCAACACTGACAAGTTTGTTTAGTGTTAATTCTCTTGTGGTCTGACAGAGATATAAGCAATATGAAAATGACAATATAGAAAGAATAATATGAGGATATGATTGATTTTCAATCAAATCTTTGGGTGGGACATTGTTGAAGGCAAGATTGTTTGCTATTGGGATTGTTAAAAAGTAATAGTAACTATCTACCCGCTACAGTAACTACCAAACACAGATCCACCAACTGTCACTGTACCAATACTGTAGCAACAGTGCACACCTACCACAAAATCACCTATATGTAGCGCCCTAACCTTAAGTTGAGATCATCCTACTAGCAAGCAAGAGAGAGAGAGAGAAAGAGAGAGAGATTCTTCTTATAACGAGAGATTGTAACTCCTAAATTTTTCTCATAGTGAATTCTTCTATTCTTGCCCGTGGTTTTTACCCCAAATTCATTTAGGAGGTTTTCCACATGAAAATTTATGTGTTCAATTTTACTATTTCCGCATTACTATTCGCTGCGACCCTACTTTATCAGGCTCCGGATTTGTCCCAACAATAGTGATATGAACTTAGAGCTTCAGCTATTTTGATTCATCTTTCTGAGCTCTCAGCAATTGTATGTTTAATTGTAGCTTAGGGCTTAACTTGTTGCTAGAGGTTCATCGTTGTAACAAATTACATGATGATTGATGATCACATGAACTGAATAACCTGTCAGTCAATGTGGCTCATCCTATCTGTAGGTGGCTAATTTACTCTTTGAAAGATGAAGGTGAACTTGATGCATGTGAATCACATCTTTTCAATTTGTTGGAACATGTGTGTGTATATATAATTAAATTATGTTGTAGGTGTTATTTATAAGCAAGGTTTTAAATGTCGGATGTCGGGTTCATGTCGGATGGCTGAAATCCATGTCGGATAGCGAAAATCGGGGATATATAGGGGAACATTGACTAAATATCGGATTGCCATATCGGGTAGTGCGTATATGTATAATATCATGTTCTAAATGTAATCTAAGCATTCATAAATTCAATATAAGCATACTTTATAAATTCTATAGACTAAACATATAAAAAAGTAAATAATATATGGATTTGGGTTCATAAATTCTTTCTATCGGGTTTATAAGAAACCCTTAAACATGAGAACGGGTCAAACGAGTTTGGGTATTTATCACTAAACCCAAACCCGATAACAAAAAACAGATCTTAAAAAAAAGTACCATATCGGCCGATTTTTCAAAGCTAAAAAATTGGCCGACATGCCCGATATGACCCTGATATTTCTGATTTGGCTCTGAAAACTGACATACGAGTCAAAAACGTCTATGTCGTGTCGGTCAAGCCCTCAAACCGATATGTCGGTCGACATGTCGGACATGTCGGCCGACATTTAAAACATTGTTTATAAGTTGCGATCATATTCTTAGTCCCTTGACTTGATGAGATTAAAGCGGAGACTTGAAGGTCTGGATATTTATGTTAAAGGTTAGGGGAAAAAATTCATGAGTGTTCTCACAATGACTAGAGCAGGAATCTTAAAAGCTGCATTTGAACAACGATTATTGACCTGATCATTATCTTATACTGCATGGACGAATATCAAAAGTATATGCTCCTTTTAAACCTTTACTTGAAACTGAGTGCAACAACATATGCTGATATACTGTTCTGAATATCTCTTCTATAACAGATAGCCATGATATTATATGCAATATTGCAACTAGGGATGCAGAACGGACACGGATATCCGCAGATATATCAGTATTCGTATTGATACAAATATGGATAATAAATATCTATATCTAATAGGATATGGCCACTGACATGGATTTATATGTAAAATAGCCCGGTCCATATCCAAATATCTAATTATATACATATCAATCAGACAGTGTTTTGACCTTCAGATTAATGGATTTGAATTTAGGTTTGATGATCCAAAGTCTAATCTTAGCTTTTCATATATGGCAAATACACTGATGAACTCTCATTTAAGAAATTTATTTAGGGTAAATTCAAAAACTCTCATCAAGTTTGGCCCATTTTGAGATCCCCTAAACTTTATAAATGTCACTTAGCTGCCCTAGCCTTTGTGGCGTGATTGAAGCCACACAGATCCTTTTTGTTAGTACCATTTTTGTAATTTGGGAGTTATGAGTTAGAAAGGGCTCAGAGCAGTTGCTTACCGGGAAAATAGCCTCAACTTCTGTGCGGTTGAAAGTCAAGGAGACAGCATATTCGGAATCAACTGTCCAATATTCTTCTATACTAACAGATATACTTGGCAGGGTGATGGCAGGGTTAACTACAGGAATTGTACCCATCACTTGAGGACAATAGAAACTTAGGAGACAAAATGAAACACATTCCTCGTGCTACAGATGTATGAATTTGTCATATTTTCCCTAATAAATGCCAGTACACACCCTCAACTTTTTTGTTGCACGTTCTCATTGGCCAGTTCATTCCAACAAACTTATGTGTTTGCATAATGCCCTGCATATTTCATATCATTTTTTGAACAGCAGACACCTTGAACTTAAAGGGGCCTGTTAAGAGTATTAAATAATAACCCTCAACCATCACCATGACTTTGTAATTTTAGTGCAGTGGAAGGAACTGTAGTAAGGACTTAGTTGTTAAATATTATGTACGAACTAATCAGACCTTAGGCATGATAACTAATTGAGGCATGTTTCTTGCTAGTAGTTGAATGGTTGTTTACTTTACGACTTTGTTTTTCCATTCTACTGTCATACTTGATTTTAACTTTTCTTAATCTTTGGTTGTGCACTGTTGAGCAGGTCTGGGACAAGTCCAATTAAAGTCAGGAGATCTTAGAAGTTCTCTTTCAAACTTTGAGAAGGTGTTGGAGGTTTACCCTGAAAATTGTGAATGCTTGAAGGTAATTGAGATAGAAGAGACATTTTATCTTGAAATTTCAATATCTGAATATTCTTTTGATCAAATCTGATTAGTTTGTTGTTCCCTTTAGACTGTTGGACACATTTATATTCAGCTTCATAAGAATGAAAAAGCGTTAGAAATCTTTCGGAGGGCTACTCGAAGTGACCCAAGAGATGCTCAAGTAAGCTATCCTATTTGTTGAAAGAATTTACTTTAAGATCTAGTCTTTAAGGGTTAATCATGAGGGAAAATATCAGTATGTTTAGGTGTGAGCACAAAGGTTCAAGTCCCGTTGTTTGCTAGACCACTATTGGATTCCATTCGGTTCAAAGACAATGCCAGTCTGAATTTTCTGCTAGTGTTATCCAGAAACCTTGTTTATAGTGTTGCCTAAATTATGACTTGCATTTAATTGATTTCTGTCTTGGTGGTAAGTATTAAACTCCTACCATTTTTATCTTTATTATTACCGATTCTTGTTTACTGAATATTCCTCTTATCTCTAGATGAAAAAGTATAAGTGGTTATAATGTCAAATTGAAGAGTACATTTTTAATATCTTCTAAGTTACTTAAGAAAAATCCGAATTAGATTTCTGGAAGGAGGGAAGGGTCCACCTCTAATTAAACAAGGTAAAGAAATTAAAGAAATAGAAGGAGATTTAAACATGAATTAGGCATAGTAGTAGCAATTAAATGCAATCAATCCAGCTCAGAGTCTGTTGAAAGTCCAGGGCCACAAAACAGTTATTGAAGTTCACCTCACTAGAAAACAAGCTTGGACTAGTTTTTATTTAGCTGAAGGATTTCCCTGGAAAACACAGTCCAAAGGGCCCCTAAAATTTACCCCTTTTTTCTAAGAATCCCTTAAGTATTTCTCTCTCTTCAGAGAAGCCCCTAAGTATTGATCTTTTTGCTAAGAAGCCCTTAAGTATCTTTTTTTTAATAACAATGAAACTCTGAAGTTTTATTCCTCTCTCCTAAAAAGACCCCAAGTTTCTTGTTACCTTAGGGATTTCATTGTTAAAAAAAGAAAGAGGGGGGCTTCTAACAAAAGAGGGGTAAAACTTAGGGACTTAGTTGTCAAAAAAAGAATGGCTTCTTAGAAGAGAGGGGTAAAACTTAGGGACTTTTTTGTTAAAAATAGAAAGTTGATAGCTTATTAGAGAAGAGGGGTAAAACTTATGGGCTTCTTAGACTATGTTCTCGGTTCTCCTGTGTTGATGTTAGTTATCTAACAGGGAGTTTGCGTGTGGATTATTAAGGGTGTTAGGGTCATCAATCTTCTTTAGCTAGCTAGTTCTTGAGCCGCTATCCTGCACATGAAGAACACGTAAGAGGTTAGAGTTGGGATCTCCGGTGGTTTCTCCGATAGTCAAGTCAGTTCAGAGCTTGAGTGGGGAAGGAGATAAGTATTTAAGAGTTTTCTAGCCAGAAAATGCTTACCCTAAGCAACAAAAAACGCCTTCCTTTTATAGTAGATTCAAAAG
>BQKN01000499.1:0-11461 GCA_022839385.1 Asparagus kiusianus | reverse complement strand
TATATATATATATATATCAGTTTTGGAGGAGAGGCTCCATTTACAAACTCTCTGAACTCTAAAATTTGAACCCTAGATTTCTTCACCAAGTGATTTCCGGTTAACTTCTGACGATCTCTGATAGCTTCTTTTGCTCCTACCGCTGGCTGTAACGAGATGAGAATTAACCTCCTAAGGATGTTTCGTTCGAAGCTCTATGCAATGGAGCTCGAGGTCTTCTCAATAAGAATGCAGTTAAGTTCGGACGCCTTCAAGATCCGATTGACATAGTGTACCGGCCTCTGTGCATTGTCTTCCCCTTGGATCAGAACAGAGCTAATGGCTTCTTGGGAGATGGCCAAGTAGATATATAAGGTCTCTCATTCTCTTGGTCGACTCAACAGTGACTTGGTGCTCAAATATCTTTTGAGGTTATTGAACGCCTCACTGCACTCAATCATTCATCCCATACCTTCCTTTAGCTCATTGCTTCCTCTCAACGTTTTAAAGAATGGGAGGCTTCTCTCAGCAAGTTTTGAAAGAAAGTGACCTAACACTGCTATCTTTCCATTTAGTTTCTGGACGTTCTTCAGCGTGCAGGATTCATGAATTGTTTGATCGCACAAGTCTTACTAGGATGAGGCTTATAAATCCTCCACCTTTAGTTTCTCAAATTCCTGCATCTGCTCCTGTCTTCTTCTCGTCCCTCTACCTCTAGGACTCGTTCTCGTCCTCCTCGTGCTTCTAGTTCTAATCCTTCTAGTATCCCTTCCACTTTAAACTATTTGGTTGATTGGATTGAGAGCATTGAAAATAGGCAGGATGAGATGATGAATAAACAAGAAGAAATGACGAGGGTTCACAACAGTTGATGAACATGTTCATGAACCAGTATCTAGAGCAGATGCCTCCATCTTAAATCCCTAAATCGTTTGAAGACGGTCTTTTCGATAATTGTGATTTTTGTATTTGATTTCAGACTATGTATTTACTCTTATTTATGCTTGGTTTAAAACTATGTATTAACTTTTGTTTATGAACTATGTCTTTTGTATTTGGAGTTTGCATGTATTAAGACGTCTTTTATGATGATATATATGTGTTCTTTTGTCACTTTGAGTGTGAGTTGTCATAATTTTTTTTGTTTCTCATATTTGTATCTCATAGTGTTCTATCTCTTTTTGTGAATGTGAAAGGGGAAGAACTATGTGATATATGTGATATGTGTGAATTGTGATATATATGTGTTTGCCTTAGTATGTTTGCTCACATATTGTGATTAGTATGGTCATTGCCTTAATATTTCATTTGATATATGATTTATGGCTTTTTAATAGGGGAGATTTTTCCTATCTGTTTGTACTCACCATGCTTATATGTAGAGAGAGCTTTCGCTTTTTTTTTCTTATCTTTGTCCACATTTTGATGTTGTTAAAGGGGGAGAAACAAGTGTATTGTGAGTATCTCGTTTTTTTACTTACTATTGGTATCATGCATAAGGATTATAAATTGATATTCATTTGGTATCATGCATGTCTTTCTATCCTCATTGTGTAAATTATTTGTCATCATTAAAAGGGGGAGATTGTTAAGTCTCATGTTTATGAGCCTATTGTCTAATCTGATTTTGATGATTAACAAACAATTTCTAACACCGTCTTCTAGTATTTATGTTTACTTGTTAGGTATTCTAGACAAGCGTCTTGTTGGAGGTTGGATGGACTTCAGCGTTAACGATGATATTCATGGAGGTTGGAGGAAATCGGAATGAAGCGCGATGTCATTCAAGTCAAAGACACTATCGTTTCATTCCCGCTACCAAGATCGAGCTTCATGAAGATTCTTAGCTTGGGTATAGGAGTTTAGTTTTGTACTTTATGTGTTTATACTTAAAGCTCAAACCATACACGTACACGTTATGTCAGTTTATCGTATTATATATCTATTTAGGAATATATCGTGTTTTTGGATTATTGACTTAATAATATTATTTTACATCTTTTTTAAAGTCTATTAATCCATTTAAAAGTATCTCAAAACTTGTTTGAAATAGTTTAATCAAAATCAAGTGTTCAACAAACTCGTATTTTTGACCGTTTTGCAAAATAATGAGTTTTCACAAATAGAAAATGCTATTTTAGAAATTCCTTTTCTAACATATTCATTTTCATATGTATAAACGTTTCCCTAAGTTTTACTATTTTTGGAATTGTTTTGCTATTTTAAATCGAATTTAGAAAATCAACTTCTCTACAAAATTCAAGTATCTGCTGTATTAGTTTTTCAATCGACCGAATACTTGGATCGGTCGACCGAACAGTCTTTTCAATCGACCGATGAAACTTTTTAGTCGACTTGCCAGAAGTAGTTTTTACAGCATTAGTTTTGTTAGTTGAGCAGTCGACCGACCAATAGAGTCAGTCGATCGAACAATATCTTCAGTCGACCGATACATTAACCAGTCGACTAAAACATGTTTCCTTGATTGTAAGAGGTAGTTGATCAGTCGACCAAAAAAATCAACCAGTCGATTGATCTGCTCTTTTTCTGGTAACGGTTAGTTTTTGGCTGATTTGTTTTGTTTTGGTTGAGAGGCTATAAATAGCCCTCAAGACTTATTTATGAAAGGACTATGGAAAGTGTAACAGAGTTTTTGCCAGTTTGTTTCAAGAGTTTTGAGAAAATTTAAATGTGTTTGTTTATGTGAAAAGAGTTTCATAAAGAGAAAGATTTTAATTTCGTATTTGAGTCGTTCATCCTCAATTCTCTAACTCTCTTTATTTTGAAGAAGTTTTCTAAACTCTTCCTCTAGCTAATTAATATTTTGATTGTCATATATTTATGCTAGATTGATTTGAGTTTGATTTTTTTTTACTCATTGATTATACACACACCCACTTGAGTTTTAGTATTCCACATCTAGTATAATTGGGTGGTGAGAGTAATTCGTTAAGAGAGCTTTATATTTCGTTCGCACTTGTTTAGAGAACAAAACTCTTATCCGTACTTATTGTTAAACACGTTGTAATACACAAGAACACTTAGAGGACTAGTTGGGAGAGATCGAGGTTAATTTCAAGAGGAGTGAGTTGGTTATAAAGTTTAAGGAGAGGTTGTAAATCCAAACACTTTTGGAAGTCAACACGGGTAGTCCAACACTTAGAGAAGTGTGGCTTGAGTGATTGACATCGTGTGCGTTGTAAAAGTTATCGGTGATCTTTAAAAACCATTTGTATAGATTTTGAGATATAGTGGAGATCTCCTTGAGGTGAGGAGCGGAGACGTAGGTCGAGGATTGACCGAACTCCGTGATCATATCTTGTGTTTGCAATTATTTTTGGCACATTAGTATTCTTTATATTTTGTGCTTGTGTTTATATTGTCTATTTTCTCATGCTTGTCCTTACATATCTCAGTGTATATCATATTGTTAGGATATCGCTTTATAAGTTTTAATTTTACATCGAAATCGAATTAAATTAGCAATTACCCTATTTACCCCCCACCACTGTAGGGTACTTTCATACATGTGGATTATTAAGGGTGCTAGGGTCATCAATCTTTCTTTAGACAGCTAATTCTTGAGCCGAGAGTCCTATCTTGCACATGAAAAACACGTAAGAGGTCCGAGTTAGTATCTTTGGAGGTTTCTCCAACGGTGAAGTCAGTTCAGGGCTTGAGTGGGAAGGAGATAAGTGTTTAAGAGTTTTCTAGCTAGAAAATGCTTACCCTAATCAGCAGACATCACCTTCCTTTCATAACAGATGTAAAGGGGTAGATGGGTAATTTTAGTCAAGTCCACGCAGACGGCTCCGACGGCATTTGCTTTACAAGTGTTGGCCGCAAAGGGGGATGAATCATCCTGTCATTTAATGTGAGGGTGACGAAATGTGCATGCTGCTGACGAGGTCCGATTAGTTATAAAGAATTTTGGGGCTAGAGAAATGCTAACTCTGATCGTGCATTTAATGTGATGACAATCGACCGTCGGTGGGGGCCTGAGGATATACTGCCTTCCGGCTCGTCTCACTGGAGGTCGACAAGTACTGTCTTTTTAGTTGGCCTCGAAGATTGTCAAGTCGCAAGGGTCAAGTGCTAAAGGGGAGTGGGGTCGGCTTGAATGGGAGGCCGATTGAGGACGCCTCTCTTTCTGATCTCAGCGAGTGGGTTGGTAAGTACCGCCTTTTTAGTCGGCTTCGAAGATTGTCGACCCGCTAGGGTCGAGTGTTGAAGCCATTCAAGTCATCCTTCTCCTAATATGGATAATTAGGCATTAAAGTGGGACATGTGTCGGCTTCTCATTAGGGATTAACACTTAGTCATATGTTGATATAACACCCTGCGTGCTCAAATCATCATTAACATCACTGCTCAAGAAAGCTCTGGAATTTTGTTGCTAATAAAGTATCTTGAGATCTGGTCTTTCCAGATTTTTGGTTGATGACTTTTTGTCATATAACGCGGTAGCACATTCTGGATATAGTAGTATGGTAACATTTGCTTTATAATTGCAGTGATCTGTTTTCTTCTTTGTTTGAACCGGGTGATTAGAATATAGAAACGGACATTGAAACGGTCATAAAGATATAGTTTAAATCTAGCAGTAGTTATTACTTCTAGATTCATTTTATAGTAATTGTATTTTCTTTATCAGATACCTATGAAGCTTCTTCAAGTTTTTGTGACATACTGCGCAAGAGTTAAATCATATAATAACCTTAGTATATTTGTGCTTCTTTGTTGACTGTTTTCTCTACTTTGTTATCTGAGAGCTTTCTTCCCAAGCTTCTGTATGAAATATAGACCACTCTTTTCGCCTAAGCTTTACTTTACACTGTTGACTGTTATGAGATTTATCAAACTGAATTCTCTTCAACAATAATGTACTACTCACTATTATGATCTCTTGAATATTTGAGAAATACACCATTTTTTAATGAGATTTTGGTGCAGGCATTTATTGAGCTGGGGGAATTGTTGATATCATCTGATCCTCAAGCTGCTTTAGATGCATACAGAAGTGTATGACTTTTCCCCCCTTTCTAATGTCATACTTAATATTCTGGAATAATTCACTTTTGCATTTGGTTTGAATCTAGCAACCAATATATAGCTGTTTCCATGCTGGAATTTTGTGTTGAATTGCTTTCCCCTACAAAAGCTTACGATTGTGCTCTAATTATTGGTCTCACTTTTTATCAGTTTTATTTTTATTTTATTTTACTTTTGCATCCTCACAGTTTAGCGTCCCCTTTCCTCTTAGAAACTGGAACGCAGGCACTATAGTGAAGCGTGAAGTTTTGAGGATTAAAGTTATGTTTACAGAATTGTGCGGACTGGTGATTCTGTCACGTCCCGCGCTCACAAGACAAATGATGCAGTATAAGCCTTGGGACCCACTAAGTGCAAAACATTATTTGGCTTGTTCCACTACCAAAAATTGCTAGCAATTGTTGTAGCTTGAATCTAAGAGTCCACATTTAAAACACTTTGCCTCTATCATTACCTGATGTGGAACTATTATTGGGTGTATTACAATCACCCCCACCTTAATTACGTGAGTCATCGCGGCATGACAACGGCCATTCCGGTATCACCGCTAGGCGATGTGGATTTTAGAGGTGGCTCTCACTGGTTCTAGGGGTGGCTCATGCCGAGCTCACACAATGTAGCACTTAATCCCGCATAGTACTTAGCTCACCATTGCTGGCTAGCTAACTGTTCTAATACCATTTTGTCATGCGCCGGGCCGTCCATGAGCCTATTGGCGCAATATGAGCCCTAAGACTGACTGAGCGTAACACATTGTTTGGCTGGGTCCACTGCTAAAAATTGCTAGCAATTGTTGCAACTTGAATCTAAGAGCTCACATTTAAACCACTCAATGCCTCTATAATTACTCGATGTGAGAGTACCACTAGGGGTATTACAGAGTCATTGTTGAGTTTAAATAGAGAATGAGATAGCTTGAAAGTTGAGAGACTTATCTATCATGATATGATTATAGATTATCTATTGTGTGGGATCCAGAACAGGTTTTGAAGTAAACAACTTGAACCCCACCCAAATAATGTAACTGACACCAAAGGTAGCGATGAGATATTGCATCTGTCATTTTGGCTCTCAGTGGATGAATCTCCATGTTGTTTTTTCACGTTTGCCTAATAAATTTATAGAAATATTCTTAGATCAAAATGGATGCACCTTTCTACCTTTGGACAGAGAAAGTTGCTGTATGATCACTTGAGTGAGGAACATAGATGAATTTGGTGAGACTATTTATCAGTAAATAATGGATCCTTTTTGCCGACTCATCCACTTAGAAACCACTATGATGAAAAAAATATTAAAAGAATGAAATTTTGCTTCTCATATATTTTTCTAGAAGACTGAAGCTCTAAGAATCAGTGTAAGTTGGATGAGACGGTGGAATGGGTCCATGACGGGAAAGAAGAAACAAAAAGGAAAAAAAAGAAATTAGGATTTTGATTGTAGGAATTACTTCTTTAGTGTCACACCATACATCTCAATTGCAATTTGGACTCATGCGTTTTAAAATGAAAGTCAACCAATGTCGCTTTAATCCTCCAGGATGGAGTTCTTCTGAAACCATTTTCTTAGCCTTTTGATTTACTATCATAATTTCTGCTGTGCTCTTCATCCCTTCATTCTATAACAGGCTCTTAGTCTCTCCAAGAAGGACGACAAAGGAGTACCAACAGAAATACTTAACAATATGGGAGTTCTCTACTTTGAGACGGGTGAATTTGAGGTTCGTAAAATATTATATTTTTTCTACAATGGTTGATTTCAATTTATAATTCAGGCATTTTGCTTGATTCCTTGAGTTCTGATGTATTTAAACTTTTTCAGCCTCTCAAATTTCTTTCTTTGCTTTCTTTCAGATGGCGGCACAAACATTCAAGGAGGCTTTGGGGGATGGGATCTGGGTTTCTTTCTTGAATGGTAGTGTAGATTGCAGTACTTTCTCCATGCAGTACAGAGATCTGAGTCCATTCCATCAACTCAAAGAAGATGGTGCATCTTTGAATCTGCCTTGGGATAAAGTTACTATACTATTCAACTATTCTACATTGCTTGAAAAGTTGCATGATACTGAGAAAGCAAGCATTCTTTATCGGTTTTTATTATTCAAGGTCCTCCCTCCCTCCCAACCTCTCTGTATATGTGTGCGTGCGTGCGTGCTGTCTGTAACTTTTTCTTTAACTTGATAATTGAACACTAGAGTGTGGCAGAATATCTTGTGCTTAGCAGGAAATCAGGATCTTGGCATCTGGTTGCAATTGATGTTTCCAGTTTATTGTTGTATGATTTTTTTAATGTATTCCATCAATGTATTTTATGCTTTTCTGCAGTATCCAAACTATATTGATGCTTATTTGCGTCTTGCTGCGATAGCTAAATCAAGAAACAACATCCAATTAAGCATCGCCTTGGTATGTGTTGAATTGTTTATTTTTGGAGGACATTACTAGTTTTGTTGTTGACGCCATGGAACTGATGCTTCTCTTGATTCAGATTGGGGATGCTCTTAGGATTGATGACAAGTGCCATGATGCTCTCTGCATGCTTGGCAGCCTGGAACTAAAGAATGATGACTGGCTTAGGGCAAAAGATACTTTTCGTGCTGCCAGAGAGGCAGCTCACGAGAAAGATTCTTATTCCACTCTTTTCCTGGTGTGTCTTTCAGTGTCTGAATTTACACATTTTTGTTAATGACTTTGAGCTACTTTATCTGTTGATTTATGAATAAATAGATTATAGCGTTGGAGATAATTTTTTCTCCACCTGTGATGCTCCTTCATGCATTGCCTCAACTGTGTGCCAAATTTCCTTCGCTGTGCTACAAGCCGAAACACTATTAACTTCATTTTTATCCAGAGCACGATATAAGGCATTCATAGCTCTAGCATTCAAAGCACACAATTTCTTACATGTACACATTATCTTTTTATTTTTCTTTTGCATTTATCATCCTACATGGCATCTGCTCTATACGGAGGTCACTTGTCTACACAGTTCTGATGCTATTGTTTTGAGCTTGGCAGGGTAATTGGAACTACTTTGCAGCAACTCGTTGTGAGAAGAGGTTTGCAAATTTTGAAGCAATGCATCTTGAAAAGGCAAAGGATCTCTATACCAAAGTATAATTCCACCTTATGTTTCTTCATCTCCAAATTTTTAAAATATTTAATTCCTTGCATTCTTGAACTTGCCTTGTTATGCATTGAACCCCAGTGACCTTTCCTTAGATTCTTTAACAAATAACTGCCCTTTTCAGCTCAGCTCAGTTCTACATAACTGGTAACATATATATTTTTCTTGAGTTTGAAGTTTGTCCTTTGCATGTTACTGAAATGCTGTAGAGAGAATGTAGGTTACATCTAGATGAGTCATCAATAAACATTTCCCCTGGTAAGATAAGGTTTTCTTTGCACTGTGGCAGCCTCTTACTGTGGATTCCTGTGTGCTCTAAAGTCTGGCTTGGAGCAGGACAGATTTCCCCTAGTACATTGTTACATGGACACAGATATAAATTAGGATAAAGATGCGACACATGCACACTTATGGATCAAAATATTGAAAATTTGTCACCTGCGTTTGTGTGTTTTTTTCACCTATTTTTTAATCCTTTAAACTGTGTTTTAATCATAATTTGTTATTGACATGATCTGTAGGTATTGAAGCTGCATCCTGGAAACCTATATGCTGCCAATGGTACTGGAGCTATCTTGGCTGAAAAAGGTCACCTTAATGTTTCAAAGGATATATTTTCAGAGGTTAGTTTTGGTTATGCATCAGCTCTTTTCTTTAGTCAAAAATTTCATTAGTTCTTTTACATTACTTATTTTTATAATTTAGGTGCAAGAAGCTGCATCAGGGAGCATTTTTGTTCAGATGCCAGATGTGTGGGTAAATTTGGGCCATGTTTATTTTGCTCAAGGACATTTCGCCTTAGCTGTGAAAATGGTAATTATAAAAACCCTGGATTTCTTTTGTCAGAAGCATTAAGTGTGACAATTTGCTCTTTTGCAGTACCAAAATTGCTCGCGGAAGTTCTACTACAACACAGACACGGAGATCCTTCTATATTTAGCCTTCGCTCATTATTGGGCTGAACAGTGGAAAGAATGTAAAAGAACTTTGCAAAGAGCTATTCATTTGGCGCCCTCAGATTATACGCTTCGGTTTGATTTGGGGGTTGCCTTGCAGAAATTTTCTGCATCTACACTACAAAAGAAGAAGAGAACTGCGGATGAGGTTATATGCTTCTATTCTTTAAACATCAATTTCATTATCATACACTTCATAGTTTCATCAGATGGTTAAACATTACTATTTCCCTGAAAATGAAATTACACCTAAATCAAATTACCCAGATTGGCATTCCACGCTATATTCAGAGGGCCTTTACTCAACAGGAGATTTTCTGAGATCTTACTACTTTCTGTGTTGTAGTATACTCATTGTTCAGATGATTAAAAAAAAATCCTCAGTTGCCCTGTAATCTGTGGCTCTGTGATAGGATTCTTGCAAGTGTAAGCATGTGTGTCCTTATGTTTTAGCTTCAGGTGCCTTCTACTCTGTAACTGTGATAGGATTCTAGAAGAGTGAATTTTTGTGCACTTGCGTAAGTTGGATTCTCAGATTTACTTTTTATTTGCTATTTTTGGTAGCATTTGTTTTCTTATAATTTTTCTATTTGCTGGTGATGCTTTTGCATGCTTCTGCAGTGGTTTTTATATGCATTTTCTTTTTTGCTTCTGAAAAACAGGCAAAATGATGGTAGTTATGCTATTTTCTTCTTTACTCCTTGTGCTTATTCTTTCTATTTTAATGGCAGGTGCGGACAACCGTCACAGAATTGAAACATGCAATTCGTGTATTTAGCCAGTTGTATGCAGCGTCGAGCTACCACATTCATGGGTTTGACGAGAGGAAGATAAAGATCCATGTAGATTATTGCAAACATCTTCTTGATGCTGCGAAGGTTCATTTAGAGGCAGCTGAGTGTGAAGAGCAGCAAAAGCGTCAGAGATTAGAGGTTGCTCGCCAGCTTAGATTGGCTGAGGAAGCTCAACGCAAGGCTGAAGAACAACAAAAAATTCAGGCAAGACATTAAATTACGCATACTTAGGCCTTTATATAAGTCATAATTTCTTACTAGTAATTAGTCAACATGTATGCCAATATTTCTAGCATGTATGCCAATGTACCACTTCGAATGGCTATATCGTCCCCTGATTTATTTATTTATTATTACTATTTTATTTTATTTTTGTGTCAATACAGGCAGAAAGGCAAAATCAAAAAGAAGAGCTAGAGCAATTTATGCAACAAGATGAACATCTTAAACGTATTCAGGTTTCATTTTATCTACTAATCTGCACTTTCTTCTCTTAGAAAAAATGCAGTCAGATTTTTATGGCTCTATATATGCTGAAAATCTAGCATGATTTACTCATCAAGTAAATCTTGAAATGGAGTAATGTTCTGTCTATTCCTTTGTTTCTTTTTTTTTTTTTTTTGTATTTCATTCATGCAAAAAAATATAGAATTGATAGTTCTTAAACTTTATTTTTTTGATAGGAGTCCTTACTTTTCATTAAAGCCTAAAAAATGCAATATCTCTAGAGACCATATCCATCCTGTTGATGTAGAGGCTACTGCAGGCAGGCTTGATGAATGCATGCATTGTCATTACGGCATTTTGAGATGGATCTGAATCTTAAGGAAGTTTATTGTGCAGTTTTATCATAGGTTTCAAGGCTACGTTTGCACAATTATCTTGAAACTTTGAAGTTATATAATCCTGCTCTGTTCAATATTGCTGTGAGTAAAATTGGGTAGACAGGAAAATGCCAGAATTTGATCACAGTCAGTCCCGGGTTTTCTCTATATCTATGAAATCATGCTGTGCTCATTACTTCAACAGTTGATTAATATCCTCATATATTATTGTAACCTTGCGGAAGACAGAAGCAACAGACAGCAAATTCTCTTCTGATTTAAAGATGAGATGGCGGCTAATTTCCCACCTTGCCATGTTAAACCTAAGAATTGTTATTTAGGTTGCTACCTATTGTGTATATCTCAAAATTTTCATAACTTGCATATGATATTATCAGGCATCATCTCATGTCGCTTGGTGGAAGTTAGAGAGGTTGGCTTATTACTAGGAAAAAGTGGGTCTCTCGCAAAGTGTAGGATTTTTAACATACCTTTGTTGTGGGAGTGACATCTTTTTCATGTTTCCTCCATCATTCAGGTGCTAAAAAATAAAATAATATAAAACATCAAAATAAATTAAGAAGATATGATTATGCTCCCAATCAAACACGGAAAATCTCATTAAAAGTGAAATTGAACCCAAGACACTGGAAAAAGATTTCATTCTGAACCTTCACATAACAGTAGGTTGTCATAGAACTGTTAACCGCAGCCTCTTTTTGACCCACCT
>BQKN01000497.1:187869-199087 GCA_022839385.1 Asparagus kiusianus | reverse complement strand
CAGACTTCAACCTCTCCAAATTAAACAAGAAACCAAAAGATTCATCATACTGTTGAAACTGTTCAAATCTACTCTTGAGTGAAGAAAGAGCTTGATCAACGATATATATGAAGTAATTGACTCTAAAGGATTCTTCAGCTGTCATTGCCATCTCTTTACTAGCATTTTCATCAAAATGTTTCTTTCTACGAATGATGCGACGTTCACGAAAAATGGGTTCAACTTTCATTCTAACTGCAATTTCTTTAGCCTCAACCATAGCTGCTTCAAATCCATTTTCTCTGTAGCTTTCAAAAAAAGAAATGAGCCCTCTTAGAAGGTCTATAGCAACATCAATTTGCATATCCTCTGATTGCATGATTTTACTTATTTTGTTAATAGCATTCAAAATATCAAACCAAATAACCATACCAAGTAAGAACTCAAAATTCTCAATTTCATATGTTGCTAAGCACTCAGCATCACTTTTTGTCTTGGGATCTTCACTAGAACTTGCTAAGTAAATCAAAGCATCTGTTATATCTGGAGCTTGGAATCTTATTGCTTTAACACTTTCAACTTGACCTTCCCAACGAGTTTGTGATGGTGGCTTAAGTGTGAAACCTTTAACATTATCTGTAAGAACTTTCCACCGCTTTGTAGAAGATGCAAACAATGAATATATGCGCTGCACGACTCCAAAAAAAGATGAAGCTTGCGAACAAGAGTTTACCATATCACAAAGTGCAAGGTTAAGACTATGACAACCACAAGGTGTGTAGAATGCTCTAGGATTTATCTCTAATAATCTTCTTTGTACACCTTTATGTTTTCCTTTCATATTAGAACCATTATCATACCCTTGTCCTCTTACATCACCAATATCAAGTTTAAGCTCTTGCAAAATATTTACAAGTTCTTCAAAAAGTCCTCGTCCTGATGTATCATCCACCTTTAAAAATCCTAAAAAGAACTCCTCCATCTTTATTGGGCTTGTTGAAATATTCACGCATCTTAATATAAGTGACATTTGCTCTTCATGGCTTGCATCCGGAGTACAATCAAGAATAACAGAAAAATACTTTACTTCTTTAATCTTTTGGATGATTAAACTTTTGATCTCATCTGCTATTCAAAGAATAAATTCATTTTGAATTTTGTGACTAAGATAATGATAATGAATTTCTTTCTCCTGAATTCGACGAACATGCTCTTTCATTATTGGATCAAATTCGGCAATCATTTCTATTATACTTAAAAAATTTCCATTATTTTCTTCATAAAGCTTCTCATTATCTCCACGAAATGCCAAACTATTTTTAGCAAGTGTTTTCACAACAGCAACTACTCTCAATAGTACTTTTCTCCAATGTTCTCGTTCTTTGTTGATTTGTTCTTCAACACTTTTATCGATTGTCGCATTTTGTCGTAATCTGATCTCTAATTCAATCCAACTCTTCATGTTAACAATGTGTTCACTACTTGTTTCATGACTTTTAAGTCTGGCACTGAGATTTCTCCAGTCTCTAACTCCATCATTTGCCAATTGAATTTTGTTTGCATCATTTTTGAACAACTTACAACAAAAACAAAAAACCTTGTCCAAAGAATTTGAATAGATTAGCCATTTTCTATCATGATGTTCACCATTGGATAAGTTACGAATGTAATGTGTTGAGGAGAAATGTCTGCCTTCTTAATCTTTTGGAAAATCAAGATTATCATTTCTTTTGGGACCTCTTTCAACCAGTAAGTTTCTCAATCTTTGATCAATATTTTTCCAATTTCCTGGGTCATTTATGTTTGAAGGCCTTCTTTCAAGGTTTTCTTCTTGTACCAAATCTTCATGTTCATTTACATTTTCTTCATGTTCATTTACATTGCTATTCTCATTCAAATTTCTATTCTCATTAGAATCTTCATGTTCTTCACCTTCTTCAATGGAATTTCTATTCTCATTCAAATTTTCATTAACCAAATCCTCGCTTTCTTGATTTTCAGGTTGCTCATTTTCAACATTCACCGAATCTTGAACTGAATTAGAATATATATTTCTACTACAAGTAATAAATTTTTCAAGTGCTCCCGCTTGAGATCGATTGAATTCTTCAATTTTTTGTTTCTTTATCCGCTTATCATGTCCAGACATATACTTTCGAGGAGGCATAATATCCAAATTTAATTCTGAATCTGCTACAATCTAATAAATATCGAGAAAAAAAATTAATCAAGGATTCCTACCAAAAAGCATGTTAGGGACTAAAATATATCAAATATTTAAATTAAAATTTGAAATTAAACAATAAAATCTAGTGAGAACTAATTTCAATTTCAATTTCAATTTAGGCCCTAATCAATTTCAATTTTAATTTCACAAAGCTCTAATTCTTAAACCCTAATTCCACAAAGCCCTACTCCCTAAACCCTAGTGAGAACTGAGAACTTATAATAAATCAAAAATTCCACATCAATTCACGATCTTGTCAAAAGGAGCATAGAAGTAAAGAAGAGAAGAAGTGAAACCCTAACCTTGGCTTGGTCAATGGAGGCGGGCCGGCGGCCGGCGGGCGAGAGCCGAGAGGGAGGGAGGAGGACAAGGCGACAAGGACGGGACACGGGAGGAAGATCCGAAGATTGGAGGAAGAGAGAGGTATGGTTTTCAATTTTTTTTTAATATGTGAGAGCGGCTGGAAACAGAGAGCGGCTGGAAACAAGGGAGGTTTTGATGTGATTTATGCTATTAGACCCTTCTAATAATTTTGCACAAAAGCCCCCTTACTTCCTCATATATATAGGTATATATATATATATCTAAAAAAATGGGGGCCTTTGTTTTTTGGGGGCCCTAGGCGAAGGCTTCCCCTGCTTATGCCCAGGGCCGGCCCTGTCCGACGTGGTCTCTAATGGCTCATGTTTGAATTATTTGTGAAAACTTGCCACCCATCAAAGAGGTCACCCTCGCCCTCCTCGTCTACGGAACCCTAGCCATCGTCTTCAGATCTTTCATGGCAGTCAATAGAATCGTCGGCGACAGAGCTCACCGTACCAAAACCCTCTTCACTCCCAAAACCCTAATAAAATTTCTTGATTGGTACAATTTTGATGCGATTTTTGAAAAATTAGGGGTCTCGTTTGCGATTCTGGGCTCGTTGCTGTTCTTGCCGGGGTTTATTATATGAGGATCGAGTATTACGCGTTCAAGCGTTACGAAGGTTTTTTTTAAAGTTTAAAAAACTTCA
This sequence comes from Asparagus kiusianus, assembly GCA_022839385.1. Lineage (NCBI taxonomy): Eukaryota > Viridiplantae > Streptophyta > Magnoliopsida > Asparagales > Asparagaceae > Asparagus > Asparagus kiusianus. The sequence continues at coordinate 195,869 of BQKN01000497.1, read as the reverse complement.
TGTCTAGTATTACGTGTTCAAGGGTTACGAAGGTTTTGTTTAAAGTTTAAAAACTTCACGGGACTTCAAGTCCCGTGAAATTTTTTTAAACTTTAAAACTTCACGGGACTTGAAGTCCAGTGAAGTTTAGCAGCTTAACAAAATAATTGCTAAACTTCACGGGACTTGAAGTCCCGTGAAGTTTTGGAACTTTTTTTGTAAAAACCGACCTGGTTTCAGCACTGAGGGTGAAACCATGTCGGTTTTTACAAATGATTTTGAAAGGGATCATTTTTTAAGAATAAAATTACAAATAGGATGGTTTTAAAAATTTGTCCTTAAAATGCAACTAGCAAGTGCAAAGTAGAGGAAATAAGGTATTTAAATGCTAATTAGGCAAAAAATTATGCAGGCGAGCACTGCCAATCTGATACCTGAACTATCCCCACCTAAAAAGTCTGATCCAGTCCCACATTTATTCTACGAGGACGGGTAGGGCTGCGATTGCGGGAGAAACGTGATACCCTCACTTAGGGGTGTTAACGGAGCGGATACGGCTCGGATATGGCACTTACCATATCCATATCCGCTTACCCATCTCGGATACGGATACGGATACGGATACGGATACGGATACAGAGATACGTCGGTAAGAAAAATTCATATCCATATCCGCCAAAATCGGATACGGTTACGGATATAGATGCGGATATATAAACAAATATGCATGCAGATACAAAAAGGATATGAGAAAACTAGATAGTATTCAGAAAAATATAGTCATGTGATACAAAAAGAGTTCGTTAATATGTTCATTATGATTGAAAAGCTAAGATTAGACATCTTGATCATCAAAATTAACCACAAATCCATAATCTAAGAATCGAAACTATCGTAAGAGTATTACCAATATGTATTCGGATTTTTTCGGAAACGGATACGGATATTTCACTACAAAACTATATCCGCAACCATATCCTATCGGTAATAGATTTGAGTAACCATATTCGTATCCTAACGGATACGGTTACGGATATTTCCTCGGATACGGATACGGTTTGGCACCCCTACCCTCACTCCTATTTCCTAATTCCTCCTCTCTCACGGCGGCGCGCACGTTAGAGAAGTCATTCTATGCAGCGCCGACTTCTCCTCCACTTACCCTTCTCTCACGCTTTTCCTTCACAATTTACTCTTGCTCATCATTTTCTTCCGATTTCCAAAAATAATAAATCCAAAGATCCAATCTTAAATGCGCTGAATCGCAGGAGGTGCTTTCTTGAATCAAATTACCAACTGTTTGATCTCATTTGTTCTCTACTTTGACCTGCTCCCTGTAATGGACTGCTAGATTTGCTCTTTCATTGGTAAAGTTTCCTTTTTTTTTTAATTGAATTTGTTGCTTTGTTTAGTTGTAACGCTTTGTTAGGATTGAATTGTAGAAACAACTCGATTGGCCAGTGGCCCAAATGATTTCCAAACAAAATTCTTGTTTTTTTTTTTTAAATTACTCTCATTGTCACTCCTCTGCCAACTTCCAGCCCTCGAACCTCATCGAGACGAATCTCAAGTAAGTCTTCAGTCCATCAAACTTGTCGATTAAAATTAATATGGAGCAATTTCTGTGATTACAACTCAAAACTTGTCGTTAAAACTAATCTCAATTAAGTTTTCATTTCTGCTACATCTCTAGGGTTTTAGGTGCTGCGCTCAGTTGTTGAAGCGGATTCCCTAATAAAGTACTTTAGAACCCTAACATATTGATTTCGATAGAAATGGCGATGACTGCGGCCATAATCAAGTTGTGCTTGTTGCAGAGCAAACACATCATGTGAAGCTCGGGTTTAGTTTTCTTTTTTTTTAAAATAATTTTTTCCCCATCACATTTCAATTTTTAGATCTCTAGAGCTTTAGCTTTGCTCTTTTCTCAAAAACTTGTTTTTTTAGAATTTAATTAATGTCGATTTTCTGGGACAATACCGTAAAACCTATAACAGATTGATTAAAACAGCAATGGCAACGACTACGGACACGATTAAGGAGAAAGAGGAAGATGCGACCAGCAAGAAGCCATTTAAGAGGAGATCAAGGCTCATCGTCCGTCTCGGTTCTTTCCTCATCGTTCACTCTATCCTCTTCAGGTATAAACAACAACGTCTAGTTATTTCTAATTTCGTTCAATTTCCTCTTTTTTTATTATCTAATTTGGGTTTGGATTGATCTTGCATTGGATCAGTGTGGTGTGCTGCACTGCAGGACTAATTGCACTTATCCTCCTGCCTGTTCTTGCCAACAACACCTACATTTCTGAAAATGCTCTCCTACCAGGTCATTCCTTTTTTCCATTATTATCGTGTTAGACAAAAAAGTTCACATGTATGATATTTGGGGTTTTTGACTTCGTGTAGAGGCTTATGGTTTTCTTCTTTAAACAGGATCCGCAAATCCGATGTTCTCTAATCAAGATGTAGTGGAAGCCAAGAAATTTGTTAGAGATATACTTGATACATCAGTTACCGAAGAAGGAAGAAGAATGTATGTCTATTTGCAATTCTTTTGTGTTTTCATTAGAGATATATGCATGTGGTTAATCTTTGATCTTAGCTCTGATTTTTTTAGGGTTCAAAATCACAGCTTTATGAATAATATAAGATCAATTAATTAGTTGATGTGTGCACTTTCTGTATGCGTATCTCATTCATAATTGTATGAAAATGGTTTTTGCTTTTCATTTGTCAGCATTTGGGAAAACATAAATGCCACAACCCAAAATGAAGGCGTAAATTTCAACAATTTTATTAAACTTTATCAGTTGTTTTCTGCTTGAAAGTTTTCTGCTTGAACTTTACATAATGTCATGGCCATGGTACATTACTTAGGAGGATTAGTTTCGGTGGGCTTTTATTGGGACCATGCCTGAAATCTTTAGAAACGTCAAATGTTCCAAATGTTCCTCTCATTCTTTTTAGTATATACATATTAGTGTCATAAAACAAAGACTAATCAGTTCTATACATACTTTTATATAACATAGCTCACACAAAAGGTCATTGGACCGTTTACAAGGTTACATCTTCTCACTTACTCTTGTATATTTATCAAGCTTCGTCTAGTTTTGCTGTTAAACATTCTTAATTGTAGTTTTCTATAGTGAAAATATTTATCCCCAAAACACTGATAACCAGTTTGGTTTTGAGGATTTTTGAACTATAGTTAGTTTGACTAGTTAAATGCTTACAAACTGTAGTTCCATATACTATAAATCAAGGTTTAAACGCCATATTGTATCTGATCTTACGTATTTGAGCCAGTGCAATTGAAACAGGGCAATATTTCTGGTGTTGGCTAATAATGATTAAGATAGGTTTAGGAAAATGACAACTAATGCTGGAGTAGTTTGAGGTTTGAATTGCTAAGATTGATTTTATGTTGATATATCAGGAAAAATTAAGAAAAAAAATGAATAGAATTTATGATCAAACTTTTATTTCATGTTTAAGATTCCTGAATTTTCCGAAACTCTAGATATTGCTATAAATAAAGGTGAAAGAAAACCATGACCGACATTGAGAATTCAGACCTTCCTATAAAATATAAATATAGGTATGTAACTATACTTTTTCAAATTATATAGTCCATTTGGATGCAAGAACCCCCCCCCCCCCCCCCCCCCCCCCCCAAAAAAAAAGAACCAAAAAAAAAGAAAAAAGAAAAAAGAAAAAAGAAAAAAGAGGAAGGTGAAGAAGGTACCTTTCTATTTGTACCTTGTCCAATTTCTCAAATTATGGGGAAATTCCATATTTCTTAAGCAAATTCTTGGTTTGGCTTCTGCTGTTGTGGAAAACTAGCATGCAATGCTGTGATGTGCTCACATCTATATTTGCACATGATAATTAAGAATCAAGAGCATGCTATTCCTAGTTCCTGTGGGATTGTAATACAAGTTTCAATGAAAAATTGAAGTAACTTTGTGTAGAATTTGCAAACCAATTAGAATTATTACGTGCTCCTAAGCACATCATCATGCATTTGGGTTTTAAGCTAGCACGATTGTTTAATTCATATTTAGCAATAAACAAACTCTTTGGATGACCTTCTTTGTTGAATTCAGAAAATTCTTAATCTTAGTGACCTAAACTTTGTGTACAATGGTACAGAGAAATCCCTAGATTGATAGAACAACGAGTGGTGGATGTGGGGGCAGAAGCTTATTATCATAAGTTCATTGCTGACAGTGCACAGTTCCACCCTCTGCATTTCTTTTCTTGCGCCCCTAGTACTTCAACCATGGAAACTAATAATAGTTGTTCATCATTTGGTGTAAATTCTGTTGGTATTATACGTGCTCCTCGTGGTGATGGAAAGGAAGCAATTGTGTTGGTTTCTCCTTACAACTCAGAGAATATTCAACTTAGCGATGCAGTATCATTAGGTCTTGCATACTCAATCTTCTCCTTCCTTAGCAGAGTCACATGGCTTGCAAAGGATATTGTGTGGCTTGCTGCTGATTCTCAACATGGAGAGTATGCTGCAGTTTCAGCATGGCTGAAAGACTACCATACTCCTGTTTTCTTCAGTGATGCAGGGAAAGTAGATTTTGGCATGTGTTCTGTAAAGGATATTCATCGTCAATGGGAGAATAAACTTTTTAAGGAGACTAATCCAAATGTTTTCAAACGATCTGGAACCATGGCTGCTGCTCTTGTATTCAAGGTGACAGAAAGTAAAGAAAGAAGCGAGAGGGATAGACTTGATATATATGCAGAGGCATCCAATGGCCAGATGCCTAACCTTGACCTTATCAACACTGCTCATTATTTGGCAGTTCACAGACAAGGTTTGAAAGTGGTGGTTGGGATGGTAGATTCTTTACTCCACTCCACATGCCTGAAGTTCGTCGGGGAAATACTTCAAAGTGTTGGCAAGCTGGTCAAAATCTTAAACCCCAAATGGAAATTTGGAATCACATCTGCTGAATTTGTTGAAGGTACTTCCACAGTTGCTAGGTCAATTTTTAATCAGGTATTAAGTTGTCTCAAGTGTTCTTGATAATATTACTTGAACTTAGATTGTCAAACATGTTTACTAAGCTTATACAGTGTTGTCTAATCTCTGCAGGCGCTTGGAGTTCCCACTGGGCCCCATGGTGCTTTTCGTGATTACCAGGTGGATGCAATTACTCTAGAACTCTCACCCAGGGTATATCTGCATAATGAAAATGCTCAATCTGCATTCCTTCTGAAGAGTGGAAGGTTGGTATCTAATTTGGAGTCAGCTTAGTCAATTAGCAAGAAACTTTCTGTTTCTTTACAGATCATTTGAATTTCAACTGCTCTCATTCACGTGATTAGTCAACAAAGGCATGAAAACTCTGAAAGGGTGTTTGTTTACTGTTGCATCACCAAAGGTGATCGTGAAGATATATCCATGTCTAATAGATACAATAGGGATCCTATCAGAACCATAGCTATAGGAGTGGGGTGATTTACACCATTAATAGGATAGTCAGAATTACCAACTTAACCTTCTTACCATCCGTGAATGGTATAGGTCACCCTTTTCTATGGGTGTTCTGATAGAATCCTTACTCTAATAGGTGTTGGAGACAGATACTTTATGGATGTTTCTTGTGTGTATGGCTGGCAATTGGCCTGACGGTGCCTAAGTCTGGCTCTGCAAAACCTGGCTTTAGCTGCCTATTGGCCAAGCTTTGATGGGTAGACTCTATCCTACCATGTCATGCATGGACTGAAAATTCGCTAATCTTTACTTATGCATTTAATGGGAACTAGTTGAGATGCACATGCAATGCACGTGCAATGTACCGTTGTTGAATATCATGATTATTTAAATTGATAAAAATAGAGTAAAAAAAAAGTGTTTTGTGGGATTGATCATCAACTCAATGATCCGTCTCTCAAATAAAATATTGTCATTGTTTCATTCAACCCAGACTGTGATCACGTTATCTACTATTTATGAGTTATAAATACATTAATCTAGTACAACATATCTATTTATTAGTATCTTGAAGTCTTCAAAAGATGGATGATCATTTAGTTCGTAAATGAATTTTTATATGAATTTGCTTGTAATATGTCCATTAAACTTTTAGTTGTGGTTTGACTCCTATTCATGTTAACTTTTAGTTGTTATACTCATATTTATGTTATCTAATATTCTCATTCAATTTTATAACTCATTTTCTGTATCATAGAAGTAAAATTGAAAGTATAAAGAGTTATTTTTTTGTGAAATTAGAGCAGGGAGATTATGATATATTTCGTCATGTGTTCTAAATATAAAAATTTCTTTTTTCTTTGATGCAAGGTCCCTATCAAATCTCACCCCAATTGATGTGAATAAAAAATGCTATTATAACTCATTTGCCTATGGTAATTATATTGTATATAGAATACATAACTCATCTGGAATATCCACATCTGCTAAGTGGATTTTGTTATTGTGAGAGCACCATGTTAGAGGCTTGTATTCAAATTTTTTTGTTCTATAAAAGATGCAAGAATTTGGAGTGCATAGCTTATATATCGTAACAAACATATTGGTTCATGAAGAATTTTTCCTAATAAAATGATATTATTACAATGATATTACTATTTAATAATAAATCAATTTTATTATATAAGATTATATGACCTTTTTAAATAAATTATAAAGTATATATGGAAACCTCGATGCTTATAGCTAGTAGTTGGGCTTCACAAAATATGTTAACTCTATATTGTAGTTTGCTACTTGTAGTACTGTTGACAATGTCATTACATTCTCTTTATCTTACTAGTATGCTATACGTGCGTTACACGTGATGCATATTAAGAAACTACAAGAGTAAAAGCCATAATGTTTCCATAATTATGCATTGAACTTATACACAACACACAAGATGAACGCCAATTAAATATTATCTCACTGGACTTAGGATATTGTTCGTAGAGAAGGAATATAATCAACTATATATATGGTGTGCATGATAAAAGTGACAACACAATCAAGAAAATGTTAGTTGATCTTAACTGTAAATAACTAATATCCAGCATCACATTACAAACCAGGAAAGTATTCAATTAGCATGGCGATATACATACAATGCGAGTAAAAAAGAGTCAACACGATAGCTTGCAAACATAGCTTTGTTGTTGAAAGCCAATAATTAAAAATAAATAATATTTCTTACATACAACAAGAAGCTAATTAATTTCCAGCAATATACAAGTTTTTTAGAAGAAGCATCCATTTATTCATACGTAAGATCACATACTCGCATTACAATAATATAGTTCCTCAAAGAAGTCACATAAATTCATGCAAACCCCAAAAGGCTCTGTATTGTTTTCTGGAAGATAAAGTATAGTGGCAATAAAAAGTACAAATAAAAGTGAAGCAAAATTATATAGTACACTGTCAAAGTAGTACCTCTATTTTCAAAAGTGAAGTGTGTTAGACCCTAGAGGGGGGGTGATTAGGGTTTTATGCTAATCTAATTCCAATTAATGGTTAATTTAAAATTATGTTGAACAATATGTTCTAGCAAGGGATAGATATGAGCAATAAGAACAATAAGACTATGCACAAGTAAATATGAGACAAACAAAACACAAACACACGGTATGTTCACGAGGTTCGGTCCCTACGACCTACGTCCCCGCTCCTCACCTCGAGGAGATATTCACTATCACAATCCGGTTTGGAAGCCGGAACTTCTACACACTCGGTTTACAAGTTCACCGAAAACTCTCACACTACACAATCACTCACAATCACACTTTACACACTAAGTGTAGGAATCTAGTCCGTGTCCTCCTCCTCAAGTGCTCGATTACAACCTCTCTCTAGGTTCGTCAATCGACGCCACTCCTATTGGATTTGACCCCGTCTCTCTCTCCTCACACTTCTCTCGGTGTACAAGTGTATTACAAGTGATTCTCACAAATAAAAATTAAATACAATGATTTATTCTCAAATAACAAGTGAGAACACAATTAAGCTCACACTCACTAAAT
>BQKN01000497.1:150322-187859 GCA_022839385.1 Asparagus kiusianus | reverse complement strand
TAATCATACAATATATGTAAGTAAACTAAACATATACCTAGGTAGAACCACACAATAGAACTTGAATCTTTAACGCTTGATTGACTTGTGTTGAAATACCTGAAAAGAAACTATAAACACAAAACACTAGAGAACATATTAGTAATAAATTGTTTGACAAATCATTATCAAAACTATAGGGTCAACAAAATGGTTGGTGCATATCTTTCCATGACTTTTCCTTCTTTGTCCACAAGGAACATAGTGAAATTCCACTTGATGCTATCGTCCAAAAAAACCTCCTTTTTTTATTTCAAGAACTTATAAAGAGTAGTAGCCTCCTTTCCATTCACTTCAACCTACAAAAAACAATCAGTCAGTCACATATAGTTAAATGAAATTTTCTTCTAGAACAATGACAACATAGTGAAACTTTCTGTTTTATATTTGCTAAGTGCAAGAGAGATCTATAACTAAGCCAAAATTTAAAGCTAATAATGTTCTCATGTGAAAATTAACACTGTATTTTCTTTTTCCAATCTCTCTACCTATCGAAGACCATATTCCTATATTTGAATTACAATTCCCTTGGTAATATCCCACAGTTTAACAGAACTTGCTGCATCCTGTACACGTAATGACCTTTTGTTATGGAAACATACATCCACCAAGGAATATGCTTATAATTGTGAAACACGAAAAAATAGTAGCATTACTTCTATGTACACAAAAATCAAGCATCATATCACCTTAGTCAAGACATGTCTTCTATTGTTTAAGATTTCATGTTGCACGATTCCTGGAATTGCAGGTATTGTCATGGATGTTTCTTTGAAAACAAGGGCCTATAAAAAAATAAAGAAAATATAAATAAACCTAGGGTAGTAAAGGAACCCTTGTGCGCTAACAATATAACGAACATCAAGCATTCAAAGAAAGAAAGTTGAGCAAGCTAAATCACGCAAAAAATGGTTAAAGTAAGACATGTATTTTTTGTTAAGTAGGACATGTATTTTTTATATTTTTCGTATTTTTTGTAGTAAAATTTTCAAGACTCAAACTACAACATGCTGACCTCAGAAGATAGTTTCTTTTCTCAGAATATGAAATATTGTGTAGCAGCCAACAAGCACAAACCATGACCCCATTCACCAAACATTATTGCAAATAGAAACGGAAATGTGACAATAGTCTATACGCCAGGATTTGCTTCTTGATATCTGGCAATCCTGAAATAAATGAAATCAGACTCAGTTACCAATGTGGAGCGAACAAGAAAATGAAAATGACTTTTATATGTTGATGTGTATGAATAAATGCAGATTTAAGCAGTGATCTTTGTTTTTATTGTGTCTTCGCTCCACTAGCCTGAATAAAGTAAAATGATGGGAATCATACTGATACACATTTTTCCGTGTCAACAAGTGTGTTACTTGTTCAACCATGTTGCTATAAATAGGTGATGATTACTATTACTTATTTAGCATTAAAAGAGGTTGCTCATATCACTGAACTTCCGTGTATGTTGAACCATGACTTACCCATATGCATCCACAATTTCCTGGAATGTTGTAGTAAATTTCTATCACCAACTACAAATCGGTGAGTTCAAAGCTAAATATCCATGATAAGAAATTGCTGACCCATTATTCGAATTTGGTCTGCCATTTTCAAGAGAATGAGACCCTTTCTCTTATTTCAAGAACTTTTAAAGAGTAGTAGCCTCTTTTCCATTCACTTCAACCTACAAAAAACAATGAGTTTGTCACATATAGTTACATGAAATTTTCTTTTAGAACAATGACAACATAGTGAAAATTTCTGTTGTCTATTTGCTAAGTGGAAGGGAGATCTATAACTAAGCCAAAATTTAACACTGTCGTGTGTAAATTAACACTGTATTTTCTTTTTCCAATCATGCTACCCATCGAAAATCAGATGCAGTTAGTTTAAGATATTCATATTCAGAACATCTTTACAACCTTTGTTGGATTTCATTTGAATCATCTTTTCTGATGAAAGAAAATGATATACATGCAAAAATAAATTTGTAACAATAACAATCTACAAGTTACGCTTGGCTATAAGTGTCACCCAAATATCACAATGAAAATGTTATTCTGTAATTATCATGGTCATCTCATAAAAATGACAAGAAAGATGATCATCCTATTTGGTACAAACATTTGCTTTTCTTGAGATTGAAGTGAACCTGCCCTTACCTCACCCTCCATAATTTCAGAGGTGGGCGTTCCAGTGCAAAATTAATTAGGAAAATGCTTCATTTCAAGAACTCTACACCAATTCCTCACATGCCCATTAGTAAAACTTGTAACAATTGTCTAATAACCTCATTCCAAAGGAGTGATGGCCCTAATAAATACTTTTATGTTGAGAAAAGGCATAATATAGACATATAGAAGCAATGAAATAAAAATGCATAACTGTTTCATGTAATTTCTCATATATAGATACTGTATGATATTATGATCAACCAGGACTAGCCTCTTATATGAGATGTCCTAGAGATACATGTTACTAATAGAAAGAAACAGTATAAAGACAAACAAACTTGCAATTATGTGTTGTACTTCGGCCAATAGGGGCTTACACTCACAAATTAGTAAATCAATTTTTTTGACATATGCTTGATCTCCTCCGCTACATCTAGGAATGGTGTATAGAGTTTAAAACAAGTCATGAATGTAGAAATGCACATAGATTTCCTCTTACCTATCCAAGAATCAAAGCTTGATAAAGTACACCAGCTACGCAGCGGACAGATGGCTTCCCCATCTGCACTAACAAGGGCATCAGATATGTTAATTTACTGTTGTGTTGATATTGCTTCCTTTGAGCTATAGAACAACAGACGAATTGATGCAAACTTAATAAACCAACTCTATTATGTGTATGAACCAAAGGAATATAAGAAAATTTAGTTTTGAACTTAACATTTACTCCAATAGACATAGTTGTTTTTAGGTTCAGCAATTCACCTAACCTTATGGAGCCTCCTTTGTTATCTTTGATGGAGATTATGGGACAATTCTTGAGGATGCTAGGTTGGGTATATGCTTTGTCAGTGACCGAGGGTTGCAATATGAACCTAAAAGTATAGCCTGTAATAGCCACAAGATAGCTCTAATTATCCAATCATGTTAGATATAAACTATTGGCTAGATCATAAGAAAAGTCACCGTGAAATCAAACCGATGCATAACTATAAAAGACAGCATATAGTCTCTACAAGTTGAGAAATTTTCTTTGCATATAAAATAAAGTTATTGTGAAATGGATCAATATGAAATGCAGAGGACATTTGTGCTTAAGCTAAACTCATGCCAATTGTATGCTAATTACTTAGCAAAAACAACACCCAGTTGAAAGTTAAATATGAGTAGTAATGTTCTCATATAAATCTGAGGACGTTTTTTTAATAGAGAATGCAAAATGTATCATTTAACTTTTTGGAACATGAATATATAAATTTCCTATTGAGTATCATAAATACATTACATGGTTCTACCATTTAAGTGTTTCTACACATTATTTTTATCCTAAGATATATAAGCATTATGTATATTTATTCTTGGAAAATGTTTTGATCATGAGTACCGAAAAATCAATAATTTAGTTAGCATTATTCATGTTTAGAAGGAGACAACAAAAAAGTATGAATTTTAGGATAAAGTATGATTTTTATTATTTTTTAAACTTTATTATAAATTGTTTTCTATAAATTATGAAATTTAGGGGATTTTTATTATTTTTTACAAATTTACAAATTATGAATTTTAGGGGATTTTTATTATTTTTTAAACTTTATTATAAATTGTTTTCTATAAATTATAAATTATGTAGGGATATTTGTAATTCTTATATTTTCAATGTACTATTAAGTTAGAAATTATCAGGATTTTTATAAATTTTATAATTTTAAGGGTTTTATTTTACAATTTGTAAAAAGTTCAGAGTGTGTATTACAAATTCCATTAATTTTTGGGGTTGTTTGTGTTATTTGTAGATTTTTAGTGTGTTTATAGGTTTGAAATTTTTAAGTTGTTTTTTTTTCTAAATTTTGAATTATTAGGGGTGTTTTTACAATTTCAAAACTTATAAGATATTTTCTCCGAAGTCAAAAAAAATTTTGTTTTTAGCTAGCATATGTTTTTTAAATTTCTCACTGAATTGAAATAAGTAAAATTTATAATTTTTAAGATGCTTTAATAAAAAAATTTAATTTATAGGGGTGTTTTTGTAATTTAAAAAACTTATAGAACGTTTTCTACAAAGTCCAAAAACTTTTAAGTGTTGGCTAGCATATGTTTTTTAGATTTATCTACAAACTGAAATAAGTAAAGGATTTGAATTATATGAAATGTATCTCTTTTATCTAATAACATGTTAAGTCTCATAATGAATAGAATAAATTATTTAGTTACCAATTCAAAGAAGATATGATAATTAGAATAGGTTAGGATAACATTGTAATATTAAAAAATAGCTAAGGATAATATTGACCATAGAGATTTTTCCAATCTCGTAATTTTAAAGGAAGTATGATAAACTAGCCTCAAGTGATAATATAAAAGGAATGGGTTAACAAACAGTTAGAAATTCATTGTTTCATAGCAGTAGAAAGAAATCCCTTGGAGATACTGGAATACAGGAGGAGATGAAAAGAAGCTAAAAAGTTTAAATTTATTAGTTATTTAATATCGCAGTCCTATTTATGTTGAAGATGCTAGCTATATATTATATTCGTATGAAAATAATTAGGTGCCATGAGCCCTCAGTCCATCAAGGAACAGCTTATTTCAGGGCAGGCAGCTATGCAGCTGCCTAGGCGCTTACAGCTTGGCGCTTACAGCTTGGCAACCGGTTTTTAAACCCCGCTTTTCATACTCTTTGTTACATCCATGCTGAAACTTCCATGATGGAAGTGATTTTACCGTAGTTGTCTCTACAGAGTTCCAATAAATCGTCATGTTTTAAAATCTTAATATAAACGTGAGACGTACCAAGTTATTTTGTAGAAAGCTAAGAAGATGATAATTATTTACAATTAAATGTGTAGGCAAAGTCTTATAGATTTTGAAAAGTCAGTACAAGATGAATGGTCGACAGTTGCTTATGTAGTCTTGAATAGTGGAAACTCATTTTTATTGTATATAAACATATTAGCTTATGCACCTATTCACATTGTTAATGATCTTCAACATGTAGAAAGAAATATGAACAATTTTTTGAAACAGACCCATTTTAATTTTTTTTAAAACCGACCCCTTTTTTTATTTACCAAAACCGACCCGATTTTGTGATTAGCAGTTTAATTACTTTCCTAAACAGTCGGGGTTGCCAACCCCGACTATTTAGGAGGGTGTTAAACCCTAATTAGAAGCCTTAAACCCTAAAAATTAATGTCCTAAATAGTCGGGGTTGCCAACCCCGACTGTTTAGGAAGGTAATTAGACTGCTAATCACAAAATCGGGTCGGTTTTGGTAAATAAAAAAAAAGGGTTGGTTTTAAATTTTTTTTTTGAAATGGGTCTGTTTCAAAAAATTGTTCAAAGAAATATATGTTTTCATGATACGTCCTACATAGAGCTCAGTATAAACAATGGTATTTTTTGCCTCAATTGTGAAGTTAAATCTCCTTCACTTCCCCTATTTCTTGCACTTTTCTCACATCTTTTCTTTGAGATTTTATCCGTTTCTGTTCATGTTAAAAATCACCCATTATTTTGAATATTGAAAAATGTCATCTAAATCTTGATAGTAATATTACCTAGATAGGAGAATGGCATCACATATTAATAAGATAGTCTTTACACATAAGTTTTTAGTTTTGTATAGTTTTCTTTTCAGGCCTTTGTGGATGTTTTAAACTATTGATAGCTCAATCCGGTCCAAGTCCTGTAAGTAATTTACCTGTATAGGAGGAGACCAGGAATTTTCCTGCGATGTAATATAGCATTGCCACAGTTTAAATATATACAAGTTTTAGCTCTATATAGTTTGTTTTGCTTACAGTATTTATATTGAAGGTTTAGTTTTATATAGTTTGTTTTGCTTATATTGTGCATTGTTTGTGATATAATATAGAGAAAATTTCTGTTCTATATAGTTCAGTTTGCTGATGTCTGCAAGGATGATCTAAGTTGTTCAGTGCTTGATGCAGGTTAATTGAGGGCGTCCTACGCTCAGTGAATAACTTACTTGAAAAGTTCCACCAGTCCTTTTTCCTCTATTTCTTAACTTCTCCTAACAAGTATGTGTCTGTTGGCGTCTATATGATACCATTTGCACTGCTTGTAGCCCCCCTTCCCATTGTTGCTGCAGCTCTTTTCTCTGCTGGTAAGAGAAAAGGAGACAATTTGGAAGACACATCAAATGAGGTTGCTGAAGCAGCAAGTGGGTCTGATTCATGGAAATGGATTCATGCTGCAAAAGTAGTGTTCATGATTCATCTATGGGCAGGCTTTGTATCTTTACTACCCTATCATATCTCACAAATCTCTGGCATGGACTCCACGGCAAGAATGTCCGTGTGGGTTGCACTTTCCGTCACCATGCTTCTCATCTCTTACAAAATTGTGGGCTCTCCTTACTTGTGTTCCTCTACCGATGGTGATTGGGAGATTCTGAAGGCTGTGACAGTTGCTGTTGCCTCTATAGGTTTGTGTCTCATGTCGATCATTAATTTCGCTACAGCACAGATTGGATCCATGCTTCTTGTTCCGATGTGCCTAATGGTTCGACCTTTTAAGAGAAGGCCTCAGGTGGCTCTGAGTTTGAGATTCATAGTTCTTGCTTTTAACCTAGCATTTGGGTTATTAGGATTTCCGCCTGTTGGGTTGATGATGTGGAAAGGGCTGTTTGAGGGATTTGCAAAGGTTAGCGTTGGAGATTTCTGGGATCAGGCAGAGTTTCTTTGGTCATGGAACAGTGCTACATATCCGTACCTGCTATGGATCCACCTTGCATGTTGGGTTTTATGCATGCATATATTAATGCATCCTTGAGGATATATGTCCTGAGGCGTTCAACATTTGATTTAATGATTACTTTTGTTAATGATGGTTCTATGTGCCGCTACCCTTGATTGAACTAGGATAAGGGCTGATTGTCACATCAGTAAATTAATTATGTGAGCATATGTACTGCTCTTTGGCCAATGTGAACAATGAGGAATGTAAAAGATGTTTTTGGTTACACTGACTCCATTGTTCACAAGAAAAGAATTACGGGGTAATTGGATGTTCTTTCTGTTTCATATCATGGAAAACTCAACTGCTGCTATTCCCAGCCCAGGTACTAGCAAGTTTAAATATTAGATAGCCAAAAGTTCCAAATAATTTCAATGGACACTCTATATTCTTTACATTCACAAGGTATGGATATCTGAATTATCTATTTTATTATTCGTCTGTTATGGATGCCTATCTTTTTTCAAATGTGTAATAAAGAGATTGGGAGACTGTGATTTAATCCTCCTGTGCATATTCCCCGATAAGATTGTGAATAGCTGCTGTTGGTTTGTGAGCGCGCATGCGTCCACGCATACTATCACAATTTTCGGGTTATCTGCGTTTGGGTAAGGCAAGTACCTTCAGATAATTATATTTCATTTCTGCTTCAGACTCGCCTGTAGGATTCTTGCAAGTATTCATGTAGCCGATCCTAAAGAATATTCTACTTAATGGAGGATAAAACACTTAAATAGAATTGAATAGCAAACCGGTATTCATGTTGTGGACAGCAAAACTTGGGGATAAAGGTAATGTTGTTTTTGTATACTTGTAAGCAGAATCTGTCGTCTGTATAGGCCTATATATCTCTAGTAGTTTGATATGTTCTAAGTGTAGCCTGGTGTTTCTATTCAGAAACAAGCCTATATCTTAAGTGCACTTAACTAGCGTCCATTTGTCATATCAGTTTTTAGCCATTGGAAATGGGCTGGGCATTAGAGAGCAAATAAATAGCTGCAGATTATGAAGTGAAAATGTAGTACTCCAAAAACATAGTCCCACATTGGATATTGATGGAGAGATTGAATGGTTTATAATATAAGTACGATGAGTCAAGTGCAATATTGAATAGTTAATTTTGATAGTGGATTAAGCCAAACCACGTGTTGCACTTAGTTGACCCTAGGGCTTACATCACGCCAATAGGCTTGCGGGCCTAGGGTGTGACAGAAAAGACATAATGGGAGGTCATTAACTCGTTAAACAACGGGTACTATACAATGTGTTTGAAGTATATATATTTGGAGTTTTTTTTAAGGAGGAAATTCTGGAGCACTCTGTTTTTCTTCAACCATTTGTACGCATGTTACTTTCCAAGAATTATTTTCAAAAGGAAGGTAATTTTTTTTTTCTATTATCTGATTCTTTTTTAGGATACTACGTGAAATGGTTTTTAATTCTTAGTTAACACAGAATTGTGTGCTGTCCATGTTACAACTGATTAGAAGAACATTGGGGACCATTTAGCTAGTAACATTAATTTCTTGATTTCTGTTCGGAATTCAGAAAAACAAGGTATGATAAGTATTAATTTTCTCGGTTAGATTCAAATTACTCAACATTTTGTTTATATTATTTTGGATGTTGGACGCTTTATACTATGTTTCATATTGGTTGCCTTCAAAGGAACCTTATCTGACTTGCCTCATTGATGGAATCATGTACACATCTCCATTAGTTGGTTTTCTAAACTCGATCAGCTCTGCATTTTTGTTTTATATTTTTTTCTGGGTCTTTTTGATTGTATGTTTAGTTATCATTTGTAGCAAATATCTTGGAAGAAGTTCTATAGATACTCACATTACAGGTTTCTTGCTTCTTAGGGGTTCGGGTCAATTATTGAGTTGAACTGGCTCGGGTATAGAGAGGATAAAGATAAAATGTAATTTTTTATTGATTTCTAGTAGAAATTATTGATAAAGATACATGCTACTGATATGTGGATTGAAGTTTATGTTGGATTTTTTGGTCAAAACTGCTTTCCAAAATGAGTTTTCAAACTATATATATATTAACTATAAGTACTTTTCTTAAATGCTTAGTAGCCTAGTGGAAAGTTAATGTTTTGTTGTTTCAAAATGTCCTTTGTTTGAGGCTTGCCAACGGCAAGCCGAGAAGTGTTTTATTTGAATTAATCCCTCATAAGCTCTAGTGGGTCGTGGGTCATGGGTCGTGGGCCGTGGGCCAATGGGCCCGGGATCGGGGCTAATCGGATTGAGGCGCTAAGTGGTGCTTTGTTAGGCTCACTTTGTACTTCGCACGGATGCATCGGGGCGAGGTGGCGCTGTTTGGCACCACGACGGTTGCCTCGCAGGCTGCTTCGCAGCATGCGGACGAGCTGCGTATTCGCACGAGGGTGACCCTAGCGTTCTCGTAGTTTGACGAGGTTCACTCGATCGATGAGATTCGTATGTCATACGAGGTTCGCCTGTTTGACTATGTTCGCTCGTTCGACGAGGTTCGTCTGTCATACGAGGTTCGCCTGCTTGACGAGGTTCGCTCGTTCGACGAGGTTCGTATGTCATGCGAGGTTCGCCTGCTTGACTATGTTCGCTCGTTCGACGAGGTTCGTCTGTCATATGAGGTTCGCCTGTCTGACGACGTTCGTTTGCCAAACGAAGTTCGTCTGATTTGTTGAGACGTGACCCTTGCGTTTCGTAGCAACGCGTCCCTTGATTGCCTTGTATTCAGGAGTTAATGCATACAGCGGTTACAACAGCATTTAGAGTAATTTAATGCATTGATGTTACAATCTTAATTGCCATTAAGAATTGTAACAGTCATATTAATTACTTGTGACTCTTGAGCTAGCCTTAGAGGCCTATAAATAGCGCCCTTAGACAGCTCTTGGTCAATGGCTGAAAAGCTGGAAAATCCTCTCGCGAGCGTGGAACACGAACGTCGCGTGCTGGAATATGAATGTCAATCTCGACGTTGTTACTGTTGTGCTGCTGCTGTAGAAACTTGTGCCCACAGGAACTTGTCTTAAACCAAAAGGTTTTGAACCGAAAGGTTCAAAGATCGAGGAGATCTTTTGCCTAGACCGAAAGGTCTTATAGATCGAGGAGATCTTGACAATACTAGGTTGGTGCACACCAGAGTATTACGCTGCTGTTCCTGGAAGCAGTTTGGCCTTGGGATCCTTGCACCGGAGTAGACCAAATATTGTTTTAAGCACAGCATTTCTATAACGTACAGCAGTTAACTGAAAAAATTTAAAAATACAGCACATCTAATTCATTGTTTCATTCCAGATTTAACCTTAATTTCCAACAATCTTAAAGCAATATTTCAGATCTACTAATGGATCATGCGAAGACTCTTGGAGTGGACTGTCTCAAGTTAGAAAACTTTGATGGATCTAACTTTAACTCATGGCGTCAAAAAGTGATTTTTGGGATGCAACTCCTAAAAATCTACTATGTGGCTTCTGAGGAGAAACCTGACTTTGAAGAAGACTCAGAGTTTGAAGCCTCTTGGGATAAAGATGATCATTTCTGCAGGAGTTATCTCCTTAACTGCCTGGCTGATCATCTGGTAGATGTTTACACCAACAAGCCGCCTGCAAAGGAGATCTGGAATGCTCTGGAGGAGCAATACAAGGATGAGGAAAAACTTTCCAAGTCTCACCTCATTGACAAATTTTTGGACTTCAAGTTTGAAGATGACACTGAGGTTTTGCCTCAAGTCAAAGAACTCGAAAAGCTTGTTATGAAGCTGAAGGATGAAAAGATCAGTCTTTGTCAAACCTTCATTTCTTGTGCAATTGTTAACAAGCTTCCTCCATCTTGGATGTCATTCTCCACGAACATTTGAAGAAGGAAAAGACAGGTGACTCTGTCTGATTTGAAGAGGTTTATTCGGATCGAGGACGAGATTCGAACTCGCACAAAGAATGAGCTCCTAGCTAAGCAGATGGTGTCTGTTAACATGGTGGCAACTAACTTTGAGATGGGTACCAATTCTTCTAAGAAAACAAATTTTTTAACAAAAAGAAGAATCATAATCCGAAAAACCTGAATGTACAGAAGAAAGATTTCAAGAAGAGCGGCAAATGCTTCAACTGTGGGAAGCAAGAGCATTTTGCCAAGGATTGCAAAGCACCAAAGAAGGGAACAACACACAATGTTAATCAAATTGATAATTGTGTGGCTATGCTCTTTCAGGTGACAACTCCCAGCAAAGTCTCTGGTTGGTGGTTAGATACAGATGCTACCTGTCATGTCTGTTCCAACAGAGATTTATTCACTTCCTATGTTGCTACCAAAGAGAACGTATCAATGGATGACCGTTCTGTGGTTCCTGTTCTTGGAACTGGGACTGTGGTACTGACTCTTTCTTCAATGAAGACTCTCACATTGAAGGATGTGAAACATGTTCCTTCAATTGCCAAAAACTTAGTCTCTGAAAGCCTGCTGTGTAACGCTGGTATGAGGCTGGATTTCCAAGAAGGAAAAGCTGTGTTATCTTTTTAAAAAAATGTATTTTGGCAATGCATATCATACTGATGGCATGTATAAGATCAGTAATATTGTACCCAACTCGGTTGTAAATGAAGTATCCTCTTCTACTTACTCCTCTGTATTATGGCATAATAGGCTAGGACATGTAAACTATAGAAAGTTATCTAGCATGGAGAAGTTATGATTACTTCCAAAATATGAGGGTAACAAACCTGAGAAGTGTGAAGTCTACGCGCAAGCGAAGCTGACAAGGAAGCCATTTCCAAGTGTCACAAGGAGCACCAACCTATTGGATCTGATTCACTCAGATACTTGTGATTTTAAGAGCTTCGTCACTCGAGGCAACATGAAGTACTTCATCACTTTCATTGATGACCACTCTCGCTTCTGTCACGTCTACCTGCTGAAATCTAAAGATGAAGCTTTCATCAAGTTCGTTGAGTTTCGGACTCAAGTGGAGAAGCAGCTTGGACTTCAGGTGAAAAGACTCAGGAGCGACAGAGGAGGAGAGTACTGATCTAAGGAGTCGGAGGCATACTTCAAGGAGCATAGAATTATTGCTGAAACTACTGCTCTGTATTCTCCGCAATCTAATAAAATTGCAGAAAGGAAGAATCACACATTGACAGAGATGGTGAATTTAATGCTAATCACATCCGGTCTACCTACATGCTATTGGGGAGAGGCCTTGCTGATGGCAAACTGGATTCTGAACAGAGTACCCTATTTCAAAACTGATAGTACTCCTCATTAGTTATGGTTGGGATATCCAGATCCTTTGGATAGTCTCAAAGTGTGGGGGTGTCTCGCATATGTTCGAGTTCCAGATATCAGAAGGCCTAAGCTCGGACCAAAGGCAAACAGATATGTGTTTCTTAGCTTTGCTGAAGATAGTGATACTTGCAGGTTCCTTGATCTTAGAACCAACTCCATCATTGAAGCTCGGGATGCAGAATTCTTTAAGGATAAGTTTATTAAAGATAAAGGATTATTGCTCAAAGATATAATAGAGAATGCTAGCACGTCAGATGCACCAGAGGAGCTAGTTTCACAAGAAACCGAAAGTGTCAATAATGAAGGAGTTACCGAACCATTTTCCAAGCGTGTCAGAAGACAGAAATATTTTGGAGATGATTTCATCATCTATAATATGGAAGGAGATCCACAGACTTTCCAAGAAGCAATGCAGTCAACAGACGTTCTTCTGTGGAAAGAAGCTATAGATGATGAGATGGATTCATTAATCCAAAATCACACGTGGGAGCTGGTGGATGTACCTGAAGGTGCTAGACCTATCAGTTGCAAATGGATCTTTAAGAAGAAGCTTCGTCCTGATGGTACTATTGAGAAGTACAAAGCAAGACTGGTGGCAAAAGGATTCTCTCAGAGAGAAGGAATAGATTTCTTTGACATCTATGCATCAGTTTGCAGGATCACTACCATCAGAGTGTTTATCGTATGAGCGGCGATAAAAAGGTTCGTCATACATCAGATGGATGTGAAAACTACCTTTCTCAATGGAGACCTCACAGAAGTGATATATATGGAGAAACCAAAAGGACTTGATGCTTCAGCTGGTAAAGTTTGTAAGTTTATTGAGTCTCTATATGGACTTAAACAAGCACCGAAACTCTGGCATGAGAAGTTCGATGTGGTTGTTCGCAATAATGAGTATCAAGTCAGTGAGTCTAACAAATGTCTATACATCAAGGTCGCTGAAGGGAAGATGGTTGTTATTTGTCTCTATGTGGATGATATGCTCATAGTCGGGAGTGATTTGGAGATAGTAACATCTACCAAGAAATTTCTATCAGCTCAGTTCAGCATGAAGGACCTTAGAACCGCGGATATGATTCTCGGAATCAAAATCATATACTCTGAAGAGGATATTGGATTGTCCCAATCTCATTATGTCGAGAGCATGTTAAGAAAGTATGGTTACTACGACCTGTCAGAACTGTCAGTGCTGTATGATTACAACAAGAAGATTCGACCGAATAGTAGAAGACCAATAGAGCAGCTAAGGTACTCAAAGATAATTGAAAGTCTTATATACACGATGAGCTGCACAAGGCCAGATATAGCATTTGTTGTAGGAATGCTTAGTAGGTTCACAAGTAATCCTAGAAAGCTTCAGTGGGATGCTGTCTAGAGATTGATGAGATACTTAAAAGGAACTACAGGTCTGGATCTATTCTACATTGGATATCCGGCTGTAATCGAAGGCTATTCAGATGCGAGCTGGTGTTCAGAACCAGATGAGTGCAGATCTACTGGAGGTTTTGTCTTCACCATGGGCGGAGCTGCCGTCTCGTGGAAATCTAAGAAGCAAACTATGATTGCACAGTCATCGATAGAATCTGAGTTCTTCGCACTCTGTGCTGCAGGAGATGAAGCTGAGTGGCTCAGTTGTATTCTCCGAGACCTTCTATTGACAGAATTGCAAGGCGCAATTACAATCTATTATGATAATTAGGCAACAGGTGCTGTGGCAGCGAACTCGTTGTTCAATGGAAAGAAACGGACCATTCGTCTGAAGCATGGCTATTTGAGAGAACTCATTTACCAAGAAGTCATCTCGGTGATTGACGTTCGGTCTTCAGAGAATGTGGCTGATCCTTTGACTAAAGGTCTGAAAAAGGACATAGTCGAAAGGACGTCTACTGTAATAGGTCTCAAAGTTTTATGAGTCATACAAATACTTACCATGTTCATCTAATTATTAGTTTAAAGCTTATGCTACTAATAATAAAGATAACTGGTTCAAAAGTCAAGTAAGATTTGTAAAGTTTGGTGAGTCTTACAAACACTTATCATTTTGTCAAGTTATTAGTTCAAAGCTTATGCTACTAATGACAAGATGATTGGTTCAAAAGTCAAGTAAGATTTACAAGTAAAATCCTATCATGTAAAAAGGTTGGTTGTTAAGTCTTAATGAGTCCAAAGCATTTCGGATGCGGGATGTTGGATAGGTAACATGCCTAAAGGACTCACCGATAATCCTATCATGTAAAGGGGCTGGCTGTTAAGCCTTAATGAGTCCAAAGCATTTCGGATACGGGGTGTTAGATAGGAAACACGCCTAGAGGACTCACCTAGAATCCTATCATGAGAGAGGATGGCTCTTAAGCCTTAATGAGTTTATAACATTTCGGATGCGGGATGTTTGATAGGAAAAATGCCTAAAGAACTCACCTATGCCTGGGTGGAGATTTGGCCGTCTCCTATGGTGTCTTGTGAAAAGATACGTAGAGCCGTAGCAAAAACCAGGACTAGCACAGGGCCATAAATGTGCAAAGGCAAAGGCAAGTGTGGTTTAAAGTGAAAACTACCACAGATGATTTTGATCGTGTGTGATCACTTGATTTTAGACATGTACTATTTCAAGTCCCTACGACACCATGCATCTATCTTCTATTCAGTTGGTCTAAGGGGGATTCAAGTCCTTGCGACATCTACCTTATGCACAACGATTGAAACGACGGCACCATAACACGACACTAGTTTAAAAACTTATGGGGGATTGTTAGATTTTTTTGTCAAAACTGCTTTCCAAAATGAGTTTTCAAACTATATATATTAACTACAAGTACTTTTCTTAAATGCTTAGTAGCCTAGTGGAAAGTTAATGTTTTGTTGTTTCAAAAGGTCCCTTGTTCGAGGCTTACCAACGGCAAGCCGAGAAGTGTTTTATTTGAATTAATCCCTCATAAATTCTAGTGGGTCGTGGGTCGTGGACCGTGGGCCGTGGGCCGTGGGCCAATGGGCCGGGGATCGGGACTAATCGGGCTGAGGCGCTAAGTGGCGCTAGGCCTATAAATAGCGCCCTTAGGCAGCTCTTGGTCAATGGCTGAAAAGTTGGAAAATCCTCTCGCGAGCGTGGAACACGAACGTCGCGTGCTAGAATACGAACGTCAATCTCGACGTTGTTGCTGTTGTGTTGCTGCTGCAGGAACTTGTGCTCATAGGAAATTGTCTTAAACCGAAAGGTTTTGAACCAAAAGGTTCAAAGATCGAGGAGATCTTTGTTGACCTTCTTGTTTTGATGATGTTTAACAAACAATTTACTTCTAATGTTGTTTGTCTAGTATTTGTGTTTTCGTATTTATTCTAGGTAAACAACGAGTTGGAGGATGGATGGATTGCGCCATAACGACGATATCAAATGGAGGTTGGCGGAAATGTGGAGTGAAGCCTAATTCAAAGTTAAAGATCAAGTTCAAGCTTCATCCGCACGTGTACCAAGTTGAGCTACAATGAAGATCAAGATTGCTTGGGTAATGTAGTTTAGGAGTTTATATTATGTGTGTTAGATACTCTAAGCTTAATATAATAAACACACACATTTTATTGGTTTCTTCATATATATATATATATAGTTACATATATATATATATATATATATATATATAAGTTTTGGTTTCTATGCATATATATAGTTTCATATATATACTTACATTGTTTTGAGTTTTCATGTTTATATGCCCATATATGATTTCATCTTTAACAAGCTTATATTTAATGAAATCATACCTAGTGTTTTTGAATATATTGCATAGAATATGCAATCTTATGAAAATATTGTATTTCTAAGTTATAGACTTCATAACAACATGTTATATCTTTTATCAAGTCTATACAAACATTTCATAAGGTTTCAAAATGTTGTTTGAGTCAAAATATCAAAATATCAATTTCCAGGTTTTCATGTTTTTGAACATATTTGCAAAATGATGATATTTTTCTTTTGGGAAGTCCTTTTTCGAAACCAGTCATTGTAGCATGTTTATTATCATGTCTACAATCATTCTCCAAAGTTTTACATTTTTTGGAATTTGTTTGATATTTTTAAACAGCGTTTTAAAATCAGTTTTCTGCATATCAGTTTTCGGTCGACCGATCCGGTCGACCGCTCATATGTTCATTTCTTACTGGGCGACAGAGAGTCTGTCGGTCGACTGGTACGGTCGACCGAGAGCTCCATCGGTCGACCGCACCGGTCGACCGACGATGGTCCAGAACGTTTTCTTCGTGTTTTTGCTCTCATCGGTCGACCGACGGAATTTTCGGTCGACCGACAATATGACCGTTAGACACTAACGGCTATTTTCCTGAGCTGATTTATGGGGGCTTTGTTGTCATTTGTCTTGGGGTTTTTGTTGAGATCTTGAGTGGGTGTAAATACCCCATTGCTGATCTCTTCTTTGACTAATGAAAAGAAGTTTTTAAACAAGGGTTTTAAAAAGAGTTTAAGCTTGTTTAAGCTTTTTTAAGGGTATGGTTTAAAGCAGTTTTAGCTTTCACAAGTGGAGGAGATTATCTTATTGTTTGGGCCTCAAATCTCCATCTCTCCATCTTGATCTAGAGAAGTTTTTCTAAACTCAAACTCTAGCTTTACATTTATATACTTGTTTGATTATCATTGCTCTTAAGCTAGTTTTTATATTTGAGTTTAGATTTAATTTTGATTTTACTCATTGTTACACACACCCACATTGAGCTTTTAGTATTTACATACATAGTATAGTTGGGTGGTGAGAGTTTGTAACTTTGAGTTGTGCTTAATTGTGTTCTCATCTATTGTAGAGAACAAATTTATATTTGATATTTGTGAGATTGTAAAGTTTTCGGTGAGCTAGAAAACCGAGTGTGTAGTTCCTAGAGGAGAGGAACGGAGATGTAGGTTGAGGGGACTGAACTTCGTGAAGAAAATTGTGAGGAGTGACGTTGTTCGGTGAGCGTTGAAAAACGATACTGTGAGGTGTGTAGAAGTTCCGGCTTCCAAACCGGGTTGTGATAGTGGATTTCTCCCCGGGAGTGGGGAGCGGAGACGTAGGACGGAAGGTCCGAACTCCGTGATCATATTGCCTGTTTGAGTGTGCTTTGGCGTTCATTTATATTTAAGTTCATATCTTATATCGCCATTGTGCATTGCTCATTTCTATATCATCCACTATCTTGTTTATTTTGTTTACCCCTTGTGTTAGTTTTATATCCTTGCATATATCATATAGCATATCTCATTGCTAGGATATATCACCTTGTGTACATTGCATATTCTTGCACATAACTCTTTATATATCTATCTTGCAAGAATATATTTGTTAATATATTTTAATTGGTATTTAATCGGATTAGATTAGCATAAGACCCTAATCACCCCCCTCTAGGGTCTAACAATCTTTTGCCTAGACCGAAATGTCTTATAGATCGAGGATATATTGACAATACTGGGTTGGTGCACACCAGAGTATTGCGCTGCTGTTCCTGAAAGTAGTTTGGCCTTGGGATCCTTGCACCGGTGTAGGCCAAATATTGCTTTAAGCACAGCATTTCTATAACGCACAGCAGTTAACTGAAAAAGTTTAAAAATACAGCATATCTAATTTATTGATTCATTCCAGATTTAACCTCAATTTCCAATAGTTTAAACATCAAGATTTGTGGCAAACTAATATTTTCTCAATTTACTTCTATTTGTACATGTCGCAAATTCGAACTTGCGCCAAAAATGCTATTTATTCCTTCATCTCGTCTCCGTTCATATGTATGAAATATATTTTTTATTCGATGCATATACTTGTTGACAATCCTTGTGAGAGATGACTTTCGCGTTCGTTTGTTGATATGTTGTGTTTTTTATTTATCTTTTGCTCCAGTGTCCATACTGCTGTTTGACTGATGAAAACTAGCTATTCCTCTTTCTTGGTAGTATGATGAGTTGATATTTATGTTGCATAAACTATGAATTAGTTCATTATACCACTCTGCTACTGTTTCCTTATTGCTTTAGTGAGTGTTTATTGTAGTGAAGTTAGCAACATGACTTTGTTAATCTTGATCCGGTCAAAATTGAAGCTGTCACGGTGATGGTTGAGACGCAGTCTTCCATGCATTCAACATATCTCCGAGCTTGATCCAAGACATTGTGAGGTATATTTAAATTAAAACCTGCTCTTATATTGACCATTAATTAATTGCAATGACTCAGCACCGCAGCATGGTTTAGCTTTGCGGTTCCACCAAAAAAAATTTTCAAAGGACGTGCAGGGTCTTTTTTGGCTGACATGGCTGTGCTGTGCGCCTGCGGAAGTCAAAACCAAACCGATGGGCTTCGAGAGACCAAATCAAACAAATGCCGAGAGAAGGCTAAACAATGTAAAATAACGGCACAAACTCAAACAATCAAATTTAACATGGTTCGACAAGTTACCTACGTCCACGGGGTAAGAAAAGGATGATGTTTACACTAATAGAGAAGAAGAATACAAACTGATATTACAAAATCACACAAACTCACCAATTAATCTCACCAACAAAGCTCTAATTCTCTCCAAATAAAACTCTGACCAATAGCTCAGAAAATACTTCTTTTCTGTGCCCCAAATATCCTGTTCGCTGCTTCCCAAACCTAAAACGTGTTCCTATATATATAGAAATCCTAAAACCAAAAGCATACTAGAAATTCTAAAACCAAAATCAAAACAGATTAGGAATCCCAATAACCTGTTACCAAAACAGATTAGGAATCCTAATAACCTGTTACCAAAATAAATTAGAAAACATATTAAAAACCTGCTATTCAACAATAACAAGTGGTATCAGAGCCCAATAAGTGGTATCAGAGCACAACAGACTGTTATTCTGTAATTAATATATCGTGTAAAATATTCCTTTGTTAAATGCTAGTAAGCATGCATGTGAATAATCCGTGTAAGCACAAAACAAGATATAAGCTTATACAATAAATTAGTTGAAAGTAATATTATGTTAATAATTATATGGTAAAATGAAGTGATTAGTGGTTGTAGATGGAGGTACATAGCTGTAATATCTACTCCATGTCGATCTCTTTTTACCTTCTCTTTGGACCTCTTTGACAAAATTGCTATCAATGTTCTTGTGGACTTCGACCTTGTGCTCTTGTAGACTTTTGCAGAAAAAGTGTGTCTAAACGTGTGGGCAAAAAAAAAAAGTTACTCCCATACGAGCTTTATTGGCATCGCTTTGAGACCCGTGATCCCATGTGCTCCTATGTACATATCTGTAACCTAGACTTCTACATCTAGTTTAATAGAGGAGATTCTGTGATCACTGCAGATTCATCATGAAATTTTATCTTATTTTTAATTGGTACAATACAATGCTTTCTCAATCAACGGGCTAAATGCTTTCTTCTTTCATCGTGTTTACACTTATATACACTTAAATTAAAAAAAAGTAGCACATAAATATCTTTTTTATTGTGCACTGTTAGAATATTGTAAATGCGATTGAATAAACCAGCTATGACAAACATATACCTCAATAGAAATGAATGTAAATTTTAATAAAAAAAAGAGCTTTGCTACAGGGATCCGAAATATGAGACCAATAGGAGGGACAAGTGAGGTGTCCCCCTCCTATTGTATAATGAGTTGGCCATCATCACTTGTCCCCCTCCTATTGTATAATGAGTTGGCCATCATTAATGATGGCCAACTCATTATCCAATAGGAGGGGACACCTTACTTGTCCCCCGTATTGATCCCATATTTTGGGTCCTTGGGGAAATTTTCTAAAAAAATTTGAGGGTGAACATAGTATTAAATTTGACAATAAATAGGGTCAATGCAATTGTAAAAAATGTCTCGTGCTAATCACATGAGAATATTAACTAACGTAAGCGCTAACACGCCCGTTCTTTAAAACTTAGGCTACTAAAGTACTTTTTTTACAACTTAAGACATTAAAATGCTATTTTTTTACAGCTTAAGACATTTAGTTATAAAGATATTGAAACAATAGAGTATTTAAGTCCCTCTTAGCCCAATCAATGCTCTAAGTGGAAGATGCACTAAGATGAAAGGAAAAGAAATGCGCATGAGGTGACAACTTATTTAGCAAGAACAGCTGATATGTATGTGATGAAATCCAACCTACTGCTCACATCAAAACATGCAAAAAGCTCGTTATTTCATCTCTTGGTCGCTCATGTAGCTAGATAAACTGTCGCCTTATAATTATCAAATTTGAAATAATACATGAACACGTACTCTAAGTTCAAACTTATATTAGAGGACAATGCAATTTGCCTATAAATTAAGGCTGATATTGGATCATCCAATACAAGAGATGCATAGATGGTTAAGGTAAATAGATTGGATCATTCATTACAAAACTTGCTTGCTGGTACCATCATCCTTTGTTGGAGGAGGGATGAACTAAGAATAAAACCAACCCAAGGAACAAATGTAGTAAGTCTTAAATACCAACTGTGTTCGTAATTCCACGAGTCATACTATACAAGACACGTGAGGTATAGACTTTTGAAGAGTACCGTCACTTGTGTTGATCTATCATGCACAGAAACAACACAGCTTTTTTTCTTTATGGAAGAAAATAGCTCGTCAGACCTTGTGTTTTGTAAATGTAGTCATGTAAGGTTGCAGAAGAGACACAGGAGTCAAGTAATTGAATCTTTCCCTATTTACATACCTTTTTTTTTGGTGCCTTTATTAGCTCGCAGTTCTAGTTCTCTACTGTGCATTTTTGGCCTTAGTTCACTGTGGAGTCATTTATTATTAGTATATGTTACCTCTCATTCGTGTGCTGCACAGAGCAGAAGTTATCTTCTCTATCGGTGTGCGGTGTCATCGGTGACCACCAAAAACACATAATACTATTTAATTTAAGAAATAAAGACAGTTATGTGGTACTTACAAAATTTATTCAAGAATAATTCAGCAAGGTTAAAAAACCGTTTAAATTTACCCCTAAATGTGATCAAAGGTTGTCTCAAATGTAGAAAAGACAATAGAATGATTAAAATATCAATTACGTTTGGGGAAAGATAGAATGCATCAATGAAAAGAGACATTTTGAAAATTGGTTACATGTTCTTCACAATTAATTAGCTGCAGATCATGGGCTCTGCTGTTGATCGAAATCTGTTCATCCTCTTGTTGCGTACGTTATTATGGTGACAAGGAAATAAGGGACAGAAGAAATTAGCGACGGCTAGCGAGGGGACATGTTATTGAGCGCGTGATATACATAGGAGAGAATTTTCCTACACAGGCATAGGGCCATGTATTCTGATGTGACAGAAAAAAAATATCAATTCGTGTTTATTGATGTGACCCAAAAACATCATTTTTTGTATGTGTGGTATCCAACCAACTCATCCTTCTAGATAATTTTGGAAAAATTGTGTGACTCAAAAAATTAAAGTCAAATTTTGTGTCAATGACCCAAAAGCAGTGTCTCATGTGCTGCAGTTCTTTTGCTTTTTTTTTTTCATTTGGTTCAGCTTCAACAAGTGTGACATCTTATGCTGCAGCCATCTCTCTTTAAGCAATTATTACCCGCCAACTCAGCATAGAGAGATGATAAAGAATACAAAACCCTAAAATACTCTTATCTCTTTCATGTTAGGTCTATTTAGAACTAACATGAACTCTTATTAGAACTAACAAGAACTCAAATTAGAACTAACACGAACTTTTATTAGAACTAATTTAATTTCTTTTAAGTCTAATTTAAATCATGTTATGTCTAATTTAACTTATTTTAAGTCTAATTTAATTGGACTTAACATGAAATTAGACTTTAAAATTGAGGTAGACTTAACATGATTTAAATTAGACTTAAAAAATTTAACATGATTAAAATTAAAATTAAAATTAAAATCTCGTGTTAGGTCTAATAAAAGTTCATGTTAAGTCTAATTTCATGGTAGGTCTAATAAAAATTTGTGTTAAGTCTAATTTCATGTTAGTTCTAATAAAAGTTCGTGTTAGTTCTAATAAAAGTTCGTGTTAAGTCTAATTTTATGTTAGGTCTAATAAAAGTTTGTGTTAGGTTTAATTTTATGTTAGGTCTAATAAAAGTTCGTGTTAGGTCTAATAAAATTTCGTGTTAGGTCTAATTGGAGCTCATGTTAGTTATATTTCGTGTTCGTGTTAGTTCTAACTCATGTTAGTTCTAATTCATGTTGGTTCTATTTCGTGTTCGTGTTAGTTCTAACTCACTTCGTATTAGTTCTAATTCATGAATTAGAACTAACACGAACTGAGTTAGAACTAACACGAACACGAAATAGAACTAACATGAACACCAATTAGACCTAACATGAGTTAGAACTAACACGAACATGAAAATAGAACTAACATGAACACCAATTAGACCTAACATGAGTTAGAACTAACACGAACACGAAATAGAACTAACATGAACTCCAATTAGACCTAACATGAACTTTTTTTTGTAAATGAAAAAGCTTTATTCATCCACCATATATGAAGTTATGTACACCTCAAAAAACTCAATATTTTTGTTACTGAGAGCACAAACAAAAACAGATACAATCTCTCAATAAGCATGACAATCCCGATTAGGGGGGATTGTAAAAAATGATGATAGAGGCTTCAAACTTTATGACCTTGATCAAGTGACCCGCATTGTTAAACTTCTGAGTAAATAGCCTTGCATTTCTCTCTCTCCATATGCAGTAAATTGAAGCTGACAATACCAGTCTTTTGAGCTGGACCTGTAGAGCTTTCCCTCTCAAACTTAAAAACCAGTTCCAAATCTGACTCTAGTTGTAAGATTTTCATTTGAAATTCATCCAGTCCATGATTAAGTTCCATATATAGGAGGAATATGTGCGCATTCAAAGAACAAATGGTCTCTAGTCTCAATGTTTGCCCCTGTGCATAGACAACACATGTTTGCATTGATTATTCCTCTCATCAAGAGTCTATCATGCGTGAGAAGCCTATTTTGTATCACCAGCCAGCTGATGAAAGCATGTTTGGGCACATTTAAACCTCCCCATACTGCTTTGTGCCATGCTACTGAGTGTAGGCTGTCTAAAAAATTACTGCAAATAGCTGATCTCCGCAGATTCAACAGATGATGAAAGATACAATCTGACGTCCTTCACATCAACAAGTGGAAGTTACAATCTGACGGTCTCCGCAAACAGTCAATGAAAGTTACAATGTAAAGATTTTCACAGCAATGTGTTAGAGTTGCAAATTAACAACTCTCACATTCCACAAAGGCCAAGTGTAAAGATTATAAAATGACAATCTGCACAGAAGTCAAAGGAAAGAGATTAGAATTGACGATCTCTACAAATCCAAACGCGAAGGTCGCCAGACGCGAAGGTCGCCAGACGCGGAGGTCACCATACACGGAGGTCGCCAGACGCAGAGGTCACCAGACGCGGAGTTCATCCCAAGCTTAGACGCGGAGGTCGCCAGACACGAAGGTCGTCAGACGTAGAGTTCACCCACATTTTTCTCTCTAGAACGCGACCCTTGCTTTTTTACGCTGGAACACTTTTCAAAACTATCCCATCAAGGTATGAGCATAGTTAAGGGCCTGTTATGAGGTACCTTACTCCATGATAACCCTATAAATAGGGTTGGATCTCCAGCAAGCAAGAGGCTGGGAAAAAGAGGGAAAAAGGGGATCAAAAGAGAGAAGAAAGGGAAGGAGAGAGGGTTCTTGGAGCTTTTCTTGGAGCTTTTTGGCTTGCTCTTTAAATCCATTTGGGTTAGTTTTCTTAAGTTTCATCTTCTCTCTAAAATCAACCCTTCTTGGGGATTTAAACTCGGATAGAGTTATAAACTTGCCTCTCAAGTTCTCTCAAGGTGTCAAGTCAAGGAGAGAAGACCAACAGCCCCACGAAGTTGAAGTGCTCAGATCGTCAACGGGATACAAGATTCAAACTCCCATCGCTACAAATAAAGAACCCAGTTTAAAACAAAGGGAGGGTTTCATCATTCCCTCTTTTGTAAATCGGAGAACCGATAAAAAAAACTATAGTTTCTTTTTCTAAGTCAGTTAGAGAGAAATTATATTGAGAGGATTATAATCATTCTTTTTCTAAGTCAGTTAGAGAGAATAACACAGATTCAATTCTTGAGTTTCTCGTAATTTCTAATGTGTACAAAAGATAGCGACTCCGCTGAGGATGATCTCTTTCACCGATAAAGAAGTGGTGGCGTAATCCGACACCCAACTAGTTGGGACTACTGTTAAAACTCTAACCGTAGAATTTGACCAAGCCAAGTATGAGGAGTTTCTCTCCTTCAGGTCCCTTAGCCCTAAGGCTATGCGCAAGGTCCGTAAAGTCTCTAAAGAGACTAAAGCTCCACCTATGGCTGACCCACCAAAGGAGAGTCTCTCCCTTAGGTTGGACTATTTAGACAGTCCCTCCTCTGAAGGAGAAGACTTAGCTCCAATAGAATCAATCGAGTTGAAGATCCTACATTCATACCCGAACAACGGATATTGGGTCACAAAAGGCTCATTGAAGCGGTGCAATTGATCTCTACGGAGGAAGATGCTACTGCAAAAGCCTTAAGATAGGCCAAGAAGAACGCTGCTCTTTGAAGAAGGAGATCCCATCGACGAGCACAACTTCGAGCAAGCCGACTCTCTGATCAACGTGAACCTCGTGCTTATGAGCCCAAACGTAGTCCTGAGCTTTGCGTTTCTGCTTCTGAGCGTGAATTCCACGTGCCCAAGCACAAGCTTCGCCGAAGCCAGACCGAATGCAATCCTCAGTGGCGTGTTTCATAGTCGAGACACAGAGCTCAAGACTGCATTTCCTAGTTGGAGTGCAAATCTCACGACCATGAAGAGCGCGACCCTCGCATTGCCCAGCCAG
This sequence comes from Asparagus kiusianus, assembly GCA_022839385.1. NCBI lineage: Eukaryota > Viridiplantae > Streptophyta > Magnoliopsida > Asparagales > Asparagaceae > Asparagus > Asparagus kiusianus. The sequence continues at coordinate 162,720 of BQKN01000497.1, read as the reverse complement.
AGCATAGAGGCCAGCTCCGCGTTGAGCGTGAACATCAGCTCCGAGTTTCCTCTCCTCAACGCGACCCCTGCATTTCAATGCTAAAGCGTGACCCTCGCGTTTCTAACGTTAAACGCAATGTGAGCCGTCATGTTCAAGGAGATCGACACGGATTCAAGATCCATGTTCGTCAAGAACCCGCCTCGTCTAACCACAGACAAGGGGTGTCAATCCAAGTCTCCCCTTCAATGAGTAACTCTTCTCAAAGCTGTGTAACAGATTTGAGAGAGTTGATATCGAGAGAAAGACTGGTTCAACCAGTCACACATTCATGCCAATGTGAATGATTGATTTCTGCGGTCCTCTCATGATGTCGGTGCTGCTCACATGCAACCAAGCCATCGGTGTTTGACCGATTAACAAATATCTCCTCGTCACAAGTGACAACGCTCTCACAGGAAGAAGGCTTCGAAGAATGGGTACCTTAGAGCCGCTTCTAATGTGATCGGAGTGAGGAGGTCACCAATCCCCAGCTCTGACGAGTCAGAGGAGGATCAACCCCATGGCTTGAAAGAGGCTTTGAACAGATCTGATGGAATTTTTCGACATACTCGGATGCGGAAAGGAGTCATACTCCCTATTAACTATCGAAGACAGATAAAGGGACAAAGTCTGACGACGAACATTCAGCTATCACAGAGTGTCAACCCTCTAGCTCCTCTGCAGAACATAAGAGTTCCGCTTATATGGCAGGAGGCCCCGAAGATCTCACAAAGAGACTTGATGAGCAGAAAGCCATGCTCAGATCACAACAAGAAACCATCAATGAACTTCGAAACATGATGGCCCAGTTGGTCGCAAACAAAACTAAATCCCAAAGAACAAACTCCCCACCCAGACATAAGGCTTTCCAAAAGGAAAGATCATCTTCATCAAAGGGGAAGAAAAAGGTGGTTGATAATACTGCTTCTGACCAAGAAATCCACAATACAGGTTCTTCCTCTAAAGAGAAGGAAGAAACCGAAAATGAGCAAAATCCTCAATCTACTAAGATGGAGGATTAGAAGCCCGCCTTAATACCATTGCAAATAGAAGCGAACTCTAAGAGGAGGGGGTTGTTAGGCCATATCCTATTGAATGGGATGCTGCCTCGTATCCTTCAAAGTTCAAGGTCCCGACCCTACAGGCTTTTGACGGCACGGGATCCCCCAATCATCATATCTATTACTTCAAGTTACAGACCGGCGATGTGATAGCAAATGACGCAGTGTTGACTCATTTGTTCATTAGCACCCCCAAGGGGATTGCCTTTGAATGGTTCATAAAACTGCCTGCGGGATCTATCCAGAAGTGGGTAGACCTGGAGAGATTATTTCTGGCCAGATTCTTCGAAGACGACTCAGAAGTTTCGGTCCCTTCTCTTCTTGCCACCAAGCAAAGGAAAGGAGAACCCATAAAAGTCTTTGTTGAAAGATTTCGAAGCATGGCTCTTCGATGCCTAACAGGTATGATGCAAGCAACTCTGGTGGAAACCTATCGACACAACTTACAGACCGATCTCTTAGCTCAGATGGGGGTCACAGAATGCCGTTCATGGAAGCAACTAGTCTCTCAAGGCAAACAAGCTAAGGAAATCGTCGCCAGGGTTAAAGCTGAAGAGGAATATAAGAAAAGACAACCTACGCAACGTGGCCAAAATAATGCTCCTCGATTCAAGGGAAAAGATATTCTGGCCGCTGAAACTAACACTCGAGCGCCACCTGCTAAGTAGGGCAAGGTATCGAGCCAGCCGAGAACATCCAAGCAGTACTCCTTCAAGGAGGATCATGTGATCACTCTTTTCAAGCTACTTCAGAAGAATAACAAGTTGAAGCTTCATGAAGTTAAGAAACCTGAAGAAGTAGGAAAGGTGGAAGACCCTGACTACTGCCTATACCATAGAATGCTCGGTCATCCAACGAAGAGATGTTATATCTTCAAGGATATCCTACAAGCTTTGATTGATGTCGAGGTGCTTAAATTGAGGCTAGAACAGAAGACCGTGTCTACTAACATGATATCAGCCCAATTCAGAGATTTCCCACCTGTTGCAGCTCCGGATGGTGTTGCTCCTATCCCTGAAGGGGAGTTACACATGAGGAACATGGACCCGCATGGTCAAAAGGATAAAGGATTGGTACCCCTTACCACTCCGAAAGGAGAGATAATATGGGTCCATCCTGATCTTCTTGATGACCAGCAGTGGACCGGAGTATCAGGGAAGAAGAAGAGACACAAGACTAAACCTTCCAATATGATTAGCCACTCTCTGAATGAGGATGATGCACATCTGGCCCCACTCACTGACTCAGAGGAAGAGAAGAGTGCCCTAACGGCCGAGCAAGGAGCAAACCTGGGAGCAGGCGCCAGATCAGGGAAGATATACTTGAAGAGGTATGATCAAACTGTCGAAGAAGCAGAAAAGCCACCTGAGGAGGCTGGGGGTTCCATTCCCAAGAAGCCAACCGATAAAGGAAAGCCGAAAGAAGTTCGTTATAACAAGAACCTCCTCCAACTAGAGGTAGGAGGGTCAAGCGCTCCCTTCCGCTTCAATGTCATGACGCAACTGGCTAATATCCCTGCTAGAATCACTCTTTATGAGCTTTTAAAACTGTCCAAGTCCACGAGAAGGGCTCTGATTGAAGCTTTGATACAGAGAACTTTATTACTCAAGTGCCTATCATCCCAGAAGCTACCGAAGGATCTTCTTGCACACAATGCTTACAAGCTACAAGGACTTTGCCTTACATATCGTTCACCCATGAAGACATGCAAATCAAACACAAGCATGATCGACTCTTATACTACACAGGATATATTGGGTCTTCGGAGATCAACCATGTCCAAGTCGACCCGGGATCCGCCCTTAGTATTATGCCATACAGAGTTATGTAGTTCTTAGGGATTCCTCTGCCCGGCTGAACTCAACAAAGACCGCTATCTTCGGCTTCAATGCTAACAGTACACGACCTATGGGCAAGATCAAACTCAAATGTCAAATCGGGGATCTCAGATCAGAAGTGACCTACTACATTATAGATGCGGGCACGTCCTACAATCTATTGTTAGGACGATCTTGGATTCATGCAAATCGTATTGTCCCGTCTACCCTCCATCAAGTGATGAAGTATGTCGATGATAAGGAAGAAGTTAGAACCCTGATAGCCCAGGGACAACCATTCAAAGATGTGGAAAACTACCATACTGATTCAATTTTCTACCTGGACTCCCAATCACCAGAGCAGCCAAAAGAAGATTTTGATAGCAGTAACGAAGCAGGCGATGAGCCCGAGCCTGAACCTGAGGAAGAATGTCTGTGGGAATTAGATTTGAATGTAATGAGCCAGAATGAGCTCAACAACAATGATGTATCCAGTAAGGGTGAGTGGTACATTAATGAAGATTTTAACTTGGCTTACTTGTCTGATGTATCCTTTGATGTAGGTGTAAGAACAGATCCGTGGCATGCATTGTATGCCGAAGCATCGCTTATCCTTCCGCTCAAATCATCTTTCACTACATTTGAAGAGATGGAAGACGCCAAGAGAGCCTTCTTCATAGTCCCAACCAAGAAGAGTGGCCAAAGGCCAATCTATTTTGGGAAAGTCAACCTTGGCCACCTGATCAGGGAAGTTCAAAGGAAGACCTCGGAATCACACAATTCCATCATTATGAATCCAAGTCCCTCAGTATGATGAAGAAAATGGGTTATGACTTTAATAACATGAAAGATTTAAACTTCGGGAAAGGAAGACGAGCACCAATTCAGTCTTTCACTCCAGAAGGAAAACCCCCTGATTATTATCATAAAACTGGGAGAGGATTAGGCTACATTTCAACGCCCCTCTCTTCAGAAAATGAATGTCTATGTCAGGACCACTCATCTAGAACATCGTCATGGGACTCAGATGTTAGCATTGGTGTAGTCTTCAAGGGCTTGTCTGTGAATATGACCTCATCTAGTCATCCAGACGAAGACGAAGAGGATGACGATGAGTTGATTAAAACGACCGATGATCCTTGGATCAAACGCCTTAACATTTTATGGGATATGCGTTTCGAGCAACGTGAGCCACCTACGGAAGAGAAGGTGATCCAGATAAACATTAGAGATGAAACCGATCCCAAGCCTATTTTTATAAGTGAAAGCTTATCACCATCCGAGAAAGAGGACCTTATATCTCTCATCCGAGAATATATAGATGTCTTTGCCTGAAACTATGAAGATATGCCTGGTCTTGACCCAAAAGTAGCCGTGCATCATCTCAACATTGATCCAGATGCGAAACCCATTAAACAACAACAACGTTGGTTCCGTCCAGAGATTATGGAAGCAATTGAATCAGAAGTTAAAAAGCTTATCGATTCAGGCTTCGTCAGAGAGGAACAACATCCTGACTGGGTCGCTAGCATTGTCCCTATAACTAAGAAAAATAGGAAAGTCAGGATTTGCATCGACTTCCGTGACTTAAATGCCGCATGTCCAAATGATGAGTTTCCCCTTCCCATCACGGACGTCATGATTACAATACATGTGGGTATGAGAGAATGTCTTTCATGGATGGATTCTCAGGATATAATTAGATCAAAATGCACCCAGAAGATAAAAAGCACATAGCTTTCAGAACACCACTAGGGGTGTACTGTTATACAGTAATACCGTTTGGATTGAAGAATGCTGGTGCAACCTATCAGCGTGCCATAAGCACGATCTTTCATGAACATCTTCGCAAAAAGGTAGAGTGCTAGGTAGATGACATCACAGTGAAGAGCCAGAAGAAAGGCGACCATCTCTTAGACTTGAGGATAATGTTTGACATTATACGAGTACATCAACTGAGGATGAACCCCACCAAATCTTTCCTAGGGGTATCCAGCGGTAAATTCCTTAGGTTCATAGTCACCTCTAAAGGTATTTCCCTTGATCTAGAAAAGGTTCGGACTATCCAAGAGATGCAGTCTCCGAAGAATATCAAGGAACTCAGAGGCCTACAGGGTAGATTGGCTTACATCCGGAGATTCATATCAAACCTCTCAGGATGCTGCCAGCCCTTCACCAAGTTAATAAAGAAAGAGGTCTCCTTTGTTTGGGATGAGGATTGCCAAAAGGTATTTGAGGAGATCAAGCAATATCTCACTCAGCCGCCAGTTCTAGTGGCCCCGGTGACAGGAAAACCATTCTTGTTATATGTGAGGGCCATGGAACATTCTCTTAGAGCTTTATTAGCTCAGAACAATTATGAGGGCCATGAACAGGCAATCTACTACCTCAATAGAACCATGATTGGAGCTGAACACTGGTACAATCCGGTGGAAAAAGAATGCCTTGCCTTGGTTTTCACCATTCAGAAAATACGGCATTACTTAGTTGGACAAACTATTCATGTTCTCTCCAAAGTGAACCCTTTGAGAGTTCTCACGATGTAACCTTCTTTGCTAAATTGCCGCCTTGCAAAATGGGCAATACTTCTGTCATAGTATTCAATGCCGTTCATGCCTCAGAAGGCTGTTAAAGGCCAAGCCTGACAGATATCTTAGCTAACCATTCGGTGCCTAATTCTTCCAGATTATATGAAGACTTACCAAACATAGTTGCAGAGGCTTATGTAACTCAAGGAGTCATGCAAGTATGGAAATTATTCTTCGACGGTGCATCTAGAGCAAGTCTTGATGGAGGAATCACAGCCAGTGTAGGGGTTGTGCTCGTATCCCCAACTGGTCAGGTGATCCCAAGAGGATTTTCCTTAATCGAGCCATTCACCAACAATGTAGCGGAGTACAATGCTTTGCTACTAGGAATGCAGCTGGCCAAGGAGCTCAACATCCAATACCTTGAAGCCTACGATGATTCTCAACTCATCGTAAATCAAGTCCGAGGAGAATACGAAGTGCGTAATGAAGATTTGGTCCCATACCACTTTGCGGCGCTAAAGTTAGTTCAAAATTTTGAGGGCTTCTTTATCGGACATGTTCCACAGGCCCATAACGCCTATGCAGATGCCTTAGTTTCGCTAGCAACTTCACTGGCATTGCCACCAAAGGTAGAAACAAAGATACTCGTGGCAGGCCGTGATTTGTATTACCCCAAGTTCCCTCTAGGAAATCGCTCAGAAGAGGCAATAACAGAGATCATTTGTGAAGCTTCCACGAGTCTTGAACAAAGAGATTGGAGATTCCCATTCACCGATTATGTCTTGCACGACATACTACCCGATGATTCTAAAGAAGCGACCACCGTCAAACGGAAGGCCTTTCGATTCTATTATGATGCGGCATCTCGAACTTTGTATCGAAAATCGCATGATGGAGTTTTGCTTTGCTGCCTTTCCAGAAAAGAGGCATAAGAACCCCTCAAGGAAGCTCATGACGGAATGTGTGGAGCTCATCAACCCGGAGCTAAACTAGGGGATCAACTCCATAGGCTCAGCTATTACTAGCCTAAAATGATCATTGAGGCCGTCAATTATGTTAAAAGATGTCACACATGCCAGGTCCACGATGATTTCATTCATCAAGCACCAGTGAATCTGCATCCGACATCTCCATCTTGGCCATTCGAGATGTGGGGAATGGATATTGTTGGGCCTATTTTCCCTCCAACATCCAAAGGGCATTGGTTTATCTTAGCAGTAACCGATTACTTTTCCAAATGGGCAGAAACAGTTCCTTTGAAAGAAGTCAAGGCTTCGGACGTGGTCAAGTTCATCAAACACCATGTCGTCTACCGCTTTGGCGTACCCAGACGAATATTTCATGATAATGAAGCCTAATTTCTCAGCTATAGTTTTCAGAGATTCTGCAATAAGATTAGAATCCAAAGCGTTGTGTCAACAGCATATTATCCGCCAGCTAATGGCCTTGCAGAAGCTTTTAACAATACGATCGTAAAGCTTCTCAAGAAGTTCATCTCCAAAAGCCGACGAGACTGGGACGAACGACTCGGCGAATGTCTATGGGCCTATCGTACAATGGTGAGGACCCCAACAAAAGCTACTCCCTTCTCTTTGGTGTATGGTTGCGAGGCTGTGCTATTATTAGAAATTTAGATCCCATCCCTGAGAGTTGCCCTTACGACCGGGATGACAGATGAGGACCGTCATCGACTACGCCTTCAAGAACTAGAAGCGTTGGATGATAAGCGACTTCATGCTCAACAACAGATCGAGTTATACCAAGCCCGAATCTCCAAAGCCTATAACAAAAAGGTCAAAGAAAGGATCTTTAAGAGAGGCGATCTTGTCTTAGCAGTCAGACGACCTATGGTCATGACGCACGAGACGAAAGGGAAGTTCAATCCTAAATAGGAAGGACCATTCGTGGTAGAGTCAGTCTACTCGAATGGAGCATACCGTCTCATTAATAAAAAAGGTGATAGGCTCATGATGCCAATCAATTGGAAATTTCTCAAGAAATATTACCCGTAGAGAATCATAAGACCCCTTTTTTTTCCCCCCAGCTGAGTCTAAAAAGAGAAACTGAACTCACTTAGGCTGGGGGTTGGTTGCTTGGAATCCACTGGATTAAGAGTAACAAAATCTTTCACGTTGTCAAGTTAATAGTACACTTCTGATGATCATCATCCCCTTGGAGTATAACTTTAGTCTGTTTCATATTTAATATGACAATCTTCTCTGGTGATAAAATTCCTATTATGTTAACACTACACCTCTGACAGTCAACTTATCGATCCTCTCCAATAGGATGATTGGTCCGCAAAGTTGTTCAAATCACAACAAAATTTCTGTCATGTTAACACTACACCTCTGACAGTCAACTAATCAATCCTCTCTAATAGGATGGTAGGTCCTCAAAATTGCTTAAATCACAATCTTCCCCAACAAGATGCTAAGTCTTCAAAATCTTGTTCAAATCATAAGTATAAACCCGTCAAGTTAATATCACACATCTGACAACCAAACCAGTTTATCGACTCTCTTCAATAGAGCGATAGGCTCATAAAATACTGTTAGGTTAACATCACACCTCTAATAGTCAAACCCCCAATGAACTTATTAGGTCTATTTCGAAAAGAAATAGCAAGTCTTCATTGTAGAATCCTCAACAGATTGAAGATTTTTCTGGAGTTATCCTAGTAATAATGAAGAAAATTTCTGAATTTTACTCTAAGTGAAAATTCATGTCAAGTTAATACTACACATCTGGCACTTCTAACTTTCTTTTAGTGTTTCAAATGAAAACATAACACAGGAAGAAACAACGGCAAAGTCTATGTATTCAATATCATAGCACTGAGCCTAAGAGAGTTCATTCTTTTAGCACAACGTTACGTGTGGAACGGACTTAGACAATCCACATGCTAGCCCGACTCAAACGGTAGTCGGTAAAGGCTTATCAAATCCGTTGATGGCTGAGGGTTTTCCAAACATCCTATTGTATGCAGAATCATGAAAATCATTTTGTGATCCAAAGTATTCCGAAAATTCGTTCTAGTAAACCGCGAACTTTTGAAAACTTTGGAGGGGGTTCAGTAGGCTGTCTAAAAAATTACTACAGATAGTTGATCTTCGCAGATTCAATAGATGATGAAAGATACAATTTGACATCCTTCACATCAACAAGCGAAAGTTAAAATCTGACGGCCTCCGCAAACAGTCAATGAAAGTTACAATGTAAAGACTTTCACAGCAACGTGTTAGAGTTGCAAATTGACAACTCTCACATTCCACAAAGGCCAAGTGTAAAGATTACAAAATGACAATCTGCACAGAAGTCAAAGGAAAGAGATTACAATTGACGATCTCTACAAATCCAAACGCGGAGGTCGCCAGACACGGAGGTAGTCAGACGCAGAGGTCACCAGACACGAAGTTCGTCCCAAGCTCAGATGCGGAGATCGCCAGACGCAAAGGTCGTGACACGCAGAGTTCACCCACGTTTTTCTCTCCAGAATGCGACCCTTGCGTTTTTGACGTTGGAACACTTTTCAAAACTATCCCATCAAGGTATAGGCGTAGTTAAGGGCCTGTTATAGGGTACCTTACTCCATGATAACCCTATAAATAGGGTTGGATCTCCAGCAAGCCAGAGGCTGGGAAAAAGAGGGAAAAAGAGGATAAAAGGGGATCAAAAGAGAGAAGAAAGGGAAGGAGAGAGGCTTCTTGGAGAGGGTTCTTGGAGCTTTCTTGGAGCTTTTCTTAGAGCTTTTTGGCTTGCTATTTAAACCCATTTGGGTTAGTTTTCTTAAGTTTCATCTTCTCTCTAAAATCAATCCTTCTTGGGGATTTAAACTCGACTAGAGTTATAAACTTGCCTCGCAAGTTCTCTCAAGGCGTCAAGTCAAGGAGAGAAGACCAACACCCCACGAAATTAAAGTGCTCGGATCGTCAACGGGATACAAGATTCAAACTCCTATCATCACAAAGAAAGAACTCAGTTTTAAACAAAGGGAGTGTTTCATCATTCCCTCTTTTGTAAATCGGGAAACAGATAAAGAAAACTATAGTTTCTTTTTCTAAGTCAGTTAGAGAGAAATTATATTAAGAGGATTGTAATCATTCTTTTTCTAAGTCAGTTAGAGAGAATAACACAGATTCAATTCTCGAGTTTCTCATAATTTTCCGCGCGTAGATACAGGAATAGCTTTTTGTATAATGCTAACAGTTTTGGATTTGAGTCATACAACACGACATGATAAGGGTCTTGACATTGTCAGCTCCTCCAAATTCAGCCGTCACCTTGTTTCTTATTATAATTAATTACTTCCACATCCACGAGTCTCCTGATCTTGCTTCAACTTGTCATATATCTCTATGTTTGAGATAATTATCATGAATCCATTTTATCCACAAAGATTCCTTGTTTGAGTGTATGAACCAAATACTTCTTAGTGCTGAAGCAATGTTCCAGATTTGAGCTGAATAAATCCCAGACCTCCTTGTTTCATCCTTAAACAGACTTTTTCCCATGCTACAAGAGACATCCTGGATGAGTGTTTATTTTTACCCCACAGAAAATGCCTACATATTTCATCTATCTTGTGAAGAACCTTTACATGTAAAATGTAGTTTGATGTCCAATAGATAAGCACTCCAAGGATCACACTTTTAACAATCTGCAATCTGCCTGCATATGACAATTTCTTATGTTTTGTCTAGTTCTATAGTTGTCTTGTGATCTTATCAAACAGAGGATAGCAGTCATTGTAGGAAAATCTTTTTTGTAATTAGAGGAACTCCCAGATATTTTATAGGCATTGATCCCTCTTCAAATCTAATGATATTAGCAATGTTGATTTAACTAAGTCCTCTACTCCTCCATAGAAGATAGAGCATTTATCAGGATTTGCTTCTAATCCTGACACTTCACCAAAGGATTTAATGTATTGATAGAGTTTTTGCACAGAATAAGCTTCCCCTTTTGCAAATAACAGTAAGACATCTACAAATATCAGATGAAAAATTTGGAGTTTCTTGCATTTAGGATGATACTTAAAAGACCTGTCATCCTTTAAAGTGGCCAAGCTCCTTGAAAGATAGTCCATTCCCAGGATGAAGAGATAGGGAGAGAGAGGATCACCCTGTCTTAACCCATGTTCCCCTTTGAAATATCCATGAAGATCACCATTTAAAGAGATAGAGTACTTGGGAGTTGTAATGCAGACCATTATCCAGTTTATCATGTCTTTAGGAAAACCCAGACCTTGAAGAACATATTTAATGAAGCTCCGGCTTATTGAGTCAAAATATTTCCTAATGTCAATATTGATCATATCCCTTGGGGAGATATGTTTCCTGCTGTAGCTTTTAACAAGCTCATGAGCTAAAATAATGTTGCTGGTTATTTGTCTCCCTTGTACAAAAGCACTCTGTGCTTCATTCACAGAGTGCTTACCATGAACTTTTATTAGACCTAACATGAGTTAGAACTAACACGAACACGAAATAGAGCTAACATGAACTCCAATTAGACCTAATAGTAAATTTTATTAGACCTAACACAAACTTTTATTAGACCTAACACGAATTTTTATTAGACATAACATAAAATTAAACCTAACACGAACTTTTATTAGAACTAACACGAACTTTTATTAGAATTAACACGAACTTTTATTAGACCTAACATGAAATTAGACTTAACACGAATTTTTATTAGACCTAACATGAAATTAGACTTAACACGAATTTTTATTAGACCTAACATGAAATTTTAATTTTAATTTCAATCATGTTAAATTTTTTAAGTCAAATTTAAATCATGTTAAGTCTAACTCAATTTTAAAGTCTAATTCCACATTAAGTCCAATTAAATTAGACTTAAAACAAGTTAAATTAGATATAACATGATTTAAATTAGACCTAAAAGGAATTAAATTAGTTCTAATAAAAGTTCGCGTTAGTTCTAATTGCAGTTCATGTTAGTTTTAATAAGAGTTCGTGTTAGTTCTAAATAGACCTAACATGAAAGAGATAAGGGTATTTTAGGGTTTTGTACTTTCTATCCTCTCTCTATGCTGAATTGGTGTGTAATAATTGCTAAAGAGGGCTGCAGCACAAGATGTCACACTTCTTAGGGCTGAACCATATTGGGAAAAAGTAAAGGGGCTGCAACACATGAATACATTGCTTTTGGGGCATTGACATAATTTTCCCAAAAGTTAAATTTAATGTGTCACGCCTTCGTTATTAATTCTATTGTGTATTGACTCTAAAAATTATATTTTACCAAAGTTCCCCATTTTTTCCCTCTCCACCCACTAAAAATCGCGATCATCCGCTTCTCCCTCCTCTTCTCCTCCTCTCTTCTAACCTAACCTTCATGGCAACTCCTATTTCTTCTTTCTTTCCTCCTACTCTCTTCAACATTAAAAAAGCACATACTCATATCTCAATTCAAGACCCAACACCACAAATCTATATCCTCCTCCCTTAGCTCCATTGCCTATGTCGGTGCTCCTCCTCCTCCTCCTTCCTATCCTCCTTCCCTTCCCTAAACCCTAGCAGTAACATCTCCCTAGTGTCGTTGTTGCAAGTAACACCAGTGATAAGGGAGGTGAAGCCTGTTATGAGGGGTAATAAGACAATTGGAATAGAAGAAGGAGGAGGAGGAGTAAGCTTTGAGGAGAAGCTATTCGATCAGGTTCGAGTTTGGCTTTGAAGCATCGAGTAATAAAGAGAGATGACTTTGGATTTGTGTATAGATTTGATTAAGGATTTAGGCATGGATTTGATTTAAGTGTTTGGGAAGGAGCTGGTGAATAAGTAAAATTTAGCATTCAAGCTAGTTCATGTCAAGGATTTGCAAGTTAGAATTGCAGAGTTCATGGGTTTGTTAACCATGTTTGTAATTTGTAAGAGGAAGGGGGGGAGAGAAAGAGAGAGAGAGAGAGAGAGAGAGAGAGAGAGAGAGAGAGAGAGAGA
>BQKN01000497.1:127127-150312 GCA_022839385.1 Asparagus kiusianus | reverse complement strand
AGAGAGAGAGAGAGAGAGAGAGAGAGAGAGAGAGAGAGAGAGAGAGAGAGAGAATTTACATTTCTAACTTTTATTTTTTTTAATTGTTTGTTCTTTGCTCCATTCCTTCATCATAGGAGCAAGAGTTTGTTTGATATTTCTCTTTTTTTTCTTAAGGAGAAAATAATGATCCTTTTGCACTCATTTGACATTTATGTTTTGTTAAGAGTGAAGGCTAAGGCCGTAGCTCGAGAATAAAGAAGTATAGTGTAGATATGGATTTAAGAGTAAAGGAGTATAGTGTGGAGAGAGTGATTTGGATCGAGGGAGGGAGGGAGGGAGGGAGAATGTAATAATAACAGGTTATGTACAATAAAATTATAGTAGAGATATCACCGTTTAGTTGTATGTATGTAAATATCAAAATTACACAAACTTATAATTGTATAGTTTGATTGTGAACTATGAAGAATTAGCTATGAATATTACATAGTTGATGTTAACTTTACTCATTGTATGTTAAGTTTATAGCATAACCCTTAAGTTTATATAGTAAATGTTAATTTTGTATATTAGCTGCTAAGTTTATGCATTACCTGTTAAGTTTACCTATTGACTGTTAATAGCTAATTATATCTAGTACATGTTAACTTTAACTAGAACATGTTAACTATATTTGATACCTATTAACTTTAGCCAGTACATGTTAATTATATCTAGTAACTTTTGGTTTATCCAATTGCTTTTAACTATATCCAGCACTTGTTTTGCCAATACTCGTTAACTATATTCAGTACCTATTAACTTTAGCCGCTACCTATTAACTAGTACTAAATATATTTAACAAGTACTAGCTAAAGTTAACATGTACTGAATATAGTTAACAGGTTATGGCTAAATTTAACATGTATTAGATATAGTAAACATGTATTTGTTAAAGTTAACAGGTATTGGATATAGTTAACAGATACTGACTAAAGTTAATAGGTACTGTATATGGTTAATAAATTCTGATTAAAGTTAATAGGTATTGGATATAGTTAACAGATACTAGCTAAAGTTATTAGGTACCAGATATAGTTAACATGTAATAGGTAAATATAACATTAAAGGAATAAACTGAACATATAAGAGGTAAACTTAACATGTAATAGGTAAATTTAACAAGTTGTTTATAGAAGTCATGAGACAGTTTAAAGGAGCATATGCACTTACCTTTAAAAGTCCACACTATCTAATCCTAACGAGCTTGTTGCATGCAAGTGTTGCAGTAAACTATTTCTGAGTGTAAAAGTAAGTGTTAGTAATGCTTTTTCATCTCTATTTTTATTCTAAAGTAATTTTTTTCTCACTTTGGCTAAAGCAAAGAGTGGATTATCTAATTGAACACAATTGCGCATTCAAAATTAGACCTTTATACTCTCCTTTGTATTTAAATGACAAGATAACTCGCATACCATTAGCACGTACCACAAAATCCTAATTCAACATAGTTATGCATTACAAAAACTAAATTTTGTTTCGAAATTAAAGCTTTAAATTTGTAGAGACCTCACACATCTCTCTTTATCATTTCATCAAACACATAACAAACAATCTCCAAACAACAACATATCATATACTCACTTAACATACTACTCCAAAAAATCAAGTTGAGGATGGCAGTAAGCTCAGATAGGAGGTGGTCGAGAGAGGAGAAGATGACGGCGGGCTTGAAAGAGGAGATCTTGTTGAACTAGTTAAGGATGAGCTCAAAGTCGGTGACAGCAAAGAGGGATGCGGGAGGGGCAGATGGCGGGTCCATGTGGAAGATGAAGAGGGAGAGTAGGACTAAGAGAGAGTAGGAGTAGATGAGGCAAGAGCAGTCGTGAAGGTTAGGGTTAAAGCTAGGTTTACGAGAGAAGAAGAGAGAGGAGGGAGGAACAACACCCTTAGCGGCGGCACCAACGTCGAAGAGGAGGATTTAGGGGGAAGGTTGAGTTGGTAGGGGAAGGGAGAGGAGAACAATAGTTGTTGTTGTTGTGTGTGTGTGTGAGAGAGAGAGAGAGAGAGAGAGAGAGAGAGAGAGAGAGAGAGGGAGGGAGAGGGAGAGAGGGATTATGAGGCGTATTTTTGGAATTTTTTGGGTTATTTTTTAGGCAGTATAAAAAGGGGATAAATAACATAACCCCATTGTATTTGGGACTGAAACACAATAAAAATAATGCATGGGGCTAGGACACATCAATTTTTGATTTTTCAGGTATTGACACAATTTTTCAGATATATTTTGACAAAAAATAGAAACCTTACCTACATTGTTTGAAGAAAATTAAAACATGCCATATTTAAAAAAATATTCATTTTATTGGAGCAATGGATATAGATCAGCTTTAGCCAAAATATTATTTTCACATAATTTCTTGTTCTATTTATTAATTTAAATGTTGATATGTAATATTATTTATTTTTTAACTAACAAGTTGAATTCTTTTTGTGACTATTGTCGTGCATCTTTATTTCTCTTTTTTAATACTATTTCAATATACCATTTTAGTTATCATTGGTGTGAATGCCAAAAAAAACACTCATGTCACATTTATATAACTCTTCTACGATCGACCTCTGCCATTATAATTATTATCTTCTATAATTCAAAATTGAGTATTAATAGAAATATTTTAGTGTTGTTGAAATCTAGAAGATAAGATGAATGTGGACATTACTTGAATATGGATAATTAATTAGGCGACTCTTCATTAGCCCATATACTTTAGTCTTCTTATTATCCATCTATATAATGTATGTCATGGACTACATAATGTATAGAGGAATGAGGAAGATGAATAAAAAGAGATGATCACTTTCTCCCTATCTCTTCTCTTCTCTATTTATTTACTTTCATGTTCGTTTCTTACTTATGATATGTGATGTATGTAGATATAACAACAAGATTACAACACGTTATCAGCACGAAAGCTCTAGCTAGCCGATATGTGGTCGTCCGTTGATAGTAAGAGATATTTTGGTGTACACCTCTTACGAGTTAATAAAGTGAGCATGATACTCCTTATATACATTTTTCTTTAATTTGTTGATTTTTTAGTAGTCACAGTTGATTAAAGTGGTCCTTTGATATATTTAGGAACATACTAGTTTATTCCAACACTGTTTCTTTTGTGAAATTCCTAAACTCTATCTTGTTAACACTATGCTCTGACAAAGAACATTATTTAGATGCATCGTCCGCATCTGGTTAATTCATTGTAGTGTCGGTTTGTAATTGCTTTAGTACCATCCATCAATACTTAATATGTTTAGTGACCTCTGTCATTGCGACTTCTGCTGTCACTATTCTTCCTGCATAAATTAGGGAACTCTGCATGGATTGTTTAAGAGCATGACTACACTCTTGCATGAGGGCTACTCTTGCAACCTTTTTTTTGCAGTTATATGTGGATGTTTCTTTTTAAGAGTAACGCTATTATCAAATAATTATTAGCCTCGGATAATGAAGTGAGTTTGTTAGCTATAAAAATTTTCAGACTTGGTAATATCTTGTCAAGTGGTAATTTACTGTTCTTTATGTGGTGTATTTATTTGGTTGCATAACCTTATACAACATGATTATATTTTTTTATTCCTGTTAGTTGAGAATTAATCTCGTTTTGGGATCGGGACTCAAGAGATGTTTTTCAAAATATGATTATTTGTTACTTATGGTAAAGTAGTTTATTGCACATGAAATCATCCTATAAATAAACTGTTCATCAGGAGTTATTGCTAACGAATACATGACAGGAGCGACTCACAGACTGTGAAGCCTATTATTCTGTTAAGTATTATTCCCTTATGTCCCTAGCTATGTTATATTCACTTCCAACACCACAAAAGGTGGCCTACGGCTAGATTGCAGCCTAGAAGTTTATGTAGCCTACTATATTTGATGAAATGCTTAAACCACAGCCCAGAAATTTATGCATCTTATTATATTTCACTGTGGCTTGTGCCTCATTATTTCAATGAGTTACTGAATTTCCTTCATTTCACATTTTCTTATGTCATTAAATTTAAATTTCTAAACTATTGATGCATGTCTGGAGCCTAGGGCTTAGCTGCTTGCTTAGCTTACTTTTTAGAAACTTGAGAGTATCTATTTAACGTTTGAGTACTTCCAAACAATTACTACTTATGGATATAATATTGAAAGGGAACATCTTTTACATTTTAATTAAGGCAAAACAAGGTGAAAAACGTCATGTCAGTTTGCCTGAAGCAAACATGACTTTGAAAGATAATCTTTATGAAGATCTTTAGAAAAAAAGAGCTTGATGATTTTGGTGATTATGTGTGATCTTATTAAAATATGAATATTTTTATTTTCTCATGCACTAATCTTTCGTCCCCATGATTAGTGCACTATGAATTGTTACTTGTCTTTAGCCTCGAACGTTCATTTTTACTAACAATCTTATGATTTTTGCACGATTATATCTCTTGATTCTTTAAGTATTTTTGCCCAGAAGACAAACACTTTAAATTTTCTCTCTATCAATTAAGACGTAAAAAATTAATGCCTCACTGAAAAAGTATTTACTTTTCTGGACAATCCCTGAAGGATCGCTTTGATCTATGAAAGCCAATAATCTCCCTCAAATGCAACTGGTAGACTGAATTAGAACTTTTTGGATTTCAAATACATGACTAAATATGATTCAGCTCTATACCATATTATCTAATAGCTAAAACTCTGTAAGCAGAACATTACAGATAGTGACAAAATTGATTGAAACGTTCTTTTCCCCATTCCACGTAAATAATATTATACTTCAGCAGCAGTACATGACCAAGAATTACACTTAGCATTCTGTATTGATATCTACATTAGTAGTCACAAGAAAGCACAACCAATTGATGATTAGAAATCACAATGTCAGACTAGTTGGCTTATGAGTTGTGTTTGTTGCACATGCTACAATTCAAAAAATTACTTATACGTGTGGACAAGCGAGAGCTATGAACATAGTAGGAGATTTTATCCTGTAGCTATTTTTGGATTTTAAACCCTCGACTGAATATAATTCAACTAGTAACCTTATACTCTTACAATAGTACAACTAAAAATTATATTAAGCATTATGAACTAATCCTTGCATTAGTAGTTGTTAAAAACACAACCAGCTGTTGTGAGAAAACATAATGCAAGTTTAATTGGTTCACACGTAGTGCCTGAAGCACATGTTATAATTCAAACTAACATTCATAAGTTTGGATGAGGGGGAGATAGTGGACATTGAAGTGGATCTTATCGAGGTGGTCAAGGTAAACTATTTGGTTTTTCTATATTTGGCTTATATGCATTTGTCAGACAATTTTAATTTATCTTGAGTTTCATTTAAACCTTTGTAAACCTATGTGGTTTTTATTCATATGTGTATACTTTAGAATTTGTCTGACCTAAAATACTCCATGTTACGATGAGTTTGAGATTTAGGGACCCAAATTCTTTTAAATTCTGGCATGAGCGCTTGGGTCATCTTGGGCAAAATATAATTTGTTAGATTTCCTTAAATTAAATGGGGCATTCAAACCAAATCCGACCAACTTCATATCTCAATCTCCCCCCTTTATCTAATACGTGGTGAAGAAGCGAAATATTTCTCATCTGCGTATTCTTTATTTGCAGTCCATGTTTCTATATCACCACCATAGCGTACCTCTACGGGACCTCAGTGAAGGTTAGGTACATACATTATTTATGAAACTCTTTCAATAATTTAGTACCTATGGCTCATGTTAGGGGGATTAATTTATAATTTAGTACGCTAACTGCATTTTTATTGAAGATCAATTCTCGACATTAGGGGGAGATTAGTGCCCAAAATACAAAATAATATCAAAAAATTCTATTGATGAAAAAGATCTTTAATATTTATATCCACGTACTAGTCAAACTGAACCAGAAGTTCACATGATAATCTGCTAAGAAAAGAGTGACTAAGCCCCATATTCATGTTGAGTATATCATTGATGATTTGGTACGCCAGAAGCATATTGTGTCAGAAGCATATGAAATATGTTAATGTAAAAGATAAAAGTTTGCGGCAAACTAAATTCTATATAGAAAGGCAGTCACTCCCATAACCTCCGGAAGAGGTTTATCCTAAAGATGGAATCTCCAGTAAAGTTGCACATGCTTGATAATCACAATACTGGAGATGCGGAACGACCAAATCCAATTGTTAAGGGAAATAATAAGGATTTGGTTGACATAAAATAAGAATTAAAGTGGTCACGAATTTGTGAAAAAGGAGAAATATATAATAGAAATATAAAAGTTGTCGACAATATAGTTACCTCTACAGTTGCTCTTACTATCTCCAAAAATAATCTGGATCCAGAACCTAAGTCGGTAGCAGAGTGCTTGAAGCACTCGGACTAGGTGAGATGGAAAGTGGCAATTGAGGCTGAGCTGAACTCGCTAAAGTATTTTGAACCTATAGTTCATATATCCCTGCAGGATATAAATGGGTCTTCGTAAGAAAAATAAATGAGAATTGTAGGGTGGTGAGATATAAAGTAAGATTCATAGCTCAATGGGTTCACGTAGAGACCCAGCATCGATTTAGATGTAAAATATTCTCCTATTAGTGATTGTATTACGTTCTGCAATTTAATACCTATGGTAGAAACTATGAATTTATATATGCAGTATATGTACGTCATGACCACATTTTTATATGTGTCATTAGATGCTAATATTTTTATATGAAAGTCCCTGATGGACTTAAAATTCCTAAATTGAGAGAAAACGAGAATTGTAACATGTACAACATTAAATTGTAAAGGTCGTTATACGACTTGAAACAGTTGGGTAGAATGTGATATAACCGACTGAGTGAGTTCCTCCTGAAGAGGAGATATGCAAATAATAATGTCTGGCCTTATGTGTTTATAAATAAATTCAAAAATGGCTTTTGTATTATCTCAGACTATATTGATGATATAAATGTTATTGGAACACACAAGAAGCTTACAGAAGCTAGCTCATGCCTAAAGACGGAGTTTGAAACGAAAAAAACTTGGGAAAAACCAAGTATTGTCTCGACCTGCAGATCGAGCATGTTCCTAAAGAAATATTGGTATACCAGTCAACCTACCTAAAGAAGGTCATTGAGAGATTTTAAATGAATAAATCTCATGAACTTAGCACACCAATGGTTGTTAAATCCCTTGAAGTTGATAAAGACCCATACAAACCTAAAGAAGATAACGAGGATATTTTAGGACCCGAAGTCCTGTATTTGAGCGCGCTATTGAATCACTTATTTGTCTTACAAATTGCACCATGCCTGATATTGTATTTTGTGTTACACTTGCTAGCAAGAATTAGTGCATCTCCTGAAAGGAGATATTAAAATAATGTTAAATATATCCTCTGGTATCTTCAAAATATCTTTGTTTATTCTATAAAAGAAATCGAAATATAACATTGGTGGGCTATTCTGATGTTGGTTATATGACTGATCCCCATATTGTCAAATCTCTGACTGGTTATGTTTTCCTCTGCAGTGGTACTGTTATTTCTTGGAGGTCTATTAAACAGACTATGTTTACTAGTTGAAACCACTCAGAGATTGTTCCTCTATATATGTCCCATGCGAACATGTAAGGTTTAAATCACTGATAAAACACATTCGATGATCGTGTAGCATATTAAACAAGGATATTACCCCTGCTGTCTTTTCTAAGGACAATGTAACTTGTGTTGCATAAATGAGATGTGGAAAAATTTTATCCACCTGCGCTCGAAAATAACAATGAAGTTAACATAGATAAGTTCGCTCTAAGTAGTGACAATCTAGACAATTTGATTACCAAATCCCTTAATACATCAACTTTTAATTTTATGGTATCGTGCTTAGCCACCACGATATGCAAAAACTTGAATGTTTGTTGTCTTAAGTGGGAGTGAATTATTTTTCAGAATAATCCTGAAGATCAAACCCCGAAGGTAGTGGCTGTACTCTTTTTTCCTTAGCTAAGTTTTTGTCCCACTGGTCTTTCTTAGCCAAAGGTTTTTAATGAGGCAGCTAATGCAACACAAGTTTGGATCCCGAAGATCTATAGTTGTACTCTTTTTTTCTTTGCTAAGTTTTTGTCCTATATGGTTTTTCTTAGTGAAAGGTTTTTAATGAGACAACTGTTGTAACAAAAATAATGTATGTATGTCATGTACTCTTTTCCTCGACTAGTTTTTTTCACTGGGTTTTTCTAGCGAGGTTTTTAACGAGGTATTAACATCACGAAGTAATGTCCAAGGGGGAGTGTTGAAATCTAGAAGATAAGATGAATGTGGACATTACTTGAATATGGATAATTAATTAGGTGACTCTTCATTAGCCCATGTCCTTTAGTCTTATTATTATCCATCTATATAATATATGTCATGGACTACAAAATGTATAGAGGAATGAGGAAGATGAATAAAAAGAGATGATCACTTTCTCCCTATCTCTTCTCTTCTCTATTTATTTTCTTTCATGTTCGTTTCTTACTTATGTGATGTATGTAGATATAACAACAAGATTACAACAAGTGTCCTAGATTGATCAAATTTTTATTTTTACAATCTCTAATATTCCATGTCCTATTTATAGTTTGGTTATAAATTTCAATTATTTGTTGACTTGGTTGAAAAGATTGTTCTTTTCGTGGGAGTGAGGGAGGACGGGATGTGGACAAAGACTCTATTCTTTTGAAATTACCAATTTGAGTTAAATAAACTAAGAAATTCCAAGAAAAAGAATGGATGAATGAGCTTGCTCCTACTCTTTCACGCTCGTCTAACCCAATTTGGTTTTCATTTAGTATAGATTCTCCTTCCTTTTCATCTTTATCTCATGTAGATCATATAATGGTACATCGGTCATAAGGTGAAAATTCTTTTCGATAAATATATCTTACGGAAGATGCTGAAAACCCCAAAATAAGGGGTTGTTTAGTTGGTTCAAAAAACACAGAAAATGGTCCCTAGAAAACTGACATTGGGTTTTTTTTATATTTTTCTTCACAATCACGTGTTTGGTTTGCAAAAAAGAAAAAAGAAAGTGACGAAATATGAAGACGCTTGCTAAGCATTTTTGGGACAAAATTTTCGCGGTTTTGAAGCGGATTATGGGAGAAAAAGTGACTCTTCTCTCCCCATACCCCCAAAAGCCACTTTAGGTTTCCGCTCATAATTCCCCCCAGCCGCAAGTGTTCTGATCACCCCTCTCTCAAAATTCTTTAGATCTCCCGCCTCCTCATCTCGTTACCGCTCCGTCTCTCTCTCTCCTGCCTCCTCATTCCTTTGCCCCTCACGACCACGTAAAGGTCCCGGCGTGACGCGGGGAGGGCGAGGGAGGTGACAAGGCTAGAAATGAGCTCGGTGTAGGCGGAATAGGCATGGCGGCAGAGGAAGGAATCGAGGACCTTGTGGCGGAGCATGGGGTGTGCTCATGGGGGAGGAGGGTCTTGCCGAAGTCAATGGATAGGTTGGATGGGGGAGGCTGCGGATAGGATATTGGGTTTTAAGGATGGGGGTTTCGATGTAGTCGGCGAGGGTTTGAGGGGGGAGGAGAGGAATGAGTTGGGGAGCTTGTTGCTGTCGCCATGGTCTCAACATTGGTTTGCACTTTTTGATGCTTTTATAGAGTGTTTGAAATAGTCATCAATAAGCACAATGATGGTTTATATATGGCACTCTATGCACATGTTTATGTAGTTTATATTCAGTTCTCAATTCTCGAATTTGATTTTATTTGGTTATGTGTTTTCATGTTGATGGTTCATGTTGAGGTCTCTTTTGTTCGGTGTCATAATGGTTATATGCACATGTTAAGTTCAATCATGCTGTTAAAGTAAGAGAGAGAAAGAGAATCTTGGGTAAATTTCCTTTAAGTTGAATATTGAGTGTACACATATATTTATACAAGTAGAGGAGGGTGAGGTGTGTTCTCACAACCAATGCGGGACTAAAACCCACTACAATACACTATTATCAACAGCCCCCCTCAAACTCATGTTGGTTCAAACAAAGTGAGTTTGCGTATAAGAAACTAGAACCGATGAACATGTAAGGCCTTTGTGAAGAAATCTGCAAGCTCGTCAGCGGATAAGACATGAGGAAGTAGAATTATCTTATCCTTGATAACTTGTTGACAGACAAAATGAGCATCGATCTCAATATGTTTGGTCCTCTCATGAAATACTAGATTATTAGCAATCTAGATGGTACTCTTATTATCACAGTAGAGAAGAGTAGGAGTCGTAACAGAAATACTAAAATTATTGAGAAGATAATAAAGATGAATAATCTCTTTAGTTGTTGTGGACATTGCACGATACTCTGCCTTGGTGCTGAAAAGAACAACAACATCTTGTTTCTTACTCCGCCAAGAATTAGAGAATCACTAAGAAATATACAATAACTTGTGGTAGACTTCCTGATAGTAGGATCATCAGCCCAATCAGCATCAGAATATGCACGAAGCTCTAACTTGGATGTAGCAAAAAACAGAAGAGAGCAAGTGCTAGTACCCCGAAGATACTGAAGAATCCATAATAATGCAGCATAATGTACAGAACGTGGGGCACTAACATATTGACAGACAATACCAATAACATAAGAGATATCTGGTCAAGAGATACACAGATTGACCAACTGGCCAACAAGATGTCGATATCGAGTAGGACCAGATAGAGGCTCACCATCAGTAGAGCGAAGTTTGACATTCTATTAGAGTGAAGTATCGACAGTTGCATCGTCAGTTAGCTCAGCTCATTCTAGAATATCCGAGAGATACTTCTGTTAAGACAGTAGTACACCCTGTGGGTCTTGAGAAATTTCTAGACCAAGAAAATACCGAAGAGATCCAAAATCCTTCATGTGGAACTGTTATTGTAACTGAGATTTTGCGTACTGTATACCAGCCACATCGTCACCTGTAATGATCATATCATCTATATAGATAAGTAATAAAACTCTGCCATGTGATGTAGTTCGAACAGACAAAGAAGTATCTTGATGATTTTCCATAAAGCCCGCCTTGAGCATGACATTACGAAAACACTCAAACCAAGCGTGGGGTGCCTGCTTGAGTCCATAAACAACACGACGAAGGTGTCTCGTAGGAATACTGGACCCCAGAGGCGGTTACATATATACTGTCTCAGATAAAGAGCCATGGAGAAAAGCATTTTTGACATCCATCTAGTATAAGAGTCTACGATGAGCAGCAACGACTGCAAGAAGACTACGAACGGTGGGCATCTGAGCAACAGGAGTAAACGTCTCCTCATAATCAATACCTTGTTGCTGAGTAAAACCTCAAGCCACTAAATGAGCTTTTCGACGTTCAATGGTGCCATCAGGACGATACTGTAGGCGTCAAAATTTGTTTATAGGTTCGTGCACGTAGTTTGAAATGGAGAGAAAGTGATGAACACTATTATTCGAGTCAGAGAAGATTATCCAAGTCAAAGAGGATCATCTGATGCTGTAAAAAAGAAGTGAAGGAACACACGTAAAACGTCGAAATGTATGAAATGACGAAGCAAATACAATCAGGGTGGCTCTAGAGTGACCCGCATGAAGAAGTAAAATTTTTACCATGATGAGATTTGAATCAGAAAAATCTTAAAAAACAAAAGTTGTAGCTCTCTTCCAACGTATCTTGAATCAATTCATTCTGAGGTTGGAAGAAAGAGTTAAGGCCAAAATACTGTGGATAGTACAAACTGTCTTGGAAAATCTGGGTCACCTCAAAGTGACTCGAAAATTCTGAGTCACTTCGAAGTGACTCATGCCCAGGTCAGCTCCCGATGTGTTTTCTGATAAGATTGGCTTCTAGAACTCCTGGTGGTCATCCATAAACATGTAGGGTTATCCTTAAACGTGTGGAAGTTGTTACACAACCAAAAACCTATCTAAACAGATAATAACGGTTGTTCTTCCATCCTATCCACAAATACGACATTTAGAATCTATAAATACACCCATAACACCCTTATAAAGGCAAATCTAAAGGGAGTCATGAATTTTAGAGGAGCTAGGGTGAGGTTCTGACAAATTTGAGAGAGGCTAGCAGATTTTGGTGAACTCCGGCATAAAGAAGGAGCGTTTCGAAGGATCTGAGGCCCGTCCCTCCATTCCTTGAGATTATGCTTGGTCTTGATCTTAAGAAGAGCCGTAATCTCGCTTGGTCGAGATTATCACTTCAGTGATTATTTTCTTTGTGAAGTAAGAGCTTTAATCAATCTTCTGTCAACCGGATCTGATCCGAGACGGTCCACAGATAAACCCCGGCATAGGCAAAGATCTCACGCAAACAGAGACTAATAAATAGGATCTATGTGTTGCTTGAAGGAGATTATAATTTTTATTTTCATTGTGTAAAGGTCTTATAAAAAGACCAATCTTTTTGAATCTGTTGTAATGATCAAAGTTGTAACATGTTATACAATAAAGAAAACAATTTCTAACCCAAATAAATACTTGATCTTATAAACCCATTTACTGCCAACTAAAGAGATGCTAGGGGGATAGGGAACAACATCTCGGGTGTGTGTTTGCTGAAAGGCCTAAAATTCCTCAACCATAGTCTTTCGCCACTCTGGAAATTGAACGACCTCTTGTAAGGACTTTGGCTCAATTATAGTATAAATGATAACAAAAAAGTTATGAAAGATAGATGAATAGGATGTAACCGAAGCATACCGTATAGGCATGACATGTGGGCATTTACCTCGACGAAGAGCAAGAGGAACTTTAGGTGGGGGAGATGCTGGCACAGGTGCATGGATGTCAATGGTATTTTCTGAAGTGAGTGTCGTGTCTATGGGATATGGATTAGATAGTGGAAGAGAAAGCTCAGGTGAGGGAGAGTCAACAAAAGGAGATGGAGAGATTTCAGAGAGATCTCGAAAGGAGAACTGAGGTAAGGAAGTGGGTGACGTAGCTGGCGGAGAAGAACGATCAGTAGTGTGGAGGAAATTAAAATCATCGGAAGCTGAATAAAATGAAGAATCCTCTTCGAACTGAACATGTCAAGATATATAAACTCGACGAGATGAGGGATCATAATAATGATAACCTCGATGTTCCGAACTAATTCCTAAATAAACACAGAGAACAGCTCTGGGAGATAATTTACACGTCCGTGAGATGGCAGACGAACGAAACAACGATAACTAAAAATGCGGACCAGATCATAATGAAGAGGATGAATATAAACACGACTATGAGGAGTAGCACTAGAAAGAAAGCTAAATGGAGTGATATTAATGGCATAGGTAGCAGTGAGAATGACCTCAGCCAAGAAATGATAAGGAACAGAGTAAGAAATGAGCATAGATCAAGTGGTATCGAGAATATGATGATGTTTATGTTCAGAAATATCATTTTGTTCATGAGTGTAGGGACATGACCATTAAAAGATAGTCCCATGAAAGGACATGATAGAGTGCATGGTAGAGGATATGTACTCTTTGGCACAGTCAGAACGAAAAAATTCAATACGAGCTTTCCATTGAGTTAAGATTATCACAGTGAATGCTTGATAAGCAGCCAGTACGTCAGAGTGATTTTTAAATAGGTACATTCATGTAAAACGAGAGAAATCATTGATAAAACTAACATAATATAAGTACCTAGACGAAGAAGGCAGAGGAGCTGGACCCCAGATATCAGAATGGATCAAATCAAATAAGGAAGTGGAAACAGATGTACTGGTTGGAAATGGTAGAGTAGTGAATTTAGCCAATTTATAACCAGTACATGATTCAATATGAGAACAAGAGGATACAGGACCAAGTATTCCGAACTAGATAAGACTTTCTAGCCATTTATGAGACACATGACCAAGTCGTCTATACCACAAATCTGCGGAAAGTAAGGTAGAGGATTTTGGACTTACAGAAGCAACAAGAGAACGTGGATGTATGAACTCTGGAAGGTGAAGATATTCTAGAAAATATAGTTTGTGTCTCCTCCGACCGTCCGCAACAGTCTTGCCCGTCTGTGGTTCCTGCATAATACAAGTATTAGAAGAAAATGAGACAAGTAGGCCATCCATACATAAGAAACTAATAGAAATTAAATTCAAACACAACTAATGAGCCACATAGACAGAGCCAAGAGTTAGACGACCAGATGGGTCAGTCTGTAGGGTGATAGAGTCATACTGAGTGATAGACAAAAGTTTTCCAGCAGTCGTGTAGATAGGGGGAAGAGAAGAGAAAGTAAAGACAGAAGATAAGAGGGAGGCATTACGAGTCATATAAAAGGAACAACCAGAGTCAAAAATCTAGAGATCATTCATACCAGAGACCGAAAGGTTGGCTGAGGAACCAACAAGACGCATACAAGAGAGTTGTGCAGTAGATGTAGAGGCTCTATGCTAAAGAGCATCAATTTGATGACGAATATTAGAGAGTTGTGCAGCAGATGGAGAGGTGGTATGATGAAGAACCACAATTTGATGGCTAATATTTGCAATAGCTTAAAGAGCCTCAATTTGACGGCGAATATCAGAGAGTTTTACAGCAGATGGAGAGGTGGTATGTTGAAGAGCCGTAATTTGACAACTAATATCTGTAATAGCATGAATGATAGGGCCTGAAGTGGTAGATGACATAAGATTGACTGGTAATCCTGGTGTACTAGAGGATCGGGGCTGAGGGGATCGCTGACTTCGGCCAGTTACTGAGGAACGTAACTCAGGATGAAGCTGGAATCATGTCTCAAAGCGATGTCTCTCCTTCTTGCAATAGGTACAAAGAACTTAGACCGAGCCTAAGAAGCAGGTGCCAGTGAAGAGGCTATAATAGCAGCAATTCAAAGTTCAAGATAATAATTCTTAAACGAAACCCGAATGTTCAAAGGAGAACTTGAAGGTTAATGTAGAAACCCGAAGGTTAAAATGTAAGAACCCGAAGGTTAAAATATAAGAACCCGAAAGTTAAATTTAAACCTAAAGATTATACATGACTATCAAATCTGAGAAAAAAAGGAGCAACCGACGACCAAGATGGCTCAAAGATGGGTTGGATCTGATGCTCACGCCGGAGACCTACAACAGATTAATACTGATGTTGAGACGTTGAGATGTCAAGATGGATTGAAACAGTGATGTTGTTACTGACTATGAAACGGAAATGTCGTTTGTTTGAGGCTGAGAGATGGCTTGAAATAGCGATACTGTTAATTAAGACTGAGAAACGATCTTGAATACGAGAACATGAAACGTGTTAAGAGGCCACAAAGTGGCAAGACCAAAAATCTGGCAGAGGAACACAAAAAAGTGTTAAACAACTGCAAAACAGCAAGGCCAAGCTTTGGCAAAAGAACGCAGAAGCGTTAAAAAAAATTTATTAGAAGGGAAATAATAACAACTCTAGCTTTGATACCATGTTAAAGTAAGAGAGAGAGAGAGAGAGAGAGAGAGAGAGTCTTGGGTAAATTTCCCTTAAGTTGAATATTAAGTGTACATATATATATTTATACAAGTAGAGGAGGGTGAGGTGTATTCTCACAACTAATGTGGGACTAAAACCCACTACAATACACTATTATATATCAACACATGCATACATGCTCGGTTGAGCATATTATTTGATTGAGTTATGCCACTTGGTTTTCTGAGTCATTTAATTTTTGAGTTCCCTTTTGTTAGGTTTTTACATGATTATAAGATCATGTTGAGCTCAATCAGATTGAAGACAATTATGTTTGGCTCATGAGTGCTTATGTTGATTGGTATATGCTCAAGTTGAGCTCAATCAGATGGACGATGTTTGGTTCATGGGTGCTAATTCTAAGTTGTTGAGCTCTTTGAGTTTTCTTTTATTTACGGTTTTTGTGTTTATATCCACATGTTGGATCAATAAGCACAATGATGGTTTATTTTGGTACTTTATGCTAATTTTTGGTAGTTTATACTTAGTTCTCAGCTCTCAAATTTGATTTTATTTGGTTTGCTGTTTTCATGTTGATGGTTCATGTTCAATTCTATTTTATTTGGTGTTTTCATGATTATAAGCACAAGTTGAACTCAATCATGCATACATGCTCAGTTTGAGCATATTATTTGATGGAGCTATGCCATTTGGTTTTCTGAGTTGTTGAGCTTTTGAGTTCTCTTTTGTTAGAGTTTTACATGATTATAAGCTCATGTTGAGCTTATTCAGATTGAAGGTAACTATGTTACGTTCATGAGTTCTTATTTTGAGAGGTATATGCTCAGATTGAGCCGAATCAGATGGATTGTGGTATATTTTTTGGTTCATGGGTGCTAATTTTGAGTTGTTGAGCTCTTTGAGTTTTCTTTTGTTCACAATTTTCATGTTTATAGGCACAACTATGATGATGGTCTTTTTTTGACGACATAGACCAAACTGAGCATAATGGAACCTTTTTTTTCTCTATAGAATTCATGGCTCATGTTATGTCTTCAAAGTTAATTTTGAGTCCCCTAAGTCTTAAAAGTTTTATAAAAATTTTCTCTAAAATGTTCATATGTGGACATTTTGCAAATTAATACCTCAAAATCTTTAAATATATGCAGCAAATTACACCCTCACATTGTTAAATAATTTGAAATTTGTCCCTCAAATATTCACACTTTTGTGTGATGGAAAGCAAGTTCACCCCTCATTTCAATGATTTTGTCTTATATGGGTGGTAATCACACCATGGTGACCGTAATCAAATTTTCTTCATTTTTATAGTTTGAAACAAACACTAAAAAATGAGGGAATCTACCCATACATCAAATCCTTTTTTTTAAAGTTAAACCAAACAAATAAAAGTGGTGGAAAGCAATTATTCTCCATATTTTTGACAAAACAAACACAAGAAATAACTTTCCATGAAAGTGAAGGAAACACCAAAAAGTAAAGGAATGCTGGACTTGAAAAATGGAGGAAAGTAACTGTTGATGTCCGAGATCACACAGTCGATGAGAGCTGTCCGCTGATGATGAATAGTGAGAGGATGAGAGATGGGGCCGACTCCTCCTCCGACTTTATGCCCAATCTTTGGATTAGTATTCCTGATTCTTCTACATAAACAAGAAGAACGAACCTGTAAGAGGGTGGTGTTAGTTCCCCCGTGGTACCTCTGACAGTCAAGTTAGCTGGTGAGCTTGAGTGTGTTTGAGGGAGAGTCCCGGGACCATTGAGGTCCTTGTTAGGGGGTACTCTTTTTGAGTTATTAATAAAAAGAAAGTTGATCAAGAGGGAGAAAATGATCCCCGAATTCAATGAAGGTCCAGCCTCTTCGTAGAGTCAAGAAAAAGAAGAGCAAGAAGAAGAAGAAGATTCCTCTCCCTCACCTTACCTTCCTTCCTCCCTTTTATAGTCCTTCGTCTCGAGATTCTAACCATTGGCTTTAACTATGCACAGGAGGGCGGTGGCGGGGTGAGTAGACAAGCTGCTAAGTCATCATCCACTTTACATATGTCGGCTGGCAACTGGAGGGAAAGTCATTCGAGCACAAGAGAGGATATCTTAATGATATCTGGGAAGTGACTTGTGAGTAGAGTAAGTTGTTTATGCCTAAGATTTGTCAGAGTTAAGATCTTGATAGGATCGATCAATGCTGTAGTGTCGATTGATGTATATCTAAAGGGAGCTGAGTTGAATCTTATCCCCTTAGTAGAGACGGGTTGGTTTTCGAATCATCCCTATGACTTACCGACCAGATAGTCGAGTGAGCTTATGGCCGCAGAAACAACCAAGTAGATGGTTGAGCCGACTATTTGAGGAGTTGTCTTGATTATGAGGTGGGCGGACACTTAAGGAGTCGTCTCGATTATGAGGCGTCGACTGATCCCGCACTTTGTGTCAGTAAAGATGGCTCGTCGTTCGACGGGTCGATAGATTTGTTCTTGGCCGAGCTTTGGGTCGCCAAGCTGGCTTAGGCCATAGCTCTTTTGGACCTATGAAGACATAGTTCTCGATATTTTTGTTTTTAGATAGCGAATTACCATAACAGATGGCCCTTTTCACTCGGAGTCGACTTTAGTCGGGTTCGAGTGAAATAGATATAAGCTTACGATCTGTATAAACTTGACTAAGGTTGCTGAGGGTTATTAGCCAGTTGATCGTGGTTGAAAACGTAGTGTAAGGCCTTCTGTCCAACCGTCATAGGAAGCGCTATGGACAAAATGAGTAGAGCTTCATTGCTAATTTATTGGTATGGAATAATGTGCAGGAGCGGCGGTTGGTATTTTGAGCAATCCGTTTCGGATTCTCTAAGTGGATCTTTCTTGGTCGCTTTAAGATTACGCCTCTTGAGTTCTTCTGTACGCTTCTTTGGAGGCTTATAAATATCCTAGAGGCTGGGAGGATTTTCTTGCAGACTTTTCATCTTCAAAATCGTTGGACTTTTGTAAAGAAGGAACTTTTCCATGGCTTTTCTAGCTCCCTCTTCTAGCCATCACGAAGAAAAGCTTGCTGTACTTTGGCATCTATATTCAAGGGTCCTTAGGGATCAGTTGAAATGGGCGTGCGAGAGATTCGACATTCCTCGAGCCTTAACACTTAAGGAGCCTAAGCTAACAGAGTCCGTATACAATCATGGCGAGGGCGAGTGCCATTGTACATGGCACATCTGGAGCAGGGTCTGCGGTTGCCTCTTCATCCCTTTGTCAGGGGAGTACATGCAGCTCTGGGGGTTTTTCCCATGCAATTTTGTCCGAATGCGGTAGGGGCTTTGATGGCCTTCGTGGTCGTCTGCTACCAAGTCGGAGTGCGGCCCATCATGCAAGTGCTAGGTCATTTGTTGAGTGTGGGATCGACTACAGGGGACCCGCACTATTTTTATCATATTGATGATAATTTCAAGCTCTCACTGGATCTTTCTGAATTGGAGGAGGATCGGAGGGAGCATTTTGTGTAGGCTTATGGAGCTGATGACATCTTTGCCTGCTCGACCTAGCCAGAGGCAAATATATAGGCGCTAAGGCCAGTTGCCCTTAGCGGTCTGGAGAAGGAGACCCTGGAAAAGATCCGTTCTTATGCCAGGCCTTTGGACGTGGAGGACTTGGTGGAGGACATATCTATGATCTTATCTTCCACTGACTTCGTGGACAGGGCGAGCTCTCATATTCCTCCGCCAATAGAGGTCTGTAACAGGAGGCACAGGGTCGAGAGGGAAGGCTTGGCTGGGGAGTCTCAGAAGAGATCGAGGGGGACCCTCAATGTGGAGGGGGATTCTGACAGAAGGCCCCTTGTGATCGAGGTCGCTCCCTCTCCTGGTGGATGAGGGATAGGAGAACGTACTTGGCCGATTCTATGGATGTAGGGTTTGTCAGAGAATCTTCCCCGAGACCTGGACCATCTCGTCGACCCGGTAAAGAACCTCTTGCTTTGGTCAATGAGGTGGACGGTGCATACGAGTCTTCTCCTGGCCCTGGAGGTGACGCTGGCGAGGGAAGTTTGAAGGAAATATCAAGCAACAATATTCATCAAGCTTTTCAGCCTGCCAGGCCCAAGGGGCTTCATTAGAGCTGGCTCTATTTCGCCGCTAGAACATATGCTGGCCATAGAGAGATTAGCCAGGGAAGAGGTAGAGAGACGGGCTGCTGCCTTGGAGGTTAAACTGGCCGAGACGAAACGATTACTGGGGAACTACTAGACCATCAGCTCTAGGCAGTCCAGGATTATCCAGGGACTAGAACAAGAAGTGGATGCTTTAAGGTCGGTTGACGACTCCCTTGGCAACTCTTCTTTGGCGGTGGCAAGGAGGCGACCAGGCCCTTCTTCTGGACTTGGTCGAGAGCATTAAAGATATCCTGCCCCCCTCTCCCCCCCCTTTTTTTGTAAGAATTATAGAGGACATTGTAACAGAACTTTTTGAATGAAAGACCAATTTTTGCTCATTCGGCTCGAGCTTTGTAGTGAGTAAATTAATTACAGAATGTCGATCCATATTTATGCTTTGGCTGAGCAATCTGATCGACAACTTATTTATTTTATGTCGATGGACTGTCATGCTTGCAGGAATCGTACCTCAGTGCAAGTGGTTGCGAGGCCCATTAGACACAATTCGTACGTTGCGTCTAGGTCTTATATTAACGTCAAGGTCCTTAAATTTTCCCTAAGGCCGAGAGGTGACTGTGGGAGCTGGCCAAAGGGTTGTGCCTTAGGTTTATTCCTGATAAGGTACCAAGGGCTTGATTACCAACTGAGAAGTTATTGTGCCTTGGGCTTATCCTGAGAAGGAGCCAAAGGCTTGATATTCGATTGAGAATTCGTTGTGCATTGGGCTTATCCTGATAAGGAGTCGAGGTCTTGACAATGATGATCGATGAGAGTAGGAAGAATCGACCACCTGTTGTGCCTTGGGCTTACCCTGATAAGGAGCCAATGGCTTTATTGCCGACTGAGGAGTCGTTGTACCTTGGGCTTATACTGAGAAGGAGCTAAGGTCTTTGCTGCCGACTGAGGAGTCATTATGCCTTGGGCTTATCCTGAGAAGGAGCCAAGGTCTTGACTATGATGGTCGACGAGAGAAAGAGGAATCGACCACCAGTTATTGCCGACTGAGGAGTCGTTGTGCCTTGGGCTTATACTGAGAAGGAGCTAAGGTCTTTGTTGCCGAATGAGGATTCGTTGTGCCTTGGGATTATCTTGAGAAGGAGCCAATGGCTTGATATTCAACTGAGAAATCATTATGCCTTGGGCTTATCCTGAGAAGGAGCCAAGGGCTTGATATTCGACTGAGAAGTCGTTATGCCTTGGGCTTATCTTAAGAAGGAGACAATGGCTTAATATTCGACTGAAAAGTCATTATACCTTAGGCTTATCCTGAAAAGGAGCCAAGGTCTTGACCATGATAGTCGATGAGAGCAGGAGAAATCGACCACTAGTTGTGCCTTGGGCTTACCTTGATAAGGAGCCAAGGTCTTTATTACCGACTGAGGAGTCATTGTACCTTGGGCTTATCCAGAGAAGGAGCCAAGGTCTTTGTTGCTGGCTGAAGAGTCGTTGTGTCTTAGGCTTATACTGAGAAGGAGCTAAGGTCTTGACCATGATGATAGATGAGAGCAGGAGGAATCGACCACCAATTATGCCTTGGGCTTATCCTGATAAGGAGCCAAGGTATTTGTTGCTGGCTGAGGAGTCATTGTCCCTTAGGCTTATCCTAAGAATGAGCCAAGGTCTTGTCCATGATGGTCGATGAGAGCAGGAGAAATCAACCATCAGTTATGCCTTGGGCTTACCCTGATAAGGAGCCAAGGTCTTTGTTGCCGACTGAGGAGTCGTTGTGCCTTGGGCTTATCCTGAGAAAGAGCCAAGGTCTTGACCATAATGATCGATGAGAGCAGGAGGAATCAACCACCAGTTGTGCCTTAGGCTTACCCTGATAAGGAGCCAAGGTCTTTGTATTCGACTCGGAAGCCGAATGCTTAGAACCCTCAAGAGTCGGCTAGGTCTTTGATGTTTTTTTTTTACTTTCATTAATTGTTGAAATTTGTACATAATGGAGAGCATCTTATCAACATTTAACGTTCGAATGGCATCGAATTCTTGTTCTTCGCTCATATGCATCTTGAAGGTAGCTCTCAGGGGATAAGGCCGCCGAAATGGAACTTCCTCAGTTGTTTCTTGTTGTCTTTGAACATTCCTGTTTTGGCAAGGGCGAGCCGTAGCTTCATTGGCCATCCTTGTCGCTGTGTAACTTAGAACGCCAAGTCGCCAATCATTTGAATATCTGGAGTTGGATGTTGCTCTCTTTTTTGAGGGTGAGTTGTTTGGCTTTAGATGCTGCTGAGTTATCGACATATTTGTCATCTCATCGGCCAAGACCTTTTTGAACTTGAGTCTCTATCGAGGTCCTTGCAGGCTGACGGTGGATGTGGTGATTTTCAACAGATCTTGCTTCACCATCGTTGGTTGCCCCTGTATGGCTAACGTCCTGTTGATTGAGCCTTCGGAGGCTGGTGTTTGAACAGGAGGAGGCCAGACAACTTTTGTGATGGGGGTTTCTTGTGGATGAAATCCCAGACGTCGATGCCTTGTCTCCTGGAATTTGATGGGATCATAGTTTTCCCTTGGAGATTCCAGGAATAACAACGACTGGACCATCCTGTGAATGGAGGAACATTCTTATAGGGAGAGTGCGAGTCGCATGCTTCGACCACCAGTGTTGGCTTCAGATTTTGGTGGTTCGAACTTCTGCCAGGGGGCCAGGGTTGGATTTCTTAAGGAAGTAATTATCAGGTGGCCCTCCGAGTTTTTCTAGCTATCTCATCCTTAGCAAGTAGGAACTCTCTTCTGAAGGTGGTGACGGGCCGAGAAGCCTACCACAGACTTAATCACTAATCCTGTCCTCGAACGAGCTATCACCGATGGGAGCTTAAGCGATATTGGATCTGATCATAACCCTTGTTAGAGGCGGGGTTCTATTTTGTGATCCGACTCCAAGCTCCTTGGCTGTCCAGGAGGTGGAGTTCATCTGTGGCGGCGGTCAGAAGCCTGTGCTTTATTTTCAAGCCAGACAAACACCATAGTGGTGTATCTTCTCTTAGGAGGGCTCTCGAGGTTCTGGTGGTGGGTCCATCTACTGATGGATGGCCTGCTTGGAAAATACTCCCTAGAAAGCTATTAAAGCCCTTGAGGACTGCGCCTATATTGGCTCCTCATAGCCATAGGCTAATCCTCCTTAGCTTGAATGATGCGATTCCAGACTTTGTTTAGCTTGAATGGTGTGATTACAGTGTTCTTCTTCGAGGATGAACAAGATCATGCCCCTACTCAGAATTGGGCATGTCTTCTCAGAGAAGAAAATGAGCCCCACGGTGTGCGCCAAACTATTGATGTCTGAGATCACACAGTCGATGAGAGCTATCAGCTGATGACGAAGAGTGGGAGGATGAGAGATGGGTCCGACTCCTCCTCCGACTTTATGCCTGATCCTTGGACTGGAATTCCTTATTCTTCTGCATAAATAAGAAGAACGAACCCGTATGAGGGCGGGGCTAGTTTCCCACGTGGTACTTCCGACGGTAAAGTCAGCTGGTGAGCTTGAGTGGGATTTGAGGGAGAGTCCAGGACAATTGAGGTCCTTGTCAGGGGGTACTCTTTTTGAGTTATTAATAAAAAGAAAGTTGATTAAGAGGAAGAAAATGATCCCCCGAATTCAATGAAGGTCCAGCCTCTTCGTAGAGTCAAGAAAAAG
>BQKN01000497.1:60277-97866 GCA_022839385.1 Asparagus kiusianus | reverse complement strand
CATATATATATATATATATATATATATATACATACATACATACATACATACATACATACATACATACATACATACATACATACATACATACATACATACATATGATTTAATTCAATAGAATATCTATCTTGCTAGGGTATATTTGTTACTAAGTTTTAATTAGCATTAGTATAGAATTAGCTTAGCTTTCACCCTATTCACCCCCTCTAGGGTGCTAACAATTGGTATCATACCTTGGTGCTCTTTGATTTGAGGTTTAACCGCCTTGAGTTAAAGATCCCTTGTTTTTATTTGTGTGATAATCTGGTTTTGATTTTATTTGTTTCTTGTTTGCATATATCATGGACATGCACGGTGCACCTAGTCTTGGTTATGCTATTAACATTGCTCCTAGAATTTAAAATTTCCCTTATGCACAAGATTTAAGATTTTTGCTAGATCTAAAAATATTGACATTTGGGAAATTATTGATTGTGTCTATATTGTACCCACTACGGAGAAATCCAAGTGCAGTAATAATGATAATAGATTATTTGCCATGAACAAGTCTTTGTTAGAATCCTTAATTTATGCCTTTGGATTATCTTTTCTAACAAACTTGATTCTTTTGATAGTGCTTACACATTATGGACACTTATAGAAGCGCATCAAGGTAACTTGGAGGCGATCCAACAAGCTATGGAGG
Organism: Asparagus kiusianus; assembly: GCA_022839385.1. Taxonomy (NCBI): domain Eukaryota; kingdom Viridiplantae; phylum Streptophyta; class Magnoliopsida; order Asparagales; family Asparagaceae; genus Asparagus; species Asparagus kiusianus. Next base: position 97,181 of record BQKN01000497.1, on the reverse strand, counting down.
ATTCCGTTTCAAGTTCTAAAGGAGCTTCATCTTCATGTATACGACCACTAGGCGATAACCCTAGTGAGGTACGCGAGCCCGATAACAAAGATGGTTTTACTTTTGATGAGCTTGTACATGAATATGAGAAATTATTGCATGACCATAAGAAATTAAAACATAATTTTAATTAAAAAACAAGCATGTTCAATTGAAATCCGTTCACGAGTCCCTTGTATCTAAGTTTGATTCCATTGCAAATAAAAATGTTAATCTTAAAGAATGCAATAAAAAATTAAGATTGGATATTGCAAGTTTGACTCATGATAAAAATATTGCCATGCTAGAAGTGGAAGCAAGTAAAAATAAATTAGATACTATTGTTAGTTCTACTTTTTTTGACAATGCACATATTTCAAATGATAAGTTGAATCAAATAAAGAAATGCATATCATCCTTAGATTCAACACTAATGACATGCATTGTAAATAATGAAAAGCTTTTGAACTTGTGTGCAATGTCCCATAAAAATATTTCCAAGAAACCCCTTCACTATGCACACAAGTATAACAAAGTTTACAAGTGTACCATTTGCGGCCAAAAAACCCATATTGCTAAATTTTGTTATGATGCACAAAAATCTACTATGCCTAAAAATATTGATCTTTGTACATCCCATCAAGCTACTTCATCTCATACACATGCATATGCACATATTACACATCATAAACATACTCATATGTATAAGTATAATTTTTGTGGTCATTTTGGTCATTTGGCCAAATTTTGTTTTGATTTGAAAAGAGTTTTCTATTTGCAAAATAATTTTTAAGAAAAATCTATTTTTATAAATGAGTCCCATGCATAACCAATTGGTTAACACAAATCACTTCAACTTTTCCATTGCACATATTGCAATCGTAAAGGTTATTTATCAACATTTTATTTTGACCGTGTCCGTGCATCATATATGCCCAAAAGGGATCATAACCTAGGTCTTTGAGCTTTAATGATAGGGGTCATGTCTCTAGACTCTTTGGTGCCAAGAGTAATTGGATACCAAAACAAGTTTGATCTTTGAGAACAAATTTTTTAACATTTTAGTTTTTTTCATGTTCTCAAAGATGATTTTTATTTGAGATTTTTGCAAATAACTGTTAAAAATCTTTAAAAGAAAGTATTTTAAAATATATATATACATTTTATATTATTGATAAATCAAAATGATTTTTTGGATTTTCAAAACCATAGTTCATGTTTCTCATGTGCTTTATAGTCTTGATTTGAACTATGTAGTTTTTGATTCATTTTGATATGAACGATGTGTTTGTGATTTATGAGATTATTGTAAAATACTCTTTTGATGATAGTTATATATTTGTGCTTATGGATCATCAATTAGTGCTTTATAATGTATTCTTTATGGGGTTTGATCAACTTTGTCCTAGAAAGATTTTCTTTTGTTGATCAAACATCTTTTTTTCTAAAACATACTTTGTTTTGAGTTTATATATGAGAGGTTTATTTTTTGAGCAACCCACCCCAGATGTATTAATTCTTTGTTTGAAATTATGTTTACTGGGCATTCATATGGGTTGAAACAAGCTTTTCTTGTTTTTATCGAAAGTGAGTATATTGATCTTTTATGTATTTACCCAAAGCCTACTAATCTTTGATCTTTATAGATAAAACTTATAAATGTTTCGACAAATTTTCTTTGTAATCATGTATATAGGAAATATGTGTCCATTATTTATATTGATACAAAATATCCTTTTTAGTGGACATCTTTGCCTAACCTCTTTGCTTAGAGATTTTTTTGGCGATTTGAGCATGTTTGTCATTTGAATCATATATTTGCTCAATCATTATTTTTAATAATACTTTATGCTTTTCATGAACTCTCATTTGGACTCTCTTTTGGTATCATTTGTATTGCCTTTCTTGGATTCATGAATTTTCATGAACAATATTTTGGTTTTCATAAGTTTTTATGAACTTATACTTTGTTTTTATGTATTGAGACATCATTCTCATAATAATTTATTTATATATATTCCCAATCAATTATAATTTATGGTTTATTAACTTATGATTTATGGTTTGATAACTTATGAACTTATACTTTGTTTTTATGGCCTTTCATTTTCATTTTTGGGATTTATTTTGTTTTTGATATATATCCTATGGATATATATTTGTGACTCTATTCTTAATAATACATATATGTGTTCCTTTGGTCTCTTTGCATGTGAGTTATTGTTAGCGTTATTTTATATTTATGCTTGCTCACATGTGTGTACCTTGGTTTTGTGTTGTTTCTAATGGGTTTGTGCTCATGGGTTCATTGTAAACACTTTGGTGATGATATTTATATGATTGAGCTCATGGATCATCTCATTTAGTTTTATAATGTATTCCTTCATGTGTTTTGTGTTTTATGTTTGCTCACATTAGCTATCATATATACATATTCTTGTGTGGCAAATGTATAGACATATGTTGTTGCTTGTCCTAGTTATCATTACATATATTTTATATGGAATTTTAATAGGGGAGATTTTTTTTCCTTATATTTGCTTTATTCTCATTGTGCTTATAGGTAGGGGGAGTCTTCGCTCTCTCTCATCCTTGTTGCTATCCCCATTTTTGATGTTGCCAAAGGGGGATAATAATGTGAGGTATAGAATATTTGTTTTGATTGTTTTATTAATTTTATAATGCATATTGGTAAATTACTTGTCATAATCAAAAAGTGGGAGATTGTTGGCCTTCTTGTTTTGATGATGATTTAACAAATAACTTACAACTAATATTGGTTTTAGTATTTTGTTTTGTGTTGTTTAGTATATACAGGAAATTGAGCTAAATTGATAATTGATGCCTATGCAAATGAAGTCAATCTATCAAGTTCAAGCTTTAGAAGATTCTATCTTGGTATACTTAGTATAGGTTTATATAATGTGTGCAAATTCTACAAGCTCAAATTTACACACACAATCATTTGTGAAATTTCTCAAATCTTAGGTGTTTTTATGTAAAATATACTTAAATATGATTTGCACTATAAAAACATTGCTAACATCTTTTATTAAGTCCATAAAAACTTTACACAAGTTTTCAGAACTTGTTTTGAGCTAAATGTCAAAATCGACATGTTTAAAAACACATGTATTTTAGTGCTTTTGAAAATTTCTGAGTTTTCAAAAATGGTAAGAGAAAATTAAAAAATTCCTTTTCCAACAAGTTCATATTCATGTTTATAAACTTTTTCCAAAGTTTTATATTTTTTGGAATTTATTTACTATTTTAAAAAGAGGTTTAAAATTTATTTTTAAAAATCAATACAGGCTGAAAACCTGTTATCAGTCGACTGATGTAACTGCCTGCAATATTAAAAACTATCTGTTTTTATGTTGGTCGACAGACCAATTGACTGATAAGGTCATCAGTCGATCGATAAGCTGTTAGCTGCCTGTAATGGTCAGCTCGTCAGTCGATTGATACAGCTCATCAGTCGACCGACGTCTGTAACGGCTAGTTTTTCTAGCATTTTATATTTTTGTCTTTTTGTTGGGTTTTCTTGGTTTTTGGGTTTTGGTTTTCATCCTATATATACTCCTTGTTGTTTTACTTCTAATATCCATCCAAGTGGGTTTTAAGAATAGTTTTAAAGGGTTTAAAAGTTTGTTTAAGTTTCTTCTCAAGTTTGGTGTTTGTTTACAAAGAGGAAGCTTACATTGTCAATTGAGGAATTCATCCTCAATCAATTTTATCCTCTCATTTGTGTTTATAGTGAAGTTTTCTAACTCATTTATCTAGCATTTTATTACTGATTTTCATATTCATATTATTGCTATTTTGCTATTTGAGTTAGATTTATTGAACTCTTTTCATCACACACATCCCTATTTGAGCTTTTAGTATTTCATACATTATATATTGGATTGTGGGATTGTGATATTGTAAGAGTGAGCTTACATTGAGTTCTCATCTATTATAGAGAACAAATCTTGTATTTGAACCTTATTGTGGGTTACACTTTGTAATACACATTCACACCAAGAGGAGTGTGTGGTGAGGACGTAGTCGATAACAAGAGCAGTGGCATCCGTAGTAAAGCCTAGTGAGAGGTAGTAAAGCCGAACACTTGAGGGAGGCGATACATGTGGACCAACACTTGATGTTGTAGTTTGTGTATGTAAATTGTGAGTGTCTTATAGAGTTTATGGTGAACTAGAAAACTGAGTGTGTAGAGAAGTTCCGGCTTCCAAACCGGATGTGTCGATATAGTGGAGATCTCCTCGAGGTGAGGAGCGGAGACGTATCGGTAAGCGTTGAAAACCAATTGCGAACATTTTTGGGTGAACGTCGAAAACCCATCGTGTTAGTGGATTCTCCCCAAGAGTGGAGAGCGTAGATGTAGGTCGGAAGGACCGAGCTCCGTGATCATATTTTTGTATTTGGATTGCTCATTGTGTCCATTATTTATTTATATCGTTTCTTGTTTATTTTCCCTTTATATTTATATATATCCTTGATTAATTCAATAGAATATCTATCTTGCTAGGGTATATTTGTTACTAAGTTTTAATTGGCATTAAAATAGAATTAGATTATCTTTCACCCTATTCACCCCCCTTTAGGGTGTTAACAAGTTCCTCCTACAATTGTGGGGAGAGGGAGACTTTGATGAAGATAAGGAGAGATATTCCTCGAACTTAGCTTGGTCTAACTCGTACTCGACCTTTGAATCAATCGGGATCTGGATCAGTTGCGGCACTTCAATCCCGGTAGTGAGACTGTTGGCTCCTACTCTGGTCACCAGTATTTTTGCGTTGGAAATCAATTTCTTAGTGGAATCCAATCCATTACAAGTTGTTTATCGATTACAATAGATTCATGAGATTTAGTATTTTTTATAAGACTTCTCTATACAAAGGAAATACACACAAGATTTTCTAGAAACACACGTAGAGATCGTTTATCGGTCGCTGCTTGCGTGAGATCTTTGCCTGTGCTGGGGACGCGTTTGCTTGTGGACCACCGAATAACAGATCCGGGTTGATCTGAAAGAAGGCTCGATGTTCTTTATTTCAATCGAGGAAACTTAGAACAGAAGTGAATAACCTCAACAAGGTGAGATTACTACTCTTTTCAAGATCAAAACAAGATCTGATCTCAAGAGAATGGGTGAAAAGCTTGTAGATCTCTCGAAATTCTCCATTTATGTTCTGAAAATCTCCAAAACATCGCTTCTTTTCTCTAAAATTTATGGCTCTGCTCTGAAAAACATCAGCAACTCGCCTAAGAGCTCAGATCTCATCAGTACCCTTCACAAATGCATGAAGCGGGGTATTTATAGGAGTTGAACACTATGTTTATGGATAAGATCTCATGATTTGGTCTTATCTTCAATTAATAACGGCTTTTCAGTGTTTAAGGATAACCCCAAGGCAATTAGGAAGGCAATGGAATGCGCGAATCTTGGGAAAATCTATCAACAAATGAATCGTGGGAGTCTGATTGGGCGAGACACATCAATGTGTCTCGCCATGCATGTGAGACACCTTGATGTGTCTCTCAATTGGCGAGACACATTGATGTGTCTCGCCATGCATGCGAGACACCTTGATGCGTCTCGCAATTTGTGAGATGCATCAATGTGTCTCACAAATTTTGAGACACACCTGGTTGTCTCATTTTGCCATTTTGTCGTTTTGCGCATTCCGTCGCTTCGTCGTTTCGTGCATTCTGTCACTCTTTTTAGCATCGTATGGTCCTCTTTGACTTAGATGATGACGTTAATTATCTTACATTCATCTCGAGCTGTGTGTAGGAAATTATAGGTAATTTTTAATGCCTACAGTAATCAGAACAGGAAGCGATCGAAGTCGAAGAAGAAGAGGTCAAATTCGAAGGTGAGGCCTATCAAAGGAAAGTGTTGGAATTATGGCCAGGAGGGCTACATGTCTTCAGTCTGCAAAGCACCAAAGAAAGATACAAATAAGCATGAGGCTTATATTGTGCAAGATGCATTGATCCTTGCTATGGATAGTGACACCGATTCATGGGTTATTGATTCAGGAGCCTCGTTCCACGCCACTGCTATTAGGAAGCTTCTTCATAACTATGTAGCAGGGGACTTTGGGAAATTGTACTTTGGAGACAATAAGCCTTACAGTATTGTAGGAAGAGGTGATGTGCAGATTCAGATGAAGGGTTCTAAGTGGTCTCTGAAGAACGTCAGACATGTACCGAAGCTGAAGAGGAATATTGTTTTAGTTGGCCAGCTTAGAGAAGATGGCTATGTATCAACATTTACCGGGGATTCGTGGAAGATCTCTAATGGTACTATGGTGGTTGCTCGCGACAAAAAAACCGAAACTCTCTACTTAAGTTCACATACGAGTGATACCCTCACAATTACAGCTAGCAAGGAAAGTGTAGATCTGTAGCACAATAGGTTGGGACACATGAGTGAGAAGGGTATGAAGATTCTACACTCTCAGGAAAAGCTATCCTGCATCGATTTAGTAAAAGTTAGTGTTTGTGAAGACTGCATCTACGGGAAGTAGAAGAGGGTTAGCTTTCAGAAGAGTGGAAGACCACCAAAAGCTCACAAGCTAGAGCTTGTTCACACAAATATATGGGGTTCAGCTAGCGTGCCTTCTCTTGGTAGTTTGGCATACTATGTCACCTTTATCGACGATCACTCGAGGAAGGTGTGGGTAAACTTCATAAAGAACAAGTCAGAGGTGTTTGGGATCTTCAAGAAGTGGAAAGCCATGATAGAGAACGAAACAGATCTGAAGGTGAAGTGTCTGAGATCAGACAATGATAGAGAATACGAGCTAGAGGAGTTCAAGAAGTTCTGTGCTCTAAATAAGATTCTCTTAGAGAGGACTACTCCAGGAACACCGTAACAAAACGGTGTTGCTGAGAGAATGAACAGAATATTAACAAAGCATGTGGGGAGCATACGTCTACATGCAGGTCTACCTAAGACGTTTTGGGCGGACGCGGTGTATACAACAGCTTACTTGATAATTCATGAGCCTTTAGTTCTATTAGATTATGGGATTTCAGAAGAGGTTTAGAGTGGCAAGAAAGTTAATCTCTCACACTTGAGGTTGAGGGTCTTTGGTTGTGTGACATATGTTCATATCAGCGACCATGTCAGGGATAAGCTAGAAGCTAAGTCACAGAAGTGTGTTAGACCCTAGAGGGGGGGGGGTGATTAGGGTCTTATGCTAATCTAATCCGATTTTATGCCAATTAAAACTACTTAACAAATTATTCTTGCAAGAGAGATATACAATATGTTACAAGCAAGAATAAACAATATGAACAAAGGTAAATATCCTAGCAATGAGATATACTATGAGATATATGCAAGGATATATAATTAACATAAGGGTAAACAATCTAAACTAGATAGTGAGCAATATAATCAACAAGCAATATACAAAGGCGATATAAGATATGAACATAAAAATAAGTACGCCAATGCAATCACAAACAAACGATACAGAGTTCGGTCTCCACGACTTACGTCTCCGCTCCTCATCTCGAGGAGATCTTCACCATCACAATCGGGTTTTCTACATTTACCCGAACAACGTTTACACCTCACAATACAGCTTTCTAGTTTACCGAAAACTCTACAACTAACACACTCTTGTAATCCCACTCTACACCCTCTCAAGTGTTGAACTAGACGTGTCTCTCTCAAGTGCTCGGATATAACCTCTCCCTAGGTTCGTCAACCGACACCACTCCTCTTGGGACGATCCCCGACTCTCGCCACACACTTCTCTCGGTGTACAAGTATATTACAAAGTGATCCTCACAATAAGCATAATTATAATAAATGATTGTTCTCTAATATGGATGAGAACACAATGAAAGCTCATACTCAATTGTTACAATACTCACCAACCCAAATATACTATGAATGAAAATATAATAAGCTCAATGTGGGTGTGTGTAAACAATGAGTGAAATAAAATCTAACTCAAATAGCAAACTAGCAATAATAAGAATATAAAAATCAATAATAAAATTGCTAGAGAAAAGAGTTAGAAAACTTTTCTATAAACACAAAGAGAGAATGATGAAATAATAAGGAGAACTCCTCAACAACTGATGTAAGCACTTCTTTGTAAAAACAAACCCCAAACTTAAAACAAACTAAAACAAGCTTAAACCCTTGTTATACTTTTGTTTAAAAACTTCTTGGATTGCAAAGAGAACTGAGATCAATGGGGTATTTATAGCCTCCCAAAACCTCAGCTAAAAACTCCAAACAAAAGACCAAAAAGCCCACAGAATCGGAAATCAGATTCTGTACAAAAATAGCCGTTGGAGTGAACAGCGGTCGACCGTGAAAATCTCGCGGTTGACCGCAAGCCACTTTCGAACCTGAGAATTTTTCAGAGACTTTGGCGGTCGACCGTGGCGGTCGACTGTGGGAAAATTCGAGGTAACGATTGACCGTGACGGTCGACCACGAAAGTTTCTGTTTGACTCCGCAGGTAAAAACTCAGGTGCGGTCGACATAATAATACACATGCTATAAAAACTGGTTTTCAAAAAGGACCTCCCAAATGAAAAATATCATCATTTTGCAAAATAGTCCAAAACATGAAAATGTGAACATATGAGTTTTGACATTTTAGCTTAACCATGTTTTGAAACAATACAAAATGATTTTGTAAACTTAATAAAAGATGTATGTAATGATTGTTAAGTCTATAAACTGAGAATATAATATTTTCATAAATACAATAGAAAATAAAACATATGAGTATATATATGAAAATATATTTGTTTCATATTTAAGTAGTTAAACCAAATCACAATAATAAATATGAAATATGTAATTTCATATTTATAAACATGAATACCAAAACTTGTGTTGTATATATATATATATGACTACATATATATACAAGGAAACCAATAAAATGTGTGTGTATATGATATTGAGCTTAACGTACTAACACACATAATATAAAACCTAAACTAAATTACCCAAGCTATCTTGATCTTCAATAAGCTTGACTTGATAAATTTGCGGATGAAGCTTGAACTTGGATCTTCAACTTGAATTATATGGCTTCACTCCACAATACCGCCAACCTCCATTAGATATGATCGTGAATGTGTAATTCCATCCATCCTCCAACATATTATTTGTCTATAATAAATAATAAAACACAAACACTAGACAAACAATATTAGATGTGAATTGTTTGTTAAATCATCATCAAAACAAGAAGGCTAACAACTACCACCTCAAGTGTTGGTCTCTAGCCCGTGTCTCCCTCAAGTGTTAGGAATTACAACATCTCTCTAGGCATTACTACCTACTCCACTCCTCTTGGGACGACTACATCCTCACCACACACTCCTCTCGATATAAATATGTATTATAAAGTAATACTCTCACAATAAGGCTCAATTACAAGACTTATTCTCTATAATAGATGAGAACACAATTTAGGCTCACTCTCAAGGATATACTCACCACAACCCTAAATTATACAATATGTAAAAATACTTAAGCTCACTGGTTGTGTGTGTAAGTAATGAGAAAATAAAATCAAACTCAATTAAAATATAGCAAATATAAATATGACAATGTAAATGTAAACAAGCTAGATAAATGAGTTGAGAAAACTTCTCTAGAACAAGAGAAATGGAGATGTGAAACGGCGGTTGGAGTGAACGGCGGTCGACCGTGAAAATCTCGCGGTCGACCGCGAGCCACTTTCGAAGCTGAGAATTTTCCAGAGACTTTGGCGGTCGATCGCACCGTGGAAAAATTCTAGCTGACGGTCGACCATGAAAGTTTCTGTTTGACTCCGCAGGTAAAAACTCAGGTGCGGTCGACTGTGGCGGTCGACCGCAAACTGATATATGAACAGAACAGTTTGAAAGTTGATTTTCTGATTTTAAAACCCTGTTTAAAAATATCAAATAAATTCAGAAAAATGTAAAACTTTAGAAAATAATTATAGACATGATAATACACATGCTACAAAAACTGGTTTTCAAAAAAAAACTTCCCAAATGTAAAATATAATTATTTTGTAAGGAGGTCCAAAACATAGAAATGTAAACATATGAATTTTGATATTTTGTCTAAACCATATTTTAAAACTTTACAAAATGATTTTATAGACTTGAAGAAAGATGTAAACTATTGTTATAAAGTCTATAAATAATGAATGTAGTATTTTATCAAAATACACATATAATGCACTAAAACATGATTTTATTAAACTAAATAAAATTGATATTGATGAAATCATATATATGCATATAAGTATGAAACAAAAATATGTTTTCTAATTATATTAAATTGTTTCATATTAAAACTTGAAAACTATCAAACCAAAACATATATTTATATATATAACTATATATATACAAAACCAAAACGTGTATGTGTGTATATGATTGAGCTTAAAGTACTAACATACTTAATATAAACTCCTAAACTAAATTACCCAAGCTTGATGAAGGTCTTCATTGTAGCTCAACTTGGTAAACTTAGATGAAGCTTGTAATTGGATCTTTAACTTGATAGCAATGCTTCACTCCACTATTCCACCAACCTCCATTTGATATGATCGTTATGGCGCAATTCCATCCAACCTCCAACATATTGTTTGTCTATAATAAATAAGAAAACATAAATACTAGACAAAGAATATTAGATGTAAAATTGTTTGTAAATCATCATCAAAACAAGAAGGCTAACAGAAGGGCGTCAGGAAGAATAATTTGTATTATTTGATTGAAAGTACGGTGACAGGTAGAGAGCTAACGACTTCTATTGATTTGGCTAGACTGTGGCGTTTGAGGCTGGGATATTCGAGTATTGATTACGTGCATGGATTGGTGAGATATGCTTTGACCTGCAGTTTGAAGACCTGTGAACATATTGGTGTGAGCAAGAGAACCGAGGTGGAGTTTGACACTTCTATTCACCGAGCGAAGGGCCTTCTAGATGATGTTCACATAGACGTTTGGGGGCTTCAAAGGAGGCATCATGGGGAGGTATTTGGTTTCCTATGTTGGAGACTATTCTAGGCATTTATCGTTTTTAGGGACAAAATGGACAAAAATCAAATCTGGCCTTTATAACCGGCCCGAGCTGGGCCGGCCCGGCCAAAACGATCACCTAGGTGACCGTTTGGCAAAACGGTCACTTAAGGTGTCCGTTGATGCCGACCCGGGCCGGCCCAGATTTTTACCGTGACCGTTGCGACCGGGCCGGGCTCCAGATCCGGGCCGCCCGGCCCGGATTTGTTGCCCCGACCAGCCCTGTTCCGGATCGAGCCCGGGCCAGGCGCCAGCGAGCCGACCTATACCTGAGCCCGAAACCCAGCATGTCCCGAGTTTCTGGGCCAACCCCCGGGCAGGGCTGGGCCTAGGCTTGGGCCGACGAGCTTTTTGGACAAGCCTAATGACATGTATCCAAATCTGAGAGCTAAAATTGCATTCAAAAAATAAGTGCTTTCTATCCTCATTGTGCAAAGAACACATACGGCATAGATCATCAGTAATAACCCCAATGTATATCTAACTTTGACTTGGTAGGTAATCTGTCAAGACAAGTCACCAAGCAAAAAAAAAAAGAATGTTTAGGGATAACAAACCTGACCCAGACCAGTTTAGACCATAGCTTTCTCTCCCCTGCTGCAGTTAATATATTGTAGGTAGAAGAGGTTCTAAAAGGAGGCTTACCACCTCTCCACTCCATCACCCCACCAGAGCCTTCAATGCATTGTAAAGCCACTTCCCTAAACTTCAAGATTTTCCTAAAATACGAAGATTAATGAGCTTTGCTAGCTAGGGACCAGAAACTGTCCTTCTTCAAATAATAACAATGTATCCACTTTACCCACAAGGAATAAGTTTTCAGAACTATGGCCCATATATGTTTCAACATGAAAGCTTTGTTAACAATCTGCATATTGTGAAGTCCAACCCCACCATGATTTTCTGGAGTGCATACTTTCTCCCATGCAACTTTAGCCTTTTTATTTTTATTCAAATCCCCTGCCCATAGGTAGTCTCTGCATATTTTTTCCACCATTTTGATAACTTTCTTTGGTAATAAGAAAATGCCTGCCCAATAAGTACTCATACTATAGAGGACAGACTTAATCAAATGGTATCTCCATGCAAATGATAGCAATCTTGATGTCCAACAAGATATTCTTTTTGTTAACTTCTCAATTAAAACTCCACAATCATTTACTGATAAGGATCTTGAAGAGAAGGGGATTCCTAAATACCCGGCAGGTAAGTTACCTTCAACAAACTACAGAACCCTTAGAATTCTTTTCCTAACTTGATGTTCAACCCCGCCAAAATACACTTGACTCTTTGTGTCATTTGCACACAGCCCAGATACAGCAGAGAAATGCATAAATTTGTTAAACATTATAGCAACAGTGTAACGCCCCGCCCCGGAATCCCGGAGTCGGTGCGCTATTAGATCTGATGGACTGGCCTCACAAACCACCACATGTCTTTTCAGCACGTTTTTTCCTCACTCACGTGCCTCCCTGGAAAACTTCCCAGAGGGTCACCCATCCTAGAATTTCTCCAGGCCAAGCACGCTTAACTTTGGAGTTTCTAAGAGTTGGGTTCTCGAAAAGAAGATGCATCTTGGTGGTATGAGTATTCCGATCAAATCTATCAATACTAATCACTTCACCCTCTCAAGGGTTGGGGTATTACAAACTCCCCCACTTAAACTCACAACGTCCTCGTTGTGCCAAATCATATCATCCAAGACCGTACCATCCGTGTGAGATTCTAGAGGTGGCTCCTACGGCCTCAAGAGGTGGCTTCTGCCCTCTCGACGTAGCACTTTGCGCCGCATAGCACTTAGCTCTCACAATTCCGGTTGGCTTGGCTCTGATACCATTTGTAACGCCCCGCCCCGGAATCCCGGAGTCGGTGTGCTATTAGATCTGATGGACTGGCCTCACAAACCACCACATGTCTTTTTAGCACGTTTTGTCCTCACTCACGTGCTCCCTGGAAAACTTCCCAGAGGGTCACCCATCCTAGAATTTCTTCAGGACAAGCACGCTTAACTTTGGAATTTCTAAGAGTTGGGTTCTCGAAAAGAAGATGCATCTTGGTGGTATGAGTATTCCGATCAAATCTATCAATACTAATCACTTCACCCTCTCAAGGGTTGGGGTATTACAAACTCCCCCACTTAAACTCACAACGTCCTCGTTGTGCCAAATCATATCATCCAAGACCGTACCATCCGTGTGAGATTCTAGAGGTGGCTCCTACGGCCTCAAGAGGTGGCTTCTGCCCTCTCGACGTAGCACTTTGCGCCGCATAGCACTTAGCTCTCACAATTCCGGTTGGCTTGGCTCTGATACCATTTGTAACGCCCCGCCCCGGAATCCCGGAGTCGGTGTGCTATTAGATCTGATGGACTGGCCTCACAAACCACCACATGTCTTTTTAGCACGTTTTGTCCTCACTCACGTGCTCCCTGGAAAACTTCCCAGAGGGTCACCCATCCTAGAATTTCTTCAGGACAAGCACGCTTAACTTTGGAATTTCTAAGAGTTGGGTTCTCGAAAAGAAGATGCATCTTGGTGGTATGAGTATTCCGATCAAATCTATCAATACTAATCACTTCACCCTCTCAAGGGTTGGGGTATTACAAACATATTCTTCATCTCCTCTGCAAAAAATCATAAGGTCATCTACAAAGCATAGGTGTGAAAAATGCAAAAACTTACATTTGGGATGATATTGAAACCCTTGTGCATCTTTCAATCTAGCTAGGCATCTATTCAGATATGCACTTGTATAAGATATTCGGCATCACCATCTTAAGCCTATTAGTAATAACATTTGATATGCACTCGTATAAGACATTACAGCATGCTATAGGCCTAAAGTCTGAAGTAAAATTTGAGCAAGAAGATTTAGGTACCAGAGTAATAGCAGTTACATTGAGTGACCTGAGCATGTTACCTAATTAAAAAAACTCTCTAACTGCTTTAATAATATCATCCCCCACAATATGCCAGCACTTTTTATAAAATTAAGCAATGAATCCATCTGGTCCTAGGCTTTTATGATTTTGTATTTGAAATATAGTAGACTTAATCTCAGTAGAAGTGATAGGCTTGCAAAGATTAACACAATCTTCCTCTGAAATGAGAGCCCCTCTAGAGAAAATCTGAGAATCCACAGCTATAGTAGAAGATGATAACCCCAACAAACTTTCATAGTATGACATAATTTCAGCTTGAATAGATTCCAAAGAGCTTAGTCTTTGCCCCTGATCATTATGAAGAACCTGGATATTATTCATAGCATTTCTTTACCTGACAGTGGCATGGAAAAAAGATGTGTTAGAACCACCTAACTTAATCCAAGTAAGTCTGGCCTCTTGACGTAAAAACAAGCTTCATTCCTTAGTAAGGTTGAAAGTACTTTTTAACTCTTCGCTCTCCTGAATCTTTAATACATTATTTGTAGGGAACTAGAAAACTTGAGCTTGAGTAGCAAGTAAATTTATTCTGGCCTGATGAACTCTAGAATTGATTCCCCCAAACTGTGATTTATTAAATTCTTTAAAATTGTACTTCACTGCCTTTAGCTTATTAACAACCTGAAATATGAATGAGCCTGAGACATTCTTTGACCAGCTTTGTAACACAACCTCTTCAAAAGACGGATGAGCGCACCAGTATCCAAAAAACTTGAAAGGAGCTTTAACCGTAGTAGGAGTATGAAAAGATATCAATGAAGGACAATGATCAGATGTACCTGGTGTAAGAAATTCAGCATCAGTAACACTAAAACTAACTTACCAATTAGAATTAATCAATACTCTGTCCAACTTGCTATACACATGATGATTACTCAAGGTGTGAAAAAAATCCACTAAACTTCATATCTGAAAGTCCTGCATCCCTCATAAAATTTTGAAGTTCAGCAATTTCTCCTCTATGAACAGGCCTCCCATGAATTCCCTCTTCCACTCTTAACAGGCAGTTAAAATCTCCAAGAACTATCCAAGGCTGAGAAAGAGATCTTGAAATATTGATAATATCCTCCAAAAGCTCCCTTCTCTGATGTACAATATTGAAACCATACAGGAAAATCCCATAAGACTAATATTCTACCATGAGAATCCAAGTCAAAATTGTGAGTGAAGTCCCATCTAGGTGCACATTTTCCAGCTACATTATTAACAATAGAGCTGGACACTTTTGTTTCTACTAGACTCAGTAATCAAATATTGATACTCCTAATAAAGTTCTTAACCTCTTATTGTTTGCTAGGGTGGTTAAGTCCCCTAATATTCCAGCAAGAGAAGTTTTTCATCTAGGTTTATGAGGAATAGATCTATTACTCCTTAACACTTTCCCTGAAACATTATTATCCTCATTGTTTTTTTTTTTTTTTTTTTTGAGTTAGAAGAAAGATCAACAATGAACTCCACTCCTCTTTCATCATGTATTTGGAGAGTTTGGAAACCATTTGTAGTGGCAATATTAGGGGAAGGGGCCGCCACCTCCTTGCTCTTGGCCTTAGTTGAAACTTGTTTTCAATTACTCTGTAGGGGAGGGAAATTTCTCTGTCTAAGCACAACACCAAATCCAGCAGGATTTTCACTAGTCACATTAGAAGTAGTTGTAGAAATACTAGCACTAGTAGTAGGATTTATAGGTTGAAGCACACTAGTATCTTCAGCATTAGGAATAACAGTGGTGGTATTTTTTTTCCACCAAAACTATCTTAACCTTATTCCTTATACATTTCTCCTGCTTATGTCCAAAAGATTTGCACAAATTAGATTTAGGTCGTATCCATTCATACTCAACTCTTTGAGAGAATTCTTTTCCATTAGGACCTTTGATTTTCAAAACCTTAGGTAAATCAAACTCTACTTGCACTTCAATACAAACTCGCATCCATATCCAAATGATCCCCAAACTGTGTCACCTCAGCTAGAATCCCAAACGATATAGTATGATCTGGAGTATGTGGAGTAATCTCCACCCAACGTGGAGTAGCATCACCCTCCACCCGCTATGATATCCTAATGATCTGATCAACACTCTCCACCTCCTGAGAGTCAAATGTGACATACCTGCTCAGAACAAAACCAGAGTCTCCCAACTGATAACCAAACGAGCCTCTGAATCTAAAATGTACAATCAGATCAAATCTCACATCCCCGATGTGACCAAATATTGGGCAACCAAACATTCGACGCAACCCAAAATCTGAAGCAGCTCCACCAAATTCAAAATCTTCAAATGCAGTAGTTGGTAAGCTATGACTAAAATAACCCAAATATGTTGAAGCTCCAAAACTCTTATGCAATCCAAAGCTCGACAACCAATGCTGATCCTCCTCTAGCAAGGAACGACCCATCAAAACCGTCATCTCATCTCGTCACCCCCAATGTTTCCTCTCCAATGAAGTGTCTCAAACTACCGTGAGTTTGGCACAAACACAAGAAAGAACCCCTATCAAAAACAGAACGACGAGTTACCTTTCTGCCATTGTACTTCCTCCATCTTTTGTTGACTTTTAGGACTTCACACCAACGGGACTTGGTTGCAACCCACTAATGCCTAGAACAATCCTTAACTGTAGAAACTAAATACCGATTACCTTCTAATGATGTCTTCTTAGAAGGCCCCCCAATGCCTGAATGAACACCACCTAGAAGACCCCTAAATCGATGGATAGAAATGGAAAACTCCACCTCAGTCTTCTTTCTCATACCAATGTGATCAAAGGACTTCAATCTGCAGGTCAAAACACTCCTCAACAATCTATGCACGACAAAATCAATCAAATATCTTAGCCTCAACGAATGCTACAGTCTAGCCAAATCCAAAGAAGTCATCAGTTCTCTACCAATCACCATGCTCCCAATTAAATAGCACAAATTCTTCCTCCTGAGACCATTCATCATAATCATGGATCCAAATATGATCTTCAAAGATGCATCCTCTAAGGTCACCCGATAGCCTGTTGCTTCCAAAACTCCAAGTAAAATGACGTTCTTCTTCATCTGAGGAACGAACCTCACTTCATCCAACTCCCGAATCACTCCGTCACATATTCTAATACGAACGGTACCGATACCATCAATAGGGCATTTATGATCATTACCCATGAACACGACATTCCCTCTTTTCAACTTCTGAAAGCTGGAGAACCAATCTCTCCTAGGACAAATATGGTAAGAAGCATCCGAATCCAACATCCACTCTGTAGAGTTGGTAACACAAACTGACGGTAGTGCTAATGAGTAGCCTGAAGAATCTGAATCTGAATTGTTACCACTAGCCTTGACAATATTCACCTCTGAAGCTTGAATAACTTTCCTCTTATTCTTCCCGACTCGATCTGTCAACTTTGGGCATTCGACTTTCCAATGTCCATCCTCTTTACAAAAGACACACTGATTCCTACGAACTCTAGAATGTGCCCCTCTAGACTGTGATCTCCTACCATGGTTTGGATTTTTTACTCTTACGAGCAATGCCCCCGCTACCGGCTCAACTGAAGCTTCCATATCCTTCTTTCGAATCTGATAATTCACAAGTGTAGCGGTAACATCCCCATACAAAAGAGATGTCTTCCTACTAATAAGAGTAGGAACAAAGGTCTCATATTCCTCGTCGGGCAAGGAACTCAACAATAATAACGCTTTGTCCTCATCTTCAACCATAACATCTACATTCGCCAAATCTATAAGAAGCTTTGTGTAGTGGTTCACATGATCACCAATGAAGGTTCCCTTTTTTAATTGGAAGCAATAAAGCCTCCTCTTCAAATACAAGCGGTTTTCTACACTCTTTGTTAAATACTTTTCCTCTAGGATCTCCCAAATCTTCTTAGCCGAAGTCTCATTGATCATATTATATTTCAAATTATGAGTTAAACAAGATCTAATCATACCATACGTCGTTCTATTCATCTTCTTCCAAACATTCTCCTCAATATCGTCTGGTTTCCCGTCCAACTCTAATGTATCTTCTAAATTTTACGCGTTGAGCGCATCCAAGACTTCACATCTCCAAAGACCAAAATTATTAGTACCATTAAATTTCTCCACATCTATCTTCATAGAGTGAATATTCAAACTTTGGACGGTCTTCACGCTGGAAGTACCCTCCACAATTCCTTCTTTCTCGACCATCTTTCTCAAAGCACCAACAAAATAATATGAAACAAACAAAGAATTGATCCAAATTGAAAAAGAGAGATTTTTACCTCTAACTAAAATCCTAACAAGGACCCTCGAAAGATCTCACTCCACATGACAGAAACGAGATCCGCAAATAGGAAAAATCTCACATTTATCACCAACTAAAGCCCTAAATGAACTTCCAAAATAATCTACTCCTCAAATTAGCCCAAGCGTAGCCAAAGCTCTGATACCACTTGTTGTGCTCGGAAGCCAAAACCGATGTGCTTGGAGGAACCAAAACAAACACCGAGTGAAGACCAAACAAACCAAAATAACACTATAAACACAAACAACCAAATTTTATGTGGTTCAACAAGTTGCTTACGTCTACGGGGCAAGAAGGGGATGTGGTTCACCAATAGAGAAGAAGAGTACAAACTGAGATTACAAATCACTCAAACAAACCAACTAATCTCACCAAAAAATTTCTAATTCTCTCCAAACAAAATCCTAACCAATAACTTAGAAAATATCTCTTTTATGTACTCCAAATATCCCCAATTCAAGCCTTTCAAACCCTCAAAATCATATTCCTATTTATATCAAAATAGAAATCCAAACAGAACAGGAAACCAAAACAGACCCATACCCGACTCGCGGTCGACCGCACTTGATGTCGCGATCGACCGGACAGAATGACAAAAACCACGTAAATCGATTACAGGGTCCACGGTTGATCGGACATGTTGCCGCGGTCGACCGTCAAAAATCCAGAGACCACCCTATCTTGTGCACGTTCTCGGTCGACCTCCGCAAAGTTCGCGGTCAACCATGAAGCCACCAAAATATTTTCTGCTTTTCATAACTTGTTCTTCTCCAATTTCTTCACCAAATCAGCCAGATCCCGTTTAAGTAGATGAAACACCTCAGCAATTGCAGGAAGAACGAAAATACATTATTTCTAGAGATTAATTTAGATGAGATATTTGACCACGGCGAAGATATGAAGATAGAATAACTTATACATTGTAAGTCAATAATTTTTTGTCTTTTAGTTATTTAAGAACTACTTCAAGTGATGAATTCACTAAAAGTTATGGTCGCCTTGCAGAAAATTCAGCCGATTTATTGAGGAGACCTCTTTCAGCTGACAAGTTCGCATTGGGTTTGGACTCGATCAATATAATTCACACTTAGATACTCTAGGGAGCAATTGAAGAAAGGAGTAAGTTAGTTAATTTGGAGTGAGGAATTTTCGATATATTTGAGTCATGGTGGATATTTCTTAGTGTGACTCAAATATGGACTTAAACCAAGAGTTTTCTCTATTTGATAGACTTAGTTGAGATGATTCCTTTTAATTAGGAATTAAGTTGGTCATCAATGCAATCATATTGTGCAAGGACTTGCATGTTGGTAATAAAAAAAAGCTACAAGTGAACCCCTACTAGGAATCTAATTACAGCAAGAGTAGAAGTCATTATAGGTTTGGACCCTTATTGGGCTTTAGAGCATGTGGACTTATATTTTCACTAGTTACCTGTTCCGTGGGCCGTAAAGAGTTGGGATCTTCAAACCTATATATGTAGAGTCTTTCAAGGCCAATTACTATCATCAATCTACAGGGCACCAATTAGGAAAAGAGAGTCTCTTTTAAAGCAAATTTGATATTTTTTCTCTTTTTTGTTCCTTTAGTTAAGAGAACTGTATTAGGCTTTTAGGGTACTTTAGGAATTAAATAATTGAGAGATCTCTATATTGTATTCCTCACAAATTATAAGCAAAGCTATTCTCCTCATTCACTCGTGGACGAAAGCTACAAACCAAACTATGTATATCTTTGTGTTCTCGTCTTCTTGATATCTTTTATACTTTTTTTGTGATTGATATTAGTCTATTCATCGGTATTTGTCATAACAATCACATCTTCAACCTTTAGCTGATCCATAAATTTTGAAATTCTCTATCCCTCTTTGACTATAATCATTCAGCTTAAAATAGAAATCATAAGTGATAGAAATAGGAGAATAAATTGTGAATTAATGTTTCTCAAAAATAAAGAATAACACAAGTAAAAACTATTTCTTTGGAGAACATGTAGAAGAAGGCTAAAAGAAGGGATAAAATAGCAAGAGGAAAAGGTAAAAAAAGAAAATAAGGAGAATACTAGGTTGATTTGTGAACTTTGTGATAATTCAATTTAAAAAAAGCATGAAGAGAGCATTAAAGGGAAATCTAATCAATCCATGTGTATTATAAAGAACAACAAGTCTCAACATAAACATCATAAATATCACAGTAGGGATCCTATCAGAATCATCTCTATAGGAGTGGGATGATTTACAGTATTGATAATATAATGAGAATTACCAAACTGGCCATCTAATTACTCGTGAATGACACATGTCACTCCTCTCTATGGGTGCTCTCATAGAATCCTCACTCCAAATACCAACCAATAAAACATTAACAACCACCACGAATAGATTAGCTATGGAAGCATTCAAAACATAGATTCATCATCCATCTCCTGCTTCTCCAAACATTAGATAGGAAGTTTATCAGAGCATCAGAGAAAGAAAATGGGTTTTTATATGAAAACCACCTTAACTTTTACCCAAATTGTAATTTAGCATCTTTTTTTTTTGATGGAAACCATCTGCATTTGTGAATAAGTTCTCAATGTTACACATTATCTGCTATTCAACTTAAAATTTTAAAATATCTGTTTTACCCCTCTCTTCTTTCCACCTCTTCTCTTCCTTCTTCTCTCTCCCCCTCCCTGTCCTCCTCAACATCCTCCATTGCCTACCCTCTCTCCCCTCTACGTCCTCTTCCACATTCTCCCTTCTCTATCCTCTGGCCCTTCCCATCATCCTCCACATCCAACACCATCTCCTCCATCTCTAGGGTTTTAAAATATCTCTTTCTCCCTCTCCTTCCCCTCCACCAAATGGTCCCCTCTACATTCTCCTTTTACTCTCCTCTCCTTCTCGCCATCCTCCTCTAGCTCTTCTACCATCTCCTCCACTTTTAGGGGTTTTCTAAATTTTCAGCCTTCCCTCCTCTCCTCTCCATCCACCTCCATCCTTCTCCTCCTCCATTCCCTCCTCCCTCACCTCCTCCATCTCCTCTTCATCCTTCTTCCTCCCCCCCAAACACACAATCTCACCGGCAACCTCGTCCCCTCTTTCGCTCTCGCTATCGATTCCATCACCTCCAACCTCTCTCCCCCTCTTCCCTTCCAGTCCTTTCCTCTCTTCCTTTTGGGGTAGATGGGGCATGTAATGGAAACTTTAGCTTTTTTAAACAAAAAATACAAAAAATGATGAAAATGAGAACATGTTAGCAAATGTATATGGTTTCTATAAAAAAAAATAAAAAATAAAAAGTAAGATGGTAAGTTGCAAATTGGGTGAAAGTTAAAGTAATTTTCATGTAAAAACCCAAAGAAAAGGAAAAAGGGTTCAGAATAATCATTTCATATTGGTTTTGTTTTTTTTTATATTGGTCCTTTCAGTCTTTCATTGTTGGTACTAAGTTCCAAAATAATATTGAAATTGTATTTTAATCTCTCAACTCCTATTTAGTTATAGGGGTGCATCCAATTTAGTCTATTACATTTTAATCTATTGAACTAATTAGTCTCCCTCAAACTATTGGAATTGCTATAGCTGGGCCGATTCTTATAGATTGTCTCAAAATTAATCTCCCAAATTATAGATATTGTTACAATTAGCTCCACCTATTTTCTTATCAGTTGTTGCAAACTAGTCCTTCCAGTGAAGAGTAGCATCACTATTATGCAAGAATTGAGAGACATATTAGCAGATGATTAGAGGGACTAATTTCAAAATATTAAATATTAAGAGGCAAATATCCAAATAAAATTTCCTTAACAATATTTCACCATTAAATTATTCGATTATTTCTTTCTTTATTTTGAAAAAAAATCATGACTTTTCACTTGACTGATTGTAACATGACAAACAATATAGGAAAACAAAGCAATAAGTTAAATATATAGGAAATTGTATTTATGAATATGAACTATGTTAGGATTGTATCTTTGATTATTTGTATAACTTCATAAGAATTAGATAGGGTTAGAGATCTATCATGATTAGGAGATTAGGTCTCATCATGATTAGGAGTTTGAATCCTATTCTAATTAGAAAGTTAGGCTAGAGATAGTGTTTTGATTTCCATATATATATATTCTTCTATTGTTGGAGGAAAAACCAAGCAGAGAAGAGTGAGCTAATATTCTTGTAATATAGGATTAGCAGAGGGCGTAGCATGATTCAATAATATTATGCGAAAGGTAAGGGTTTTGTAGTCTTTGTCCGTGCAAAAGATTACAACATTGGGAGAGGGTTTCGTAGTCTTTGTCCGTTCAAAAGATTGTAAGGAGATGACTTTAGAGAGAATATGAGAGTTGATTATGTACGTGAGGTTGAGAGATTGAGAGATGAGAGTTGAGTGGTTCCTCTTGTAGTTTTTCCTGATACATAGTGAATTTCTCGTATTGTTGCCCGTGGACGTAGGTCAAAGTTGGTCGACTAAACCACATAAATCTCGGTATTCTTTCATCTTTATTGTAGTTATTTTATATCTTATTGATTGTAGGTTGGCTTCTAAGTTGCGTAAATCGTAGTAGGCGGGGATACTAAAGTTCCCCAATAAGTAGTATCAGAGCCATGATGATGGATCTAAGAGGGAGTTCGCAAGATAGACGTCGTACAAAAGTAAAGATTGGCAGCGTTATAAGAATCAAGATGAAAAAAGAAAAAAAAGAAGGTAATGTAGTGATGGAAATACTTTTCACGTAGGTGAGGGTTTGATTAAAAATTATTAAATCAAATCCAATGATATAGATTAATTTGTTTTCTGATCAAGAGTTTAGAGGTAGATTTCGACAATCCAGGATTTGATTCTCAGGTTTTGGAGTGCTCTGAACGCGATGAGAGTGTCTGATCTTTTTAGATTATGCTTAGATTAGTCAAAAAGTGAAGAAAAGTTCTGACGGTGATGGCGAGACAGATCTGATGGCAGATAGAGCAAACAAATATGTGATAGATGAGACTGGTGTAGAGAATAAGATGTGATTCTAGCCGTAGAGTTATAAGCATATAATTATTCAAAGTCATCGCAGGAGCAGGAGTTGGTTGGTATGTAGACTCGAGGAGGACTGTGTCAGATTAGGTAGAGCTTACAAGCGGGCACGACTGAGTGACACACATGGAGATGGAGATTATGGCATTAGACTTGAAGATGATAAGCACTCATATTCGGTCCAAGCCAAGTGATGGAGGAGATGGAGGCATCTAGCTCGCAGTGTGGAGTAGAATAGGTGCACCGATATGATTTGAGATGAGCGATGCAGGTAGAGTATGAGGACAACAAGTGGGGGAGGGCTACGGTCAAGTTTAGTTCGGGAGGAGAAACATGGTTGATTTGCTTCTAATGTTAGAGGTGGCGAAGATTTCTTGGTGTACACAAGAGTGGTGGAGGCGCCACGACAAAGCATATCATAGCATATGTCACAGGATGTCCCAGTTGGAGTACAGTTGTTCTGATTAGGAGTGTATGTGCTTTGATTTGTAAGTACGAAAGAAATAGAAGACGCTAGCGGGAGAGACAAAGTTTCAAGACGACGATGATATATCTTCAAAGGAGTTTGGGAATCAAATCCAAGGTGGAGATTGTTAGGATTGTGTCTTTGATTCTTTATATAACTTCATGAGAATTAGATAAGGTTAGAGATCTATCATGATCTGGATATTGGGTCTCATCATGATTAGGAGTTTGAATCCTATTCTAATTAGGAAATTATGCTAGAGATAAGGTTTTACTTTCCCTATATATATTCTTCTATTGTTAGAGGAAAAACCAAGCAGAGAAGAGAGAGCAAATATTCTTGTAATCTAGTGTTAGTAGAGGGCGTAGCCTGATTCAAAAATATTATGCGAGAGGTGAGAGTTTCGTAGTCTTTATCCGTACAAAAGATTACATCATTGGGAGAGGGTTTCGCTGTCTTTGTCCGTTCAATATATTGTAAGGAGAGGGCTTCAGAGATAATATGAGAGTTGATTATGTATGTGAGGTTGATAGATTAAGAGACGAGTGTTAAGTGGTTTCTCTTGTAGTTCTCCCGGATACATATTGAATTTCTCGTATTGTTGCCCGTGGACGTAGGTCGAAGTTGATCGACTGGTTCACGTAAATCTCGGTGTTCTTTCGTCTTGATTGTGGTTATTTTATATCTTATTGACTGTGGGTTGGCTTCTAAGTTGCATAAATTGTAGTAGGCGGGGAGAGTGATATTCTCCAACAAACTATGAATCCTATTGCCGATCTCCATGACAAAATTGGTTAGAATGTCATGTACATTCCTGACTGAGGTTATGGGTTCGAGATTGGCACTTTAAGAGACAATCCAATCCCAATAGGTATTCTAAAATACCTCTTTTAAAAAAAAAGGAAACACTTAAAACCTTATAATTTTTTTTCAATATAAATAACTGAAAAAATTACTATGACATAAAAATTGTCTGTCAAATAGTAAGTTTAAGATAAAACTGTAATTATAATGAGACAATGGAAGAAACTTTAAGAATGCTTATCTGTGACGGAACCAAAAAGCAAAAAGGAAACCGTGCCGTCTTTCGATTACGACATAAACTAATAGCCAACCGATGATCTTATGATAGTTTTGAGTATTTTTTACAAATATTAAAATGCTTTTCTATAACCACTTATTTAAGTGATGTACGCAAATGAAAGTTAAATTTATGACATAACGGTTAAAGTTGGCCAATTTTAAAAACTATTGAAAAATGCTGACTAGTATCCTACCAAAATTATATCAAGGGAAATGAACAGTAAAGTTAACACTAGTAGAAAAACGACCAATTTAGACGGAAATTTCCGTCTAGGTTGCTCTGTATTCCGTCTAGATTAGTTTCTCTAGACGGAAATCCGTCTAGTTTGCTCCGTCTAGAATAATTCCGTCTAGATTGAAGCAATCTAGACGGAATTCCGTCTAGATTACCAATCTAAACAGAAAGCAACCTAGACGGTTGTGCAATTTTCGTCTAGGTTGTCAACCTAGACGGAAAACCGTCTAGGTTGGCAACCTAGATGGAAAACCGTCTAGGTTGACTCAACCTAGACGGCAACCTAGACGGAAAACCGTCTAGGTTGAGTTAACCTAGACGGTTTTCCGTCTAGGTTGTAATAAACCAACCTAGACGGAAATTTCCGTCTAGGTTGTACCAACCTAGACGGAATTCCGTCTAGGTTGATAGTTTTATAGCAAAAAAATTTATTTAAAGATTTTGATTTCCTGTAGAATTACATGATTACATCCGATCATCCAAATATAACCACAATTCATAACAGTTAACATTAATAACCAAATATAATCAAACCATCCAATGCACATGTCCAACAATTTCATCATACACAATACACATATCCAACCATCAAATCCAAAATATACATCAATCAATTCGGACCAATATATACATCCAACCACATGTTCACTAACAATACACATGATTAAGATAAAAGGTACACAACATGAATAAAAGTAGAGTGTTATAACAAATAAAACTGTTTATTGCATTAAAATAAATAAAAAACCTCAACTCTCGTCGTCATCAGTAGCATCTCTATCCTGGTTACGAGAACGGGTGTTGCTCCCTCCAATATCTCCACTCTGAAGATCCAATTGAAAAATAATTATGTGGTGTTTAATAACATAGTAAACAAAAAATGAATTTATACATATAAAAAAATAATGTACCTGAACGTTGCTCTGCCTAGCACCGGAATTATCGTCAATCGAGCTTATGATCCGTATGATTCCACCGCATGCGTTATGGGGAATCACACCGCCTAAATATTTCATAGCATACCCCATGAGATCGTCCATTGAGTTGGCCGTCCTCGCAACTCTAGTCATCTCAGTAGTCATCTGAATATGCAGTTCTGGATCAATCTTGTCAAACAAGTACGCGGAGATGCGTGCGATAAATGGCATGCCCTGAAAACTGCTTGGGGCTGCTTTCGTTGTTATAAATGGCGTGGAGGATGCTGTGGATGATCTTATGCTTATGTCGGGTGAAGCTCCAACACCATGCAGAGGATATCTTCTTCTCCTATTATTAAGGAGAAATAAATTTAGATTTTGCTTTCGAATCAATAATGTAAACAAATATAAATAGGAACGTAGCATTCAAATTGAATTGATCTTTTACCATCCATACCTATTATGTCCCATTACGTTCTGCGTAAGAATGATGTTCTCCTCTGTAGAAAGCATATGAGGGTCTGACTCGCCTTGTTCCCCCTCCCGTGACAACCTCATTGATGCAGCCTCCTTAGATGCAGTCTCAAATCCCGCCTAAATCACAAATATATAGTTAATTCAAGGTAAAGATCATATTATTTGTGCTCTAGTTTTCCTGTAATATTCAACGAAATAGAGTTAATAATGCTACTTAAGATATATATATATAAGTCTTACCACCAAATTGAGATTTGCCTTGATCTTTTCTTGATTCTTCTCCTCAACCCTATAACTATCACGAAAAGTACCATACGCCGCTTTTGCCTTCAAGTGTATCGGCATTTTTGCTTTTCCCTGTCATATTATACATTTATGAGATTTCATAATCATATTAAGCATTAATATCATTTTAAGCTTTAAATGACATACACCGTATCATGACAATAAACATCCTCCATATTGGCATAGGAGTGTGCGCCCAAGTGGTGATCATACATCTTCTTCCTTCTATTCTCTAACCCCTTCATGGATTTATTCTTTAAAAAAAATATTTCAGTAGATATGCAATGAAATAATATCTTTTATTTTTAAAGTAGTTTTTATGAAACTAACCTTGGCAGCATCGCTGTCCCAATACATGAGGAGAGCCGTGAAATGAAGCTCGTCAACTCGGTCATCGAGGTTTAAAAACCTCTGTCAGTCCTCCTCATACCTGTCATAAGTAAAGTGTTTGATCTCATGCCTCCATTGTTTGAGGATTGCTTCAACCTTAACATTAAACACATAATTCCAAGCCCCCTCGAAGTCCTCAAGGCAGAAGCATTCCTGTAGATTTACATACACATTTAGTTTGGATAATTTAATATCAATTACTAATTATTAATAAATGAAGAGCTAAAGCAATATGCAGTTACCATAAGCTTAGTCCATATCGCCTCGTACGCGGTCCATGGTAGTTCTCGAAAGTGAAAATAAGGGTTGATAATGGTCGCTCTACGCACGAGAACCCCAATGTATGCATTCAATCTTATCGACCAAGGAACAGTGGGCAAATTATAACTATTCCACCGAATTACCGCCCTCATTCCTCTTGGTGGTTGTTTAGATTCAGGCTTACCTCCACCACGTCGGCTCTCTATGCGATCTGGCTTAGCACCTACAATAATAACAACAAGATAATATATCGTAAAATTTATAAATCTGAAAAGACTATTATGCATGAATTCTAACTAAATTTTATACAGTGATACCCTACTATACTACTGCTTACATATAATATAATAACACTATGTACTATAATAAAATTACACTAGCTTACAGTTTATAATTAAAATTTCTGGGATTGGTAAAATAAGCAAGGAGATAGTTAAAATATTTTATGTAATTTGCCATTCGCTTTCTCTCTTTCTTTTGCTGCGACTGTAGCATTTTTCCTAATCTGCAACATAGGAAGCATTTCCGCGTACTTTCTCGCAGCACGTGAGTGAAACTTCATTGAGTCAGCTTTGGACTTATGAGAGTCCGGAGGGAAGGGTAAACTGAGATAGTCTTGCGTCTTCGGACGCAAGTCAGTGTGGAATGTATACGAAGGGTATGTCGGGGTCCAAGCAGCACCTCCATAAGAAATGAGAATCATCAATATATATTTTCAAGAGACCATTATCAGTAATCTTAAATAATGAATACCTTCATCGGAGGATGGTTCTGGTGCTACATCAGAGGGGCCAGGTGATGAATAACCCACATCTGTAACAAATGAACACTATGAGTTTTCTGCTAGCTAATAATTTACAAAAAGTATTGAAATAATTTTTATACCTGCATCCGAAGATGGTGGTGTATCATCAGCACCGGTGCCCGGTGTGTTACTCCGTCTTCGATCACCCCCCGAGCTGAAGAGCCTCCTCATCTGAAAATACAATTTTCCTCATAGTTTTTAATATGATAATCAGAAAATCGGTAAGGCAATGTAACATATATAGTTCATACCAAAATCAAGGGTCACATTCTGTGTGTGAGAGAATTCTTGCCAAACGTCATCAGATGCCCTAATTGGTTCACTATAATTATCTTCACTTTCTTTAATATTTTTTTCATTGTTATTCGGAAGAACAATAGATCTTGGCTCTTTGTACAAAACCACCCAATCAGACATGACATTCGGATCTTTCACATAAAAGCACTGATCAGCTTGTTCTGCGAAAATGAATTTCTCATCTGTATATACTTCTCGATGGAGATTAACTAGTGTAAATCCATAATGATCATTTTGCTTTTTTGCAGGACACCACCGAACCTTGAACATCGTGTAACTATATTGTTTTGGTTTACCAAACCCGTAAATTACCTCAATAATATCTTCTACTTGGCCATAATATAGTATGTCAGCTTGAATTGGGTTCTGATCTCTTATACTTGAAAAACATTCTTGAGCAAATAAACCCATGACCCCACTGTTCTGGGTTACCCTCCTATCATCGGTCTCTAGCATTCGAAATTTATATCCATTGACCAAATGCTCATTATAACGTGTAAGGACCCTGATTTTCGATTTCGATTTGAATAAAATTTTCTAGTATTTAAATATTAAATATTATTTTTCTAAAAGAGTATTTGTATTTTTCCCACTTTCTCTAGAATTTTCTACGATTTAAAAATACGGTATTATGTCATTTTAATATTTTTACTAATTATAAATTTAATTATTTTGGTGAAATTTTTAAATAAATAGTTAATTATTCATCATTGTTATTGTTATTATTATTGTGACCATAAATTTTAATATTTATTTTAAATAAATTTTATGATATTTTTAAATTATTTAAAGGTGTATTTTTCCCTGTGTTTTTCCTCTCACCGGTGTTCACTCTGTATACCCCTACGCCTCGTGTTTTCCCCCAGCTCTCAACCCACGTCCTCCCAACCACCCTATCCTGCACTCTCTCCCTCATTAAATTCTTCCGTCGTTTTTACTCCCTCTCCAATCTCTCTCAATCTATCTTTTTCTCTCTCTCATAGTGTACCCCCATCACTCACACGTCTCTCTCTCTCTCTCTCTCATCTCACTCTCCAGCTCATCCTTCTTTCTTCACTCTCTCTCCCCCTTTTAAAACCCAAGAAACCCAACCAGCTCAACCCCATCTCCTCCTCCTTCTCTCTCGTTCACCAAACCTAAACAACAACCGCCCCTATCTCCTCCCTCGTCGCCGCTCCCATCTTGCCTGAGCTCGCCGCCGCCGACCCCAGCGCCTCCGACCCAGATCCCCAACCCCGACGCCCAAGCCCACCACCGCTCTCCTCGACCCCGATCTCCGCCGCCTCACTCTCAGCCCGCACCCCAGCCCCTTGTCAACCGCCTCCTCGCCGTCGACCGCTCCTCCCCCATCTCCTCTCCTCACGATCAGCCCTTCACTGCTCTCGCCGCCGCCTGAGCGCCGCCCCAAGCTCTGATCCGAGCTTCGTCGAGCTCCTCCTCTTCCTCCTCCGCTCTTCCCCTCATCACCGTGCTCCACCCCCTCTCTCCAGCCACGCCAGCGTCGCCCCCTCCGCTCCCATCTCTCCTCAGCCCCGACCCGCCTGACCGCCGTCAACCCGCGCCGAGCTCCAGCCCTCCACCGTCGTAAGCCCCTGACAACTCCTTGAAACGACCACGCTCGAGCCGCTGCTCCGACGACCACCCCAGCCTCCGACGTCTCCTCCCTGCTCAGCAGCCGCCTCCTCTTCCCCGTCGAGCATCCACGTCTCAGATCCGTCGACAGCAACCCCCAGCACCACCCCGTCATTCCTCCTCCGTTGCCCGACGTCGAGATCGCCGTGCTCGCTGTCCGACAGCCCTCTCTCCTCCTCGTCGAGATCCCCGTCAGCGTCGATTCATTCGACAAACCCCGAGGCAAGATCCTACTTCTCTGAACTTGTCAATTCAATTTTAGATCTGCAAATTAATTATATGCATGTTTAGACTGTATTATGATTATGTTGTGCGTTGTGATATATTTGCGTGGGACTGTTTGATGAACAATATTAATTATGAGGTGTTGTTTTGAAAAAGAAAAGAATATTTTTAGAATAATTATCGTGAGAAATATCTTAAAAGAAATTATTTTTGAAGAATAATATTAAAAAATAAACATTTAAAGATTGTATTAGAATTAATTATAATGAGAAAATATTTTAAGAAAATATTTTGTAAAAGAACTTTTAAATAAACAGATTTATGATTTTAAAAGATTAGGAATAACTTAAAGGAAATTATTTTGTAAAGGATTATTTTGGAATTAATAAGCTAATTATTTTTAAAGGTTAGTTTAAAAATAAATGGTTTATTTTGAGTAATTATAATAATAGATATTTTAAAAGAAATTATTATACTATACATGCACGTCCGATTCATAATTATCCCATACAGTCATGTTCATGTCATATTAAGACTCGTAATTATATTTCATGTGATTACTCATTTGATTCGCGTTATTGTCTGATATCACATCTTTATCGTGCTTCCTTATACTTATGCTTGATTGCATTAGCCTAGAATTCCATACAGGTTTGCTTTGTAATTCGCTGTCAGGAAACGTATTATTGTTTGCAGCCTTGTATAATTAATTGTCGGCCTTGTATATTATTGATGGCCTTGTATTATATTCGTTGACTCATTTATGGCTGTGTATCATTGTGATGGATGGCCTTCATGCCTATGTATTTGGTTTCATTCCTGTGTCGGCTATACGCCTTGATTTCCTCCAAATTGTGGAGATGAACCGACTTTATTCTTGTAGGCGATTTCGCCGTTCTCACTAAAATAGGGAGGGGAGATTAACGTCCTGATTTATTGACAATCCTGATTTGAGTCCCTCTACACCTAGAATGAATTGTTTAGACTCTTTCATTCATACTATTGCTCAATTATTCGAAATTGAATCCGAAGTCGCTTCTCGCCTGTGCCGATCTGTCTACAATGGAACTAGATCTTGAGATTCTCCCCGTTGACGTCGTAGGATTCCTTGTTATGTTGTCATTATACTTATGATTAATTTCTATATTTCCTTTGGATGGATCGCTTCCTCATTTAGCGTGTATACTTCCTTTTCGACAGTTATTAGTTGTTTCTTTATTTTGCATCGATCTATCTATCGTCGGACATGACTGAAGGATTTCTTCTTCATCATTTCTAGTGCATTATAATATTACTATTTTCATATATATATATATATATATATATACTATAACAAATCATTATTACATGATATGTCATGATATTATTGCACATGAATTGTTACATTACTATTGCCTTGCTGTGATTGAGAACCATTAGCAGTCATGACCATAGTGGCCTTGTGTGACCTAGAGACATGTGTTGTTTTGACTTAGAAAAGCAAGAAGAGTTGAGGTGGGAAAGTCTTTGTTCATGTGATTGGATATGGTTGTTGATATATCTTCCAGGCTCGTACCAGTGGATCGGTGTCGCCACTGAGGTTGGGTTGTTGAGTCAAAGTAGATCGGTGTCGCTACTTTGGTTCATGAATTTATTGCTTGGATGATGTGCGAACAATCAGTTATAAGATGATATGAACGTTGACTCTGTGTGAGATTTGTACCGGTGACCTGTTATAGAATGGCTGGTTACATGACCTTGTACTTGAGGTGATTATGGATTCTTGTGAGATGTAGGCATGTTGTATTTCTTTTATACATAGATCAGGATTAATATTTAATTATCTACAATTTGAGACATATGGTATATACATGAGGGTTTCCTTGTTTGGATTATTTCGCTCGACGTACTATGTCTCGAGTTGTAGATTTTTAAGTATTAATTTCATCTAGTGTATGACCGTGTTACTTGGATGATTTCCCTGTTGGCTAGCTGCGTGATCTTAACACTTGGATGGTTTTTTTAGTTCCTTCTGATGATTTTATTTCACTGATAGATTGCATTTAGATTATTAGTAATTTCTTTTGCAAGCTATTATTATTATTATCGCTGTTTTGCTTTGGTCGTTCGATCGTTCCTATTTCTGTGGGATCTTGCCGTGTGTTGCACACGCTGACGTACACCTGTTTTTCTCTGGTGTACGTCAGATTTAGGAGATGAGCAGCCTCAGTTCGGAATAGTACAGGAGCCAGATGATTTGCAGCAGTAAGGTCTTCCAGATGGATCAGAAGAATAACCTGAAGCTTAGACTTTTATTTCTGTAGTATTTGATGAGCGCTAGATCTCTTTTGCAGAACCTTACTTTAGTCTGATGTTGGATTTAGTTGTTTTAGCAGTACTTTCCTTTTATTCCTATTGGACTATGTATTTTTATATTTTTAGTTGGACGGTTTTGTAATAAGGGCGTGTTTGACCCAACTCTGTGTCCTGGATGATATTCTATTTGTGATATGTATCTTTTCCATTCCGAGTTGTTCATTATACTCTTGCTATGTGTGATCGGGGACCTGTGACTTCGTATATTATATTGTTTCCAGACGCTTAGCGTACTAGGTTGAGAAGAAAAGAAAAGAGGAAAAAAAATAATAGTGTATATTTTTTCTCAATCTAATACGTCGCGGGCTTGTTCACGTTCCGATTCCCGGGTATTTGGGAAGCGGGGCGTGACATAACGTCTCACTTCGTGATAAGGACGTTGTGCATAGAAAATAATTTCATCTGATAATGTAGTGTCATTAAGAAGTGATTTTTCAACCTACGCCAAATAATTTGAGAATATTTAGGTGATGGTATATCATGAATGTTCAACAATTAATTGTAAAACACTTACATCAAATCTGAACCAGTCAGAAAATTCTTTCTTATGTATTTTCTGAATATTATGCGCTGCATTCCTACTGGTTATTTCATTCTTAAGCTTCTCCAGATGTCGCCTATATAAACAATATATAAGTTTTATTGATAAACTATATGTAAAATGAATATTTCTCATCTATATTACTGATTTTATTTGTTACCTTTGATAGTCTTCGAACATATCAAGGTTTTCCAACACATATGCATGAATTTGATCTAAGAGACATCTCGGATATTTTTCATGATTCCTCTCCTTATCGTCAACTTGAGATGTGGTTTTTTTCTTATGCATGTAACGTGAGGCAAACACAAAGCATTCGTTAGCCATATATCCTTCAGCTATCGATCCCTCGGGATGAGCTCGATTACGAACATTGTGTTTCATGGAGCCTAAGTATCTTAAAATTATAAGAAGAGGTAATCATTAGCATGGTAATTTTAAAAATGCATATATATTTAATGAATGTAACAAAAAACGTAAATTACCTTTCAATCGGATACATCCAACGATAAGTTACAGGACCAGCGATTCTAGCCTCTCTTGTAAGATGCTGGGTAAGATGGACCATAATTGTAAAAACTGAAGGAGGGAATATTACTTCCATATTGCATAGCGTAACTCGAACATCGGCTTCAAGCTTTTTAAATTTATCTACATCTATGACTTTAGAGCATAATTTTCTGAAGAATCCACAATACTCAATAATAATCTTCGACGTTTATTTATCCATATTATTACGGACTGCAACCGGGAGTAGTTGATGGAGAAGAACGTGATAATCATGGGTCTTCAGACCTAAGAGTTTTCTCTCTTGCACCTGGACATTATTTGATATGTTAGCAGAGTAACCATCCGGCGACTTTACCGATTTGAGAATTTCACAAAATCGATGCATTTGCTCAGTTGACATTGTAACACGAGACGGAGGCAACTTTAATTTTTTAAGACCAACATCTTGAGCTTGTAAATCATTCCGGATATTCAAAGCAGTCAGGTCTTGACGCGCCCGTAGGTCATCCTTCGACTTGTTTGCATCTTGTAGGAGAGTTGACACTATGTTATCACATATATTTTTCTCAATATGCATGACATCTAAATTGTGTCAGATTTTAAGATTTTGCCAATAAGGTAGCTGAAAGAAGATACTAAATTTAGCCCATCCTCTAGATAATTTTTCGGCTTCGTTCTCAACTTGCATTTTTTGGACCTTCCGCTTTCGCTTCAACGACTTTTTTGACTTTAAGAAATCTCTTACTCCAATCGGGTTGAATTTAGAATATCGATTTTTTTCAAACCTAACTTTTGGAAATCCCTCAAGTAATTTTACGATCTCATTACCTGTCAGCTGACGCGGCTTCATTCTCTTCTCAATTGTGCCATCAAACATATTTGATTTGCTTATGTACTTATGACTCAAGGGCAACCACCGACGATTAAACCAATAACAACTCTTTCGGCTATGTGGTAGTCGAAGAGCTTCAAA
Organism: Asparagus kiusianus; assembly: GCA_022839385.1. Taxonomy (NCBI): domain Eukaryota; kingdom Viridiplantae; phylum Streptophyta; class Magnoliopsida; order Asparagales; family Asparagaceae; genus Asparagus; species Asparagus kiusianus. Next base: position 62,409 of record BQKN01000497.1, on the reverse strand, counting down.
TTCCGGACCACATACAGGACAAGCACACTTGCCCTTCGTAGAGTACCCGGACAGATTAGCATAAGCTGGAAAATCATTAATCGTCCATAATAGAATAGCACATAATCTAAACGACTCTTTTACATGAGCATCATATGCTAAAATACCCTCAGACCATAATTGTTTTAGGTCATCAATTAGAGGCTCTAAGTAGACATCAATATCATTACCTGGAGCGTGCTTACCGGGTATCAGTAATGAAAGTATCATAAAGGGCTGTTTCATACAAAGCAATAGAGGTAAATTATATGGCATTAATATAACTGGCCACGTAGACCAACCAGAGCTCATTACCCCAAATGGATTGAATCCATCGCTAGATAGACTCAGTCTTACATTTCTGCAATCCTCGGCAAAATGAGGATAAGTTTTATCCACATGCTTCCAAGCTAAAGCATCAGCAGGATGTCTCACTTTGCCATCATTTACTCGATCTTCCTTGTGCCACCTCATGTTCTTTGCTGTGTCTTTGTTCATGTACAATCTTCGCAATCTAGGAGCCAATGGAAAATGTCGAAGCACCTTGGCAGGAATTTTCTTCGACGTTACATCTGTCTCTGTTGTAATCCTTGTTGAAGAATTTGTGTGTTGCTTCCACCTAGAAACTCCACACGTCGGACACTCTTGAAGGTCTTTATTGGCTTTGTGGTACAAAATACAATCATTCGGACATGCATCAATCTTATTATAATCAAGACCCAGAGCGGAGACAATCTTCTCAGCTTGATAAGTTGTTTGGGGTATGCTATTCTCTCCTCCAGGAATTACCGTCCGAAGTAAATCAAGGAGCATTTCAAAATATTTATCTGACATGCCGCTAAGTGTCTTAATATGTAGGAGTTTCAGCATAAAAGAAAATTTAGAGTACTCGGTACATCCATCATATAAGTCCTTTTCACTATCTTCTAGTAGCTCCATTATTCGCTTTATTTCCCCAGAGGAATGCATATCATCAAAATTTTCGACACTTTCGACATCTCCTACCTCTTCAGGTTCAACTTCGATATCATCTTCACTTTTATCTCCGATATCATCATCGACATCATATTCTGTAGGTCGAGGAAAAATATCATTCAACATCGTTATTGTGTCATCTATCCATTGGCCACCGGACGTACCAACATGCACATTTGGATCCTCATCTTCAGTTATTGGATCTTCCCCATGATAGTTCTAATATTTATAATTTTCATCAAAACCTGATGTTATTAGGTGGATCCGTATATCATTCCTATTCAGCAGCTTCATATTCCTACACCTACAACAAGGACAATATATAGAACCACTTTCTAAATTTTTCGGATTCATTTCAACATAACGCATGAAGGCGTCACATCCCTCCTTGTATCGCGTGTCACGAAACCTATCAAGCCGTGGGATATCTATCCATGATTTGTCAGGAATTATCCTCATCTGTAAATTATATATAATTATTAACTATGATTAATCTCACAAATACTAGTACATCCATGACTCTTGTACATTCAACACACATCAAACATATGTTCACATATCATTTAACAATATGAATATTTATCTACATAAAATATATATGAATGTACGTAGAAACTAATTACATCAATCTAGCGGCTGTCATAGGAAGGATTCTATCCATTAAGAATATAGTAGTGCTTACATCCAACTTCGTATACTTTGTATATTTTCATTTCTTAAAAATTTCGGCAGCACCTACCCGCTGTTCTCCTTGTACACTGTGTGGATGTTATTATGCGTATCAGCAATAGCCCGAAACGCATAACAACATACACTTATTGTACACGGAGAACAACGAATACGTGCTGCCAAAACTTTCAAGAATGAAAATATACAAAGTATACAAAGTTGGATGTATGCACTACTATATTCCTAACCCGTCCGAGAAGGACATATCCAATAATTACGAATTTCAGTACCAATTTTTTTTATAATATAAAATAAACGCTCATTTTCGGGAGAAAACTTCGTCTCCTGCCCAAATATGAGTTGTATATCATATATTATAAGTCCAAAGAATTGGATGTAATTATTGGACGGAAGTCTAGGGATAACGTTATTTTTTTATTCACCTAAATTAGATTATAACACATTATAAA